>FWCC01000031.1:0-36391 GCA_900169235.1 Zarea fungicola
GATGGCCGGGATCATGGCGAGAGTGCCGACCGAGCATCATCCGGGCTCAGCCCGTTACAATACCCCCCTCCTCTCCTTTGGAGGGTTGGGCCGTGTGCTTGCTATCGTTCCTTTCTCCGATGACTTCTTATTCCTATCCGTGGTATTTGTCTTTGACCCTACTTTGCCGTGTTTCTCTTCATACCGTGCCAATGCTTCCGTGTCGGCCAGGTAGTCCAATGGTTCCCATGTAGGCTTTTCCCAACCGACCCATTTCACCAAAACCTTCCACTGGTTCCGAACTCTCTTGTCTCTCACTATCTTCTCTACCTGGTACTCTTCTCCCTCATCTGTAAGTATACCTGCTGGTTGCGGGTCGTCCACCTCTTGGGATGGCAACGGGTCATCCGCTGCAAGCCGGAGCAGGCTGACGTGAAAAACGTTGTGTATGCCTGGTGGCGTATCTAGCCGACAAGCATGAGAGCCAATGAGCGCTGTAACAGTATATTTACCCGCGAGCCAATCGAGCTTCTTCGATGGCCTGTCTGATTTGATGTGACGGAGTCGAAGCCACACCTTGTCTCCTATTTTGAACCGGTCTGCCGGTTGACGGGCCCCGTTTGTATGCTTCTCTTGGCGCTCCTGAGCCGATGCCATCGCTGCCTGAGCCCATTCTAGTGATTCTCTCATTCTTTGAATAATGGATTCCGCTTTGGCTAGTGGCGTCTTACCGTCTACCCGCAGAGGCTCGTTGATTTCGATTGCTTCAAGATGGTATCCATGTGTGAGGAAAAACGGACTCATTGCAGTTGAAGTGGCAGTCCTGTTATTTATAGCGATCATCGCTGCTGGCAGCAATTCGTCCCAATCGTCTTGCGCATAGGCTACGAATATTCTCAGGTATCTTTCGACTTCCTGATTTGCCCTCTCTGTTGAGCCATCTGTTTCCGGGTGATAGGCTGTTGACAACCTCTGTTTGATGTGTAGGAGGCGACAAAGGTGGCACCACAGATGACTGGTGAACTGGGTTCCACGGTCGCTGACTATGGCTCTTGGGAGCCCATGGTGCTGGATCAGACACTGTAACAAGACTCTTGCTGTTGTTTCTGCCGTAATCTCAGATATCGCCTGGAAAATGACACTTTTCGATAGGCGATCTGTAACTACCATCAGGTTCGTCATGTTGTTTGATCGAGTGGGCGGCAGGTCGGTGATGAAATCGATGGACACTTCCGACCATATTCGTTCTGGTATTGGAAGGGGCTTTAAAAGACCCCGCCGTTTCTCTCTCCAAACCGTGCTTCGCTTGCACGCATTGCAGTTGCGCATAAACGTCCGTACGTCTTCGTCAAGACCTGGCCAGTAGAATTTCCTGCTGATGAGCGATTTCAACATGTCTCGTCCTGGGTGTCCTGATATTGCAGAGTCGTGGGTTTCTTGTATGATCTTTGTACGTAGTGGTTCGTGGTTGGGAACCCAGATCCTTTCCCTCCAGCATAGGCGCTTTCCCTCGTCAATAGAGCATTCAGAGAGTGTGATGGGAAGTCCCCATTGACTAGGCAGACGTCGTTCTCCGTCCTGAACAGCCTGCCGAATCAACCAGTACCGGTTATGGTCCCGAAGACCTTGTTCCCATAGTTCCTGTAGCGAGTTGGCCGAAAATGGGTTTTCAATGTTGTCCTCCTGTGCAGCTGTGCTATCGTACGGCTGGTCAGTGTCGCCTTTCTTCACATATCCTGCCAGGGCGCGTGTTGTGGCTAGTGGCGCCGCTGTAAAACTACTCCGCATTCCCTTGACTGGGCGGAACACGCAGACAAATCGTTCCTTCAGCCTTTCATCATTTACATTTTCTGGCATGTCCTGCTCCCGCCGTGACAGTGCGTCGGGAATCGTAGCTAGCTTCCCTGGTCTATACTGTAGGATAAAGTTATATCGCGATAATACTTCTGCCCACCGAGCTTGTCGTTCACTTAGTTGCTGTTTCTTCATAAAGTACCGTAAATTGAGATGGTCGGTTAGGACAGTGAATGACGAAACACTGCGCAGTTCTGCGTCCCAATGTTCTAAGCATCGGATAACAGCGAGCAGCTCCTTGTCGTGGATTGGGTAGTTACATTCTGCCGGTGCATTCTTTTTAGAGTAAAAAGCTACTGGACGGAGGATTCCTTCGTCATCTTTTTGCGACAGCGAACCGCCAACTACGTAGCCGGACGAGTCGGTCTCGAGCACCGTTTCTCGGTCCGGATCCCACTGCGCAAGTATTGGGGCGCTAATTAGCAATGCTTTTAGTTTTTCGAATGAAGAATGACATGCGTCTGTCCAGCGGAACTGTGCGTCCTTCTTAGTGAGTGCTGTTAAGTTCTGAGCAATTTCGGAGAACATAGGTATGAACTGTCGATAGTAGTTTGCAAACCCTATGAACCTCCGGACCTCCTTGGCCGTTCTAGGCCGCTCCCATGACTGGATAGCTTCTACTTTCTCCGGGTCTACTCGTACGCCCCGGCCGGCCTCGACAATGAAGCCAAGATACTTTGTACTCTTCGTCTCGAATTCGCACTTGTCAATATCCACCTGCAAGCCTGCCTCCTGTAGTCTACTGAGGACTTGCTTGACCTTGCGTCGGTGATCAGAGAGCGTTCCATCGGAGTAAATCAGGATGTCGTCAATATATGCAGAGCAGAACTCATCCAGGTATTCACGCAGAGTGTGGTTAATGTACCTCTGGAATGTAGCTGGTGCCCCTGTGAGCCCGAAAGGCGTGACAAGCCACTCGTATAACCCATATCGAGTTCTAAAAGCGGTTTTATACACATCTTCCTCTCGAACTCGAATCTTATGGAAGGCTGCAATCACATCAAGTTTGGTCAACCACTTCGCCTTTGAAAGACATCTTAGCGTCTCGTTGATAAGTGGTAGCGGGTATCGGTCCTTGCGTGTAATGGCGTTCAGCCCTCGGTAGTCCACGCAGAAACGGAGGCCGCCTCCAGGCTTCTTCACGAATAAGACGGGAGACGATGCAGGCGAGCTGCTCGCTCGAATGAATCCCTTATCCAGCAGGTCTGTCAGGGTCCGGCGGAGGACAATTAGTTCCTCTCTTGACATTCCGTAGAGAGGGCCAAATGGTGGGGTCTTTTCCTTCCCTTTCTCGTCGTTCTCTAGGGGTATACCGTGGTCGATGCCCTCTCTAGGCGGCGGGAGTTGATTGGCTTCTTCTCTGCTGAAGACCGCGAGATACTTGTGATAGTGGGCAGGAAGCTTCTGTAGTGGGTTTGTTTCCTTCTTTGGTGATAATGCTTTTTCGATGTCTGCTAAACTGGCGCTGAATATCCGTATGGATTCTCCAACCCGTCCCCTTTTTCCTGATCTTCGTGCCCGGTTGACAAGTCCGGCGAACACTGCAGCGGACTGGCCACGGATGTCCATTGTCTCTGGACGCTCTGGATCTCGTTCTTTTACCCAGTGGTTCTGTGAACCAATGTGTAGAAGTCCTTTGGCTGGTCGCAGTGTGACGTCTTCTTCGATCATCCATGTCTTTCCCAATATGATATCGTCATCTTGGTTGGGAATGATGTAGAAAAATACTCGTCTCTTCTGATATCCGTCGATGTCGATATCGGCGAATGTTACGTTGCGAATAGCTTTGGGTACGATGACGTTTACTTGTTCAAGGTCCCTAGGCGTAATTGGTATGCGCGGTAGGCGCGTTTTTCGGGCGTAAGCTTCACTAACCATTCCATAGCATAGGCATCCGGAATCAATAAAGGCACTGGTATAATGCTCTTTATTCAGTCCTATATTGACATAGATTCCCTGGCTATCCATATATTTCTTCCGCTTTTCCCAAATACGTTTTGCCTGTCGAAGCTCCTGGTCGCGACTCTGGCCAGGAGTTATTCTTTTCCCGAGTCTTCGTCTGAGGATGCATCATAGGTGCCCTTGTCATTGTTTTGTTCGGGTTCCAATACTTCCGACCCCTCTAGCCTGCCCCGTGCCGCTTTACTATTCCTCTTTTCTTCGGTGGGCTTGTCCTTATAAGCCCGTTCTCTTTTGTGTTCATTGGCGCATTCCCTCGCGATGTGTCCATATCCTTCACAGCTATAGCACTGAGGACCCTTCCGGATCACTGGTTTATTGGCAAACCTCCTTTGACCAGTGGATCGTGCAGCTCTCGTCGGCTCCCAGTCCATTTGTTCTGTGCTGTTTCCTTTGCCGCTCAGTGTGGGTTCGTGATATTCGTTTAGTTCCTCACTATAACGTCGTCGAGTTATGTGAGTCAAGCGATGGCTTCTAAAGCGATGGTTCTCAATGTTGGCACCTAGACTTTGTAAGGCGTTTACGAACGCCGAGTACGTATCTGGCAGAGCGAGTTGGCTAATAAGATGGCCTTCCATTTCTCGGTTTAAAATACGGCGTAAAGCGTTAATCTTAATCTCGTCGTCCCAGTTCGAGCCCCCGCTGTCCGCTAGTTCTCTCTCAAATCTCGGCAGAAAAGCGGCGAAACTCTCTTTGTCTTTCTGTCGCATGGTCTCCAGTCTATTGAGCGCTCTCTGTTTTAGGTGAGGATCTCCATAGCAGCTTGCAAGGTATTGCATAAATTCGTTCGGGTCACGGCTACTGTTATTTCCTCCCCTGCTGAAGTATGCCGCTGCGAGCGACTGAGGTGTTTGATCAAGCCTTGCGTAGATGTACGCAAACTGGTCTGCGTTTCCACCGATGGCGGATCCATCAACTTGGAGCTTACTCTCCATCGCTAGTTGCCATGCCTGGAAGTTGCGTCTATTTCCGTCGAATAACTTCGGGTTCGGAATGGTTGGTTTTCTCTTGGTGTAGTGTTGATTCTCATCTGCGTTGTTCACGGTGACCACTGGGGTACTCAAGACGGCGGGTAAAGGCCCTAGCCTTCGCGGTACTGGGTTGACAATTTCTTCATGGCTGGTCGGTTGCGGTGTGGCTATTGCGGACTGCAGTGCCTGTATCTGTGCTCTGACTTCTTCACGGTCGGCGTCTCGCTCGGCTCGCAGGGTTTCAATTGCTTGTTGAAACGCTTGCTGAGTCGCTTGTAAAGTCTCTAATTTTTGCTGTGCAGTTTGCTGGCCATTCATCAGTTGTTCTGACATTTGTGTCATCATTTGCATGAGTAACTGGGTACTGTGACTCGGTGAAGTTCCTTCGGGGCTGGTCGATTCCATAACGGCTGGTTTCTGGTGATGCGTGGCTTGCATTAACTGTACGCGCATTCAAAGGAGCTTTACGATAATGTAACGGTCCGAGCTAAGTATATTGACAACCTAACTAGGCAACTACTACGAGTATCGTAAAGCTAAGGAGAAAAGGAAAAGATGAAAAGGAGAGCTCAGGAGCGAAGCTCTTGAGCTTGCCGCTTCTAATCTCGCTTAATAGTGAGCCCCGGCCAGGATGGCCGGGATCATGGCGAGAGTGCCGACCGAGCCTCATCCGGGCTCAGCCCGTTACATTAATATAAAATGGACTATTAGTAATTTGTAGTATTGTAAGATTATTGACTTCTGTGGGCGATCTCTTAGCATTAAAGAGGTGTAATTGGAAAGATATACTCTTTGATTTGGGATATTGTCTTGTTTTAATTGAGCTTATATGTTGTGCTTTTAAACCATCTGAAAGAGTGCTTTGAAATGTGACCCTATTTATATCCTCTAGGATAGAAGTGGAAGTATGTGTATGCTTAGGGGATTAATTATTAGTTAGATTAAGAATTTCTTTATTATTAGGTATCTTGAATTTTGGTATTTGTTGTATTTGCTGTGTAGGTATATTTACGCGTTTGGTTGGTTTAGCCTTTGTAACTTGGCTTGTGTGAGTATTGTTTATTATAAAAGATGCCCTATAATAAGGGCAACTCTCCTAATTAGGATTATTCTTTAAGAGTTTGCTATGGTGGGCGTTATTGCTTATATAGAACTTATTTATCTTAAGTATATAAAGGAATAAAAAGAGGAGGTTTATATTTTTTGCGTAAAATTATTTTTATATGTAGGTAGCCCTAGATTTTATGCTAAACTAATATTTAATATATATAATAGTCTATATTATTTAGCCTGCTGGCTTTGTACTATAGCCTACTTAGTAAAAGCTGTAATAATTATTTGCTATTGCTCTTATGTAATGCTACTTAGTGAGGGCTCTATTGGCATAGAGCTTTTTAGTTATTGTGTTCTTAAAATATTAATATATTAGTAAAAATATAATTAATATATAAGGATATATTATACCTTGTAATGAGTAGTGCTGGGCTTGAGAGGAGTATGCGTAGTTTGTATAAGCATTTATAGCTAGCCCCTCTAGCTGAACATAGCTAATGAATTTCTGATTATTCTTTTGGCACTTTAAGCATGCGTTCTTATAAATATTGCTATAAATAAATATAATTATAGCTTTAATATTTTATATTTGTGATAGATTAAGTGCTTGATCTCTTCTTTGGCTGCGTGTTGGCTGTGGATTTAGCTGTAAGAGGCGTTGAGGTTGTATATGCTTGTGAATGGCTTTAATCCTCTTATTGCTTAGAATATTCGCTTTAGTAAGCGCCTAAGCAGTTAATGCTTTTACATTATATGGCTGCGCTTTAGTATGTGTAATATTTGGTAGAACTAAGCCCTTAATTATAATTGGTATAGTTATTGTTTAATTGCTGGTGTTGTAAAGGCTAGGTTGAAGACCTCCTTTGAATATAACTATGATTTTAGACTACTTTATTACTGTTAACTATATATATATATGTGTAATTACATATAATGTTGTGTCACTACTACGCTGACATTGATGGCGTGTTCAAAACCTTGGATACAAGAATACAAATTTCGATGTGGCAGGATGTCGCATTTGAGCGCCCGTAAAGGAGGAAATGCATTGGGCGGTTACTAGCACTCCCAGCACGACAATACGCACGGGCTGAATCTAGCGCTTGGCGGATGTCTACATCTAAATTGCACCTAAGGTGAACCATTCACGGGATATATCAACAACTAGTTAGCTAACCAGTGAGTTGGTTGACGCCTCCTCGTCAGCTCGGGCCACCTGACGGATGTACAAACGGTGCGAAAAAAGCCCGAAAAACTCGATTCCCGAATTAAACTTGGTGGTGGGCGCCATGGCGTCTTGCTTTAGTTAAAGTAGTTAACTAGCCCCTGCCTTATTTTTCGTAGGGTCGGTCGGTCGAGGGACTTGGTGAGATCGACATACACTTCATCGATCAACGGTTGAAAAGCTCTTTACACTGCCAATTTTCCTAAAGCCTCGCATTTGTTTATATAAAGGAGATTTCCTTAGTTTAAAGGCAAATTATCGAATTAAATTCCTCTGTCTTTCATTTCTTTATGAAGCCGAAACAAGCGTTTTTGTTACACTGTATTCATGTTCCAAGGTCCATAACCCACTTTGTGAGTGGAGTGTGAAGTATTCCACCCTGAAGGCGTGATTCAACCGGGTACATATTGCAATTCCAATTCTATTAAGTAATATTTAAAGAATTTTAAGCAAAGGTTATCTCTCGTGAGGAAAAGTTTCGGTTTGGAGCGGATCGCTGTGTCTCCGGCTTTAAAATAAAGTAAATGAGTGGCGGAGTTGCTGCGGGCGGCCCGCAATGTCGCCATTCTTAGAGCAATGGTGCAGTCCCTTTGCGGAAATAGCACTTTGTCTCTGCGTGGGGGTGTATACTTCGTCCAAAATCTCTAACTTGTATATAATGATTGACTTCCAGACGGTAGTAGGATTGGTTTTGGGATCAAGGCTTGACTCTTAAGCACCGCCCTTGCATTTACAGCAACTTTCAGAGCCATGGTACCCGAAACAGAAGCCAAAGCCCCTGCCAGGCGAACATGGTACCGAACCACACTTTTCAATGCTATTGTTATTGGTGCTGTTGGCTTCTTGGCACCGGGATTATGGAACGCCATGAACTCCCTGGGCGCCGGCGGTGCCCAAGAGCCGTACCTGGTCAATGCCGCGAATGCTCTAGTGTTTGCCTTGATGGGCTTCTTGGCCGTCTTCGGTGGACCCATCGCCAATCGGATCGGCTTCGCCTGGACACTCTTTCTTGGTGCAGTAGGTTATCCCGTTTACTCGGCAGGTCTGTACGTGAACAACCGCTACGGCAATGTTTGGCTAGTGCTGCTTGGTGCAGCCCTTTGTGGCATCTCTGCTGGGCTATTCTGGGCCGCTGAAGGCGCAGTGGCCCTTGGATATCCAGAAGCAGACAAACGTGGTCGGTACTTGAACATCTGGCTATGGTTCAGAACCGGCGGACCTCTTCTAGGCGGATTGATCGTTTTGATCCTCAACCATAGTGCCCAAGCCAAAAGGAAGGGGAAAGTCGACCCAAGTACATACCTCATCTTCATCGCCTTACAATGCATCGCGGCACCCATCGCCCTTTTACTTTCCAAGCCTGAGAACGTGCAGCGCGGCGACGGCACCAAGGTCATAGTGGACACTGAAAGGAGCTTTAAACATGAATTTAAATCTCTTTGGAATCTTTCAAAGCGCAAAGACATTCTTCTGTTACTCCCAGTCTTCTGGGCAGCTTACTTCAACCAATACTCTGGAAATTTCCAGACCTACTACTTTGGTGTACGGGCCCGCGCCCTGATTGGTTTCGTCAGTAACTTCAGCACGCTATTCTCATCACAGGTCATGAGCATGTTCTTGGACTGGAAGCGCTTCCCCCTAAAGCAACGTCTCGAGATTTCTTTCTGGTATATTGTCCTTTGCCATGTTATCGCATGGGTCTATGCTTGGGTCATTCAGGAAAAGTACACGGCAACCCCCCCTGCGCTGGATTGGGCCGACTCCGGGTTTACTGAGGGCTTCTTTGTCCTTGTTCTCTGGGAGTGGTCACGCCAGTCACTGCAGACTTGGATGTATTATTTCGTTGCCACGAAAACGGATAGAATATCGGAGCTCAGCAGGCTATCTGGAATCCTTCGCGGGCAAGAGTCATTTGCGCAAGCCATCAGCTTCGGGCTGAACACCAGGAAATGGCACGGCGGTAGAGTTCCACTTGCGGTCAACACCATTCTTCTGGGTAAGCTAGTCAAAGGCTCCTTCCGTTATTTCCGGTACTAATCGTAGACTCCAGGAGTTGCCGTTGTGCCGACATATATTGCCCTGAAACAAAATGTAATTGTTCAGACGGATGAGCAAGGCAGTGAGTTTAGCGATGATGTTGCAAAACTTGATACTGTCGTCGTTGGTAGCGAGAAGAACCAACGCCCAGCACAAAACGGCCTGTGAGGCGACGAAGTTAGAATCGGCGTAACAATAACCACCCCCCCAAAATGGGAATTACACATTCTGCACAAGAAGAAAATAGAAGCCGTTGTAGACTAGGTAGTAAAACGTGTATTTTAAGGAAAAGGTGAAATTTCCAGGATCAATGTTCATAACTAATGGAATATTATGTATTTTGCGCCACTCGACGAACAGTCTCAGCGTGAACATCACGTGCTTTTACGAACCGGAATCACAAACAAGGCTGTTGCGTTGCTTCAGCTTCAACATCACATCTCTGACATTGGAGAACCCGGTGAGCGTGCGAAGTGAACTGAGGAGATTAGTTGCCCCTCTTCTTAAAGCGTCAATACACGTGCGCCGCCATGCCACAAGGTTCAGTTACGAGGCATCCGACTTTGGGCCAGCCAACGACAGTTGCGAACACCGCAATTGCACCAGTCCAAAGCACGGCCACAACAACCTACACAGGATCGACAGTCCCGCTGTCAGTAGCTCGTCGACAACATATTCATGCCGTTGAAAGAGATAATCGGCCAAGAAAGGAGGGGTGGGTCATTGTTCGCGAAGGGGGGTTCATGCAGTCGTGGAAACAACGATATATGATCCTGCGTAATGAATGGATTGACTTTACGAAGGCAGAAGATGGGAAAACAATATATACTCTTTTTTTGAACGAGGTTATGGGCATTGGTCGTGCCGAAACAGGTATTCCGACCATTGAGATTCGGCGAAAGATTGAGGGGTCATCAACAAGCCCAGGCGAAAAAGAGGAGTCGCTCAAGCTTCTGCACATCAGAGTCAAGTCGGAAAAGGAGCTCTACGCATGGATAGATTTTATCCATATAGCATGTCCTGGCCTTGGCGGTGTCAGCAACCCTACCAATTTCTTTCACGAGGTTCATGTCGGATTCGACGCCGCGGCGAAGCAATTCATCGGCCTGCCGCAAGAATGGGTGCAGCTGCTGAGTACGTCCGCGATTACAAAGGACGATTATGCACGAAACCCGCAGGCTGTAATTGAGGCGGTTGACTTTTATGCCGATTTGCAAAATCAGTCGGATAATCCAAGCGAATATCTTGCCCTTGCGCCAACAAAGATTGAGCGCCTAGAGAAAGACTTGCCTGCCGTTGATCCCCAAGCTGCGCCAGTTGCTGAGAGAGCTGCAACCACTACGAAATTGAGACCAAAACCCCAAGTGCAGGCTGAGGTAGACCCTGGTCTCCCTCCACCACTCGCCCCTACCTTATTACCAATTGTGCCAGTTGGTGAATCCGAGGTGGAGGCACCACAGCCCTTTGGAGCCAGTGCCGAGATTAGCAAGCAACCAGCCCAAAGACATGAGTCGCACGTATACCATGCGCCAGAGGCTCAACACAATTCTGGCCAACTACCTCGAGAGGCGGCAAGGAAACAGGAGCTGGATGCGCTTCCAACCACTGTAACTCCATTGGATATTCCGTCACGGCGCCGACAGGCTCTCCGGCACGTTACAACTTCGGAAGCAGAACTCCTGGCCAAATTGCGTCCACTAGTTTCGGATGAAGATCCGACAACATGCTACCAAAAGCACAAAAAAATTGGTCAGGGTGCATCTGGATCTGTTTACGTTGCAACTGTTCGACCCACTGCAACTGGCATTGCCCAGCAGCTTGCGTCGACAAAAGGACCCCAGCTTCGTGTTGCGATAAAAGAAATGAGCCTGGCCCGCCAGCAACGCAAGGAAGCGCTTGTTGATGAAATTTCCATCATGAAAGAAAGCCAGCATAAAAATGTTATCAACTTTTTGGACGCCTTTCTTGTAGGCAACCGGGTGCTCTGGGTTGTGATGGACTACATGGATGGGGGTGCCCTAATTGATTTGATTGATAACAACCCCCAAATACATGAGCGGCACATTGCTACCATTTGTCGCGAGGTAAGTGAGACCCCATGTTGTCGATTCTTAGAGGCTGATCCTTCACAGACCTGCCTGGGCCTGCAGCACTTGCATTCAAAACAAATTGTGCATAGAGATATTAAGAGCGATAATGTTCTGATCGACGCCAGGGGCAGCATCAAAATCAGTACGTGGCTTCATTGTTTTTATTTGCAGAAGTTGGCATTGTCTTATCTTATTACCTCCGGCAGCCGATTTTGGATTTTGTGCAAAACTTACAGCACGCCGATCGAAGCGTGCCACAATGGTCGGCACAACGTACTGGATGGCGCCAGAAGTCGTGAAGCAAAAGCGATATGGATACAAGGTTGACGTCTGGTCCCTGGGCATCATGGCTATTGAGATGGCGGAGCTCGAGCCACCATACATGGACATGGAGCCAATGCGCGCTCTTTACCTCATTGCGACCGGGGACACGCCGCCACTAAGACACCCGCAGCGCCACAGCGCGATGTTCAAGGACTTCCTGGAGAGGTGTCTGGTTGTGGACGCGACGCGACGAGCTTCGTCAGATGTACTGTTAGATCACAAATTTCTCCGGTCTGGAGGCCACACAAGCGAGCTTGTGGAACTCCTTGCATTTAAAAAGTAGGCGGGCGGTGAAAGACGAAGGAGCTGCAGCTTGCTCAATTACACGGTCAAAGTTTGCAGCCAACGTCGCGTCCCGCTGCTACCAGTGTGCTTTATTACCCGCATCTCTGACACCGCTCTGACTGGGTCCGCATTTCTCTTCACTACCAAAATGATCTACCAAACCTAGCTACGCAGTCAGCCACGATAGTCAGGGCAACGCCAGCCCCCTGGTAGCTGGCTTAATGTGGCGGTAGTGTCACGCTGTTAGGCTTATGCGCAACAGGAACCTCATAGCTCTTCCCATTTATGGATTATCTCTTCTCTCTGGCCGCATAATGACCGAAGACGTGATAAATCTCTCACTGCAGTTTGAATGCATCGGCTCTTTCGGTGTTATTACTGGCAGAACTACTTGGGGCCATTGTCATTTGTCTTCACACCTCCGCAAATTAGATGGGATGGATATATAATAGACCGAATAGCTGGCCGAAGTTGAGCAAATTTCGGCTTATGTATCTGCAAATCAGGTCCAAATCCCTTAACCCTAAGTGGGTGCCTTCCGCGTCGATAAAGTTGGTGTGGTATGCAACAATTGATGAGGAAAGACCGATACTCCGCGATGCACCTCTGTAGATGTGAGCTTCGAAGTTTTGATTAACACTTTCAAGGAGAACTGCGCCACGTGAGCCAAAGTGTGTCAGCCCTTTTCCTTTCCCCATTATCACCACTGCCGAATCACCTGCACCAATGCAGAATGGAGCATTCGGACTGGAGAAGTCGGGCCGGTTGTTAGCCCCGTTCGTCCTGGTGGCGTAATGTGAGCTAAAATCGTGGGGAATGCCCGAACTTCTTTTTGCAATTTCTCTTAGTTTTTAAATTCTTCCTACTGATGTTTGTAGGTCATCTCGCGGGGTAAGAGGGCCGCTTTGCGTGAAATTGTAAGCCAAACTAGTTCCTCACCCAAAGAGGTTCTGGCGGGATGGGCGATGGATGGTCTTCCAAGGTAACATCGTCGCAATAGCGGCGAGAGCCCAATCGATAATCTATAAGACTCCCTGGCTTCCTCTATCATGTATTAGAGCGCATCCTTGCTAAGGAGCTTGAAAAATTAAAAAATGTTGTGCCTACTGTCTTGCCTCTCATTGGCAGCCACTGTTGCTGCTGGCGTCGTGCATGGACCAAGTGGTAAAGCTATTTCTAGTCAGGAAGATAATGGCCATAGTACTCTCAAACAACGAGGAGTCTTTAGCCCAATATCAACGAGTTCCCCATTTGGGCTTGCTGGAGGACAGATTGCCTGCGACGCAGCGCCAGTGAGCTCCTTCTTCGCTGGTCTCCAACCACCGGTATGTTAGAGAAACCAACATCAACGCAGACTGATGTATCACTATCTAATGCCCCGATTCAAGTTTCCAACAAATTCATGGTGGGCACCATTTGCTGCACCGCCTGGCACTGGGGCGGCGGCTGGCCCTTTCCCCTATCAGTCGTCCCTTGACGGTTCCGGTGTCAACTTTGGCCTCAGTACAAACCGTCAGTTTGATGGCACATCGATTAAACAACCAGTGCAAATTGACTGGCACGCGTCATTCACCGAGCATTCTGGAACCTTTGCAAACCACAAGGCGACAAGTTTCGACACGCAGGCGGTCACCGTCCAGTACTTCCAAAATGGCGCCACAATGGACTCTTATCTCGTCCCAGGCTCCCCGTTCCTGACGTTCAAGTATACCGCTGCTACACCTCTTCTCAATACTGTAAACGGTATCAAGAGCTTTAATGGGCAAGCTCTTGCAGTGGGCAGTTCTGGTAAGGATTTGCACAGCGGTCAGCGTGGCCTGCGCTAATCAGATATGACTGGATAGTAAGCGCGACCGGAACAACTTTTACTGTCGTAGATACTAAGGGTACAACGTACCTCATTTACGCCCTGTCATCTATTACTCTCACTGCCAAGGCCGACAGTTCCAATTCGGGCAGTATCCGTGCTGGTGGTCAATTCACAGGTGTCCTTCGTCTGGTTATGCTTGCCAACCAAGGGCACAAAGCACTTCTTGATCAGTACTACAAGACATACCCTACTTCAGTCGGCATTGATTACTCCTTCACAGACGTCGATGGGACACTCATCTTCAACTGGTCTACACAGGGAGACGGCTCGCCACTTCTTATGCTCACCTGGCCTCACCACCGCCAGGCACTGCAAAGTCCCAACTATCCTCCAACAAGCTCGCTCGCTTACCTGACAACAAAGGTTGGTCCATGTAGAACAAGCTAGAAAAGAATTGCTATTAATGGAGAATAGGGTTGGATGTACCCAGCTATCGGTAATCAGTGGCGCATGAAGTATGCCACTCCAAATATTAGCTGGAACCCACCACGGCCACTCGACAACTCCTGCGCATCGTCAGTCAATAATGGCCTTGCGTACGAAGTTGGCCAGCTTGACCCATCCAAAGCTCCTGTTCCTGGCGATTTTTACTTCTGGGGTGGCACGCTAGCCGCCCAGGCTCGCCTTGCCCTCATTGCGTGAGTATTTTCTTAGGCCATACGAAAGCAGACACTTACACTACACAGGGACTCACTTGGCCGTCCTGACCTTGTCACCAAAGTAGTGACGTATTTGAAGACATCTTTTGAATATTGGTTCCATTCTTCGTCAACAGTTTTGCCAGCGTATGAGACTGCCTGGGGTGGTGTTATCAACAAAGCTGGCGCCAACAACACTTGGGTTGACTTTGGTAACGGATACTACAACGATCACCACTTCCATTATGGCTATTTCCTCACTGTTGCTGCTGTCATTGCCAAGTTCGATGGCAATTGGCTGAGCCAGCATCGAGACTATATCAACTTGTTTGCCCGGTACGTCCAACGCGCCAGAAGCCTAGTCTGCCACTGAACGGAATTCTAACATATTGCAGTGACATCATCAACCCATCAACACAGGACCCTTACTTCCCTGTCACACGGTGTCGGGACTTTTTTGCAGGCCACTCATGGGCATCGGGTATTGCCAACGGAGCTGGCAGCAGAGATCAAGAATCATCGGGTGAGGCTATCAACGGCTACTACGGTGCGCTGCTCTGGGCCTCAGTTGCGCTCTCCCAAGACTATGTCAACTACGCTAAGCTGTTACTTGCCTCGGAGCAGCAGGCAGCCGCCGCTTATTGGCATATGGACCCAAACGAAAATCAAAATGACCGTGATATTGCGTACCCTGAGCCTGCAGTGAGACAGCTCGTTTCGATGGGTAATGTGATGGACTACCAGTCCGGTGCTTGGCTTTTCTGGGGCAGTCAAAAGGTTGAGATTGCTGCTATTCAGATTCTTCCAGTGACTCCAGTCAATGAGGTACGCATCTGTGTCATAATGTTACCAATAACGGGTTAACTGATGCTGTATTAAATAGGTGCTCTATGACTCTACCTGGGTTCAGAACGTTTGGAGCTACACCATGCCTGAGCTAGTAGACCCAACCATCGGCGACGAATGGTACTTGGTGTCCCTTCCAGATTTGCGGACACAACAATGCTAACATGCGGCAGGAAATCCGTTATTATTGCAGCGTACGCCAACAAAGATCCGCAGACCGCTGCCGAGTGGAGCTCAAAGCTTACAACATGGGGTACGACAGACTTCTGTATTCCTTCCACTTTGCAATGTATTAACATTTTCTTTCCACAGGCTCTGGCAATACGTATACAAACGAGTTGCACTTTATCGGAACGCGCCCCAACCCCTCGGGCCGTCCCATCTGCGGCACGCTCCCGCAGAACCCCTATGGCAACTTCAAGATTCAAGCTATCTCCAATAACAAGTTTGTCAGCGCTTCAGCCAGTAGCCCAAACCTCGTTGCCACGGCCAATGACCAGGGTAGTGGCGCCACGTTCAAGAGCGCCTACCTGCCTAACTCGGGCACTCTCCAGCTCGTGAGCAGCAGCCAGTTTGTGACGGCGGACCAGTCAGGCACGGGTACCCTCGCTGCCGCACGGGCTGTCGCCTCGGCTTGGGAGGCCTTTGTCATCCGCCAGAAGGTCGGTGCTGCGACTGGAGTGTACACGATCAAGGCGGCCAGCAACGGGCTGTGGGTAATTGTGGCAGCTGATGGCTCACTTGTGAATAGCGGGACTACTGAGACTGCGGGTGCGGGCTTCCGCTTCGTTGCTGCTTAACTTTTGAGAGATGACTTGTAGATTGATAGAATCGAGGCGCAGCATCCAACCCTAGACATGTGAGCAGGTTGATAATTGTCGAACAAACGAAGCCACCCGTGCATCGGAATTGGGCGGTCAATAAACCATGCTTTGTATATTTGGGCGAGTCAACACAGTGACCTTTGATCCTTCGCACCCCTCAAGGTTCTGCACTAAGCATGCCGTGATGAAAAATTTCTTGTCTTTCCATCTTCAAAAAGGAATGCTTTATGACTTGTACCATGTGGGAAAAGTCTCAAAGGTACAGACAATTTAGTAATGTCTCATTTTTTTGGAGCTTCAAGCCCCACAGTTGCTGTCTGTTGGGCTTCTTATCCCAGCCTCTTTATCTCCTTAGCATTCCCCCCACCCCACGACAACACTGGAAGAGAAGAATCCCCTCACTGGAGGCATAAAGCCGAAACCCTTAATTTACTCGCTAAGCAATAGTCTCGAAAAGGGACTAGAAAGATTATGCTGTTAGCCATTCGCTTTAACTCTGCAACACCCTACAAATCGTTAGTACAATGGAGTTGGACGGCTTACCTCCAGAGCTTATCTACCTACTGGCAACAATGCTAGAGATTCGCGAAATATCAGCGCTTGTACGTACATCAAAGCACTTTGGCATACTCAAAAGTGGACTATTGGCAAAGGGCATGACGCAGAGCGGCAATCCGATCAAATGGGCCGCAAGCAGGGGTGACCTGGGCCTCGCGGCGCGAGTCCTGGACGAAGACACAAGTACCAGTTGCCGCAGCACTGCTAATACCACCACACTTGTGAAGACGGCATGGATCCACCACTATGAGGATGCTTTTCTCGAAGCAGCCAGCAAGGGCCAAGTCGACATCATCAAGCTGCTATTGGACCGATTGCCGGTGCTGAATCCAAACTCAGTCACAACATTACACGAGCAGACAGCTATCTGGCTTGCCGGGCTCTACGGTCATGTCAAAGTGATCCGCGTGCTCATTGAGAGCGGCCGCGCCGACCCCAACTGGACCGATTTGTATGGCCAAACGGCTATGCGCATGGCCGTCGAGACGCACGAGCCTGATGCTGTTCGGACGCTCCTCCAACTCGGCGCCGATCCCATGGTGCCTGACCTTGATGGGACTCTGCCGTCTAGTCGAGCTGCTTATTTCGGCCACACCGACATCCTCGAGATCTTCGCAGATCACGATGTGAGTCTCGTCAAGTCCCCGCAAACTGACGAACTTCGCTGGGCGCCGGTGCACTACGCCGTGCGAGGAGGCCGGCTGGATGCCTTGAAGGCGCTCGCTGGCTGGGGGGCAGACCTTACAGCGAGAGACGAACGCGGTGACACGCCGCTCTCCTTGGCGGTGTCAGATCAGAACATCGACGTCATTGAATTCCTTCTAGAGCAGCCCGGTGTCGCCGACGGTGTCCGCGTCCCTAACGCGGGCGGGACACTAATGCTTATTGACGCAGTGCGGTATAATGCGGACGCGGAGGTCATCAACAAGCTAATCGCAGTTGGCGGTGCTGATCCGAACACGGTGGATCTCGCGTCGGGCATGTCCGCCCTGGCGATTGCAGTACACAACGACTCCGATCAGTCGATCCCGGCACTGATGATGGCTGGTGCAGACCCGAATCAACGTGATGCCGCTACTGCCAATCTTGGTGATTCGGATACGCTTTGTAGGACGCCGCTCGCAGCCGCGGCCGCGCGAGACGATGATGGGGAACTGATAGCGCTTTTTCTAGATCAGAGCGGCTGCCCTGTAGCCCTGGACTTGAACGTCGCGGATACAGACTGCTCGCCGCTCGCCTGTGCGATCCGTGCGGGTAATTGCGGTGCTGTACATGCGCTAATAAACTCGGGTCGTGTGGATCTCAACATGGTGTATTTGATACCGGAAGACCAGCTGGCCGACATGCCGCCTGAAGCAGCCGCCGTTGCGGAGGCGAGAGTCCGTGGACCAGCGCTATTTATCGCTATACAAAAATGTCATATAGAAATTGTCAAAATACTGCTTGCGGCCCAGGGGATTGATCTTGGAGCTTGCGACCACCTTGGCAGGTCATTGGTGGCGGCAGCTTCTGACAGCGGCGAGCAGAGACTTGTGGATGCAGTGAAAGAGGGCTGTATTTTAGGTGAAGGGCAATCTCCAATATTTTAAGAGAGCGGGCGATAGAAGAAAGAAAAATGAATGGGGGATTCAAGTCCGTAAGCTAATACCTCGCGGGGTTGAATGGCAACCCCTCACACGGGGCTTGCTAACTACACCCTTAAATAATGCAGTCCCTAAGCATCGGGCTTAAAAAGGAAAGCGCCAACAAACCAAAATTCAAATTCAGGAGAGCAATAGCGTTTATAGCTAACTGTTCGGTCTGCATTGTCGGCTACGGGCTTATGACTTGATGTTGGTTGCTGGTTGCTGTGAAAGATTGGCCAGGTAGCGCCGCCTACTGCAATTTTTTATCTCTTTCTAGTGTAGATATCTGCAAATAATAACTTGCTACGATTTTCTCGGCGTCTACGCCAAATTACAGAGTCTTCTCACATTGCCAAGCTGAGATTGATGTGTGTGGCCTACGCCTCGCACACAGAGGGTTTAAACTGTCGAGATTCTCGCTTCCGTAATAAAGAGACAAAGCCTAAAGCCTTGCAGTGAAAATTATTGAGAGCGGGAATGCTCTTACAATATAAGTAATATCTATTTAATAACGCAACCCGGTATGATTGCCAGCGAATTTGGCCGAGGAAATTTTCGAAGCAGTTCTCTCTTTATGCAGAACTTAGCGTTGTCGAAGAAAGGTAAAATCTGATGAATTTTCATCCTGTTCCCCTCCCATAAGTAAGCTTCTCTTCCCATCGACCTGAGAGATATGCGGAGAGAGGTCGCTGCGTCCGAGCTTCTTCGAAGCTAAAACCACTGTTTCTAGCACGTGAAGAAATTGACCATGAAAGTTCCCTAATAAGGAACTACTCTCGTTCCCTAGGCGTAAATTGGGAATGGCATAAAGAGAGTAAATTAGACTTACGCTACACCTCCCTTGACCAGAGTTGTGTAGCTCAACGGTCGCTGAGATCAAAATCCGAGCCCTTTGCCCGCCAGGCAAGACGCGGAGCATATTCTGGCTTGTTTATCCACCAAACATTGGATCTTGGCGGTATTACACAGCTGTATAGCTCCTTTGGAATTGGAAGCGCCGAATTCACTAACTGGAAGCCATGCCGGATCACATATACGAAACGGATAGTCAGATTTGCGGGGAAACAATATTAACAGAGACAAGACTTTCTTTATATTGTTCAAAGTCATTTCATTAGCAAAATATGAGCGTAGGATCATGAGCTGGAGATACGACGGCGGCGGCAATGTAACTTTGTCTGGTTCCTATACCGGTACGCATTCATTAGCTTCGGTGTTGAGACCTATTGCAACAATTCTTACTGTTCAACAACTATCACGACGGACAATTACATTCCAATTATCTTTGGCAAAGGCTTGCCCAGACACCAAGGTAGCGGACTGAGTCCCTCCCGGATAAAACGCGCAGTGGTCTTGCAGCACCTGTGCTCCGTCGGCGATATCGCCGAAAGAACCCAAAGTTTTGGATTGATGATTCTTGAATTGTGTTAGTATTACTTCCAACTGGGGCGGCATTTGGACTTACATCATTGCACCACCAGATTGCTGAATCATACGAGCAGCTGACACGGCCGCAGTTCCCTGGACCTGCTCCATTTACTGGGCGGCCTTGGACACCCCTTAGGTATGATACTCCATGCCTGATCTCAGCCCAGAGGCAGGCAGGCCAGCGACCCCCGCAAAAATAGCTGGAGAGGTTAAATGATCGCTTTTGAATCGAAGACCCCAAGTCAGCATTACCTCGAGTCTCTTTCTCTGCGAGGTAATGGGTATCCCAGTCAGGATTAAGTTTAACAAGTTCTGCATGAACCTCTTCAATTGTGCCGCTCAAATTGACCAATGGACCTCCTGGGAATACTTCAACCTCCCATTCAGGCACAAAGGTCCCATAGTTTGGAAGTGGAGCCGTAAGAGAAGCCAAGGCCTATATTGAGTTTTTCATTTAGTTTTCTATATTCGGAAATCGGCGCAAAGATACATACCGGCGCGCAGATAGCTAGAGACAAGGCTAAAGTGGTGGTTCTCATGATGTCCCACAGAGATAAGGATGTTAGAAGAAAATGATGTTAGAAGAAAATGCTGGGATTAAGTTAGTAAGTAAAACCAGCATACTTGCCGTGGTAGGATTTGGCCAACTTATATAGCAATTCTTGAAAATTGAAGGCGGAAGAGGGACGGAAAAGAAAAACCCCCCAGCGCCAGCTTCAAGGGTTTGCTAAAAGTCGAACAAACGAAGAGATGATGAGGCCGCAATGCCGCATAGCCGAGAGAAAGTCTCCGAGAGAAAGTTGCCGAGAGTTCACTCAGTTCCCACCTTTTGACCACTTTGATAGGGATCATCTGCGCTTTTGCAATGCTGTCGTGTTCGGAAGTACATGGCACCTCCTTACAAATTGTTAAACTCAATTCGTATCTATCCTCTATAGCATATCAAGGTAGAGCGGGGTGTATTGGTAGCTATCGTTTGAACAGCGGCTTCATTTTCAGCGCGTTGCCGATCCTGGCAATATCGGTAATGTTAAACGAACACTCAGTGTGGCTAGGGATCTTTGGCCGCTATGTAAAGACCTTTCATTCAGCCCTGCGGCCACGGACCACTTCTAGCGTCTGATTGGACGCACCCTTTTAAAAAGAGTCCATACTTGGCCGAGTCGGCGCGACGGACTATCAAATCTATAAGCGATTGTAAAAGGCTCAGTGACAAATGATGAGATTGAGAAATAATCTATTACTATGTTTATAGAGGCCAAGGACCATTCTCGAATAAGATGCCTTGGGTGGAAACTCGTCATTATGCGTCAATATTTTTTCTAGTCATGACGACATAGCAAGAGTGATACTGATGTGAGCTGCATACGACGAGCCGTGATTGGTGGCTTCATTGGGCGGAAGCATTTTGCATGACTGCACCAGTGACCAATTTCTGTGTTCTAGAACTCACTAGGATTCGATCAATGCTTTGTTCTCGAAATAATATTCATACTATAATTGAATCTCTCGTTTTGCGCTGTCAGAAACTCGCCGGCGCACTTTGCAATCTGGACTCTGATTTGATGGATGCCCTCACTTGCGATATGAACGAACAATAATCCGGGCTGTTTACTCCGGATTCGACCTCGGCCATTGCTTACTGTGGCTAATTGATTTCGGGTTTTGCTCATAATAGTTGTATTTATTCTTTCCGAAAAGTCAGCGCTAGACACTATATTAAAACGCCTGGATTCAGCTGCTGCGGCTAATGCAGTTAAATGTTCCGGCCGCATGCAGGAACTTCTAGTGCGACTGCTGCTTTATGTATGCTCATGAACCTCCTTGTCAAGCCTGATTTCTCTTGGCTGCTCTATAATCTAGTCACAGTATATTCCCCGCATGTACATGTTAAAATTGTGAAGTAGCGGTTTGAAGGTCCGTCGCCACCTCCCAGCCGTATATATATAGCAAGCTTCCTCCTACTCCAGCTTCCTCCTACTCCAGCTTTCCTGAACGAACCCCTTTAAACCATCTGCCATTACACCACTAGCTTTGAAAATGAAAACAGCCGCCTTAATCAACCTGCTTGCCATATGTGTACCGGTAAGTCCCCGAGCTTTAACATTGCGCAGATCACTAAACATCACTACAGGTCCTTTCATCTCAGGAAGCTCCGATTCAAGGCTATGGGGTTTTTGTTCCTGAATGGGAGGTAGAAGTCTTCCCAGGTCAGACGCTTACCTTAAATGGCACAATTGAACAGGTTCACGAACAGCTTCTTAAACATAACCCCGACTGGGATGCGCATTATCTCCATGGCCAAACGCAGCCTATTACGGAAACCACATCGCATACCAAGCGATCCTTCCCACTCTCAAGCTACCTCTGTGAAGGTCGTTGGCAACTATGTTCTAATGGCGTCATTGTCAGTGGAATCAATTATCTCAGAGGTGTTAACGGCCGTCCAACAAATGGTGCTGGACCAGGAAACTGTGGTCGTGTTAGCTGCTCCTATGGCTCCGCTATTTGGTGGTGTAATGATGTGAGTATTGATACGTAGTTCTTTCTTGCAAACCATAAGCTCACACGCAATTATAGGCCCACCAAAGCAAAACACTGAGCTCCTTTGGGGACATTGCTGATGGGGCACAGGTAATTGTCAATCACTGCCAGGTCAGGTTCTCCGGTAATGTAGGCACCTACGTTTCAGGGCAAGCCTTTAGCAAAGACGACTGGAACGTTATTGTCCGTCATGACTCTTGTTGAAGATTGAGGAAAGCTGTTTTCAAGTAATTGACAGGCCGGCTCAAGTGTTAATTTAAATCTATACTAGCAACTTAACAAAATGTCAAATACAAGATCTATCCCCCAATACTCTTTCCCTTATGTTAATATCGTCCCTCACTCTTGGCCGTGAGAGATTACGCAGTGACGGGCAAACTGTAAAGCCGGAACCACCTTTTGGATGTTTATGACAACTTAAATAAGTATTAACTTACAGCTGGAAACATGGAGAAGCGGAAACACAAAGTCAGGACTGCTATTTAAGCAGCAAATGCCTTCAACCGCCCATCACAACCATGGACAAAAAATTGTTACTTTTATTCGCCAGCTCTATAGGACCTGCCTGCACATCTTGTGAATACAAGCACACTCTTCTAATGTTCCCTTACAATGAGAATGAAGTATATAGCTGGATGAAACTACTATCTTAAAGATATTTATATATTATCTATGCAAGAATAGATATATAGGAAAAATCATTTTAGCATTTATTTCATTAAGCATTTCAACTTAGCCTTTATCGATCACTCGTGTACGACAAATATCTTATCCGAACCTAATAAACAAGATGGGAATAACATAGATTACCCTAGTTCCCTCTTACAGTTGATTTGGAGATTAAACTCACCAGCCCACTGGTTTAAATCCGCCGCCTCTAGTTCATGCATATTATTCTGGCTGCCACGAGCACATGTATTCTTGGTCTGTTTCGCCGTGGTACAGTAACTTCCTGCCACACCTATGCCGAGAGAGATATTCAAGTTGACTTCTATATCACAAATGATGACATCAAATAAAAAGAAACCCTCACCGTTAGTAGGATAACAACAAAGAAGCAAAAAAAAGCTCAACACAGCAAACAAAGAAGAAGAAAACTAGAAGCGAATTCTTACTTGAAGCCGGCAAGGTTTAAACAAACTTAATACGCTGCCACCCCCCTTGCACCCGCCACAAACCTGACACACAAATTGATCCCATCTCGAACATCTGCAGGCGAGGCATTCGTAGCCAAGATGTCCGAGATGTCGATGCCGATCACTTTCCCCAAGGGTTAGACATGTGTGGCAGCGGGTAGGACGTCCACCCCCCAGCCGCTGCCTAGGTCGACGACCGTTTCTCCCTAGACGGATAGAATTTTCTCCCATGATAGTTTCTGGCAAGCCTGGACGGTGGATAGCTATTTTGAAAATGGTGGCTTAACGTAGGTTTATGTATAACGGTTGAAGGGTGGGAAAAGCAACAGGGTTAATGCAACTAAGGGATTGAGGCCCATATTGGCATTCTTGGGCACGGTGGTTAGGTCCTCTGCTGAGTAGCCAAATGTTTTGGCAATGACTTCTACGTTACCTTTGCCGTAGCTGTGATCGGTGGCCGTGTAGCGGCGGTGTAGGTTGGTGTATGCCTCTGGAGAATCCATGGCGTCAGTAGCCTAGAGTCTCGCGAGGCACTTGAAGCCGCCGAGAAGCGGAGGCCTGGGTTTCGGGGTGCGACGGAGGAGGAAGTGGAGTGTCTGGTTGAGGAGGTATTGGTATTTAGTTTGTTTGGTCAGATTTATTAATAGGGAATTGGCACTTTCTTCGAAGCATCGGCCATTAGGTCAAGGTGGCCGATGCAAATGCTACCTGATCTGTGTGATCAATCAATGCAATCTTGGGAAGCAACGTACCATAGCGACAACCCTGCGCCTAAAGTATACAGAAGTAATACAGGGACGAGTTATAGAGTGTTATAGAGTGTCCAGAGAGAACTAAAACTAATTCCCTACTTATGTATTGCCCAAGTTAATTTGCTTAGTCTAGCCTATGGCCTCAACCGAGCTGTGTAATTTTTTTTATCTTCTCTGTTCCAGTATATCTAAAATAATCTCACACTGTCATAGTTTCCCGCTACCTTGATAAAGCTGTTTGTTTTAGGCTGGGTTATCACGGTGGTAACGGGGGTTTAAGGATGCCCTTCTTTAGAGAGTTGTATCTTAATGAATAAGACTAAAGAAGCGTAACTTTTTAGTTTCTAGTCTTATCTTTCAACTTCTTCCATACACCTCGCCGCATTTGTTCACTCATGCCATAGGTAACCGCGTTAATCAGACCAATATACTGCGTACACGCCTGTAAGGCGCTGAGCCAACGCGGCGCCTTTCCGACCGACTCTGCCAGTCTGTTCGCAATGCCAGGTATCCAGAGAATAATGTAGGCTATCGGGTAGCCATTCATGAGCAGCATTTTCTTGACGTTTGGCGCGGCTGGCATGCGGGAGGCGGGATATGGCTGGCTACTGTTGCCACTGGCGCCTTCAATGACGACGGCGGACTGCCCTGGTCTGCGGTGATCGAAACCATTTCCCTGTTCTAATGCACCCGGCTCCTGGGGCATGTTTTGCATCTCGTGGCTGACAGAGACGGATTGGTTGACCAGGATCATTTGCGTATCGCTGGCATTATCGATATCGGCCGGTCCATTTGCTGGATTACGAGGATAATCATGGCGCGCTCGACTCCCGGATAGTGATGTTGAGATGCTTCGCAGAGTCTTGAAGACACGCCTGAGGGCGATGTAGATGTAGGTATAAATGCCAATGGTGGTAACGAAGATGGCAATGCGCCAGCCATGAGACAGGCCATACCGCAGGTCAAGTCGACTACTCTTAATCCAGCACCAGTTACCGCTAACGTAACCATAAGACCCAAGTGAGAGGCCAATGGTACCTATAATTGGGGGTTAAGCTCAGTTTGGATAGAGAGAATGTAAATGAGCGGCGCAGGTTGGAAATTATACCTGTGATGATGCCAGGTACCCACGCGGCGCAACAGATCAAGATCTGCCACTTAACGCTCAGATACGTGATGGAGTCTGCTTTAACAACGGAAAGCAAAACGACTATGGCCATAGCCAATATATTAAAGTCGACAAACTGAGCATTTGCCTGGCTGAACCAGCCACTGACGAGGCATGCCGTATCGGGAGGTGTAAGAGGGCTAGGCGTTTGGCCGCGTATTATAAAGACAGCGCCAGAGATTGTATTACCAAGACCGTAAAGTAAATCGGCAATCAGAAGGCTGATGATAAGTGAATGTCGGAAATGACGTGCAGGAGGACGAAGGACCTGGAAACCAAGAGCCACCGCAGAGCCCAGGAAGGAGAGTAGAGAGCCGATAAATGTCGGCAAGGCGATGGCGTAGTCGATCTTTTTCGACTGCACCATTGCAATTGCCAGGGTTCAAACACGTAGGGAGTAATGAGAGACGACGAGTCAAGTCAATGAAGCGACGTAAGGACCAAGGGAAAACAGACGAGCGAAAGTTTGGAACATCGATTATAGCTGAGTACGGCAGGGCGGGGGACTTGGGTTAATACATACGTACATTTGCGTCTTAAAAGGTCGCAATCAGGGGTTAGTTCTATTTTCTATCGTTTCATTTCGGGGCGAAAATTTGTCGTTCATGGAGTGCGGGAAGCTCGCTCAGCCGTTTCCTCTATCAAAGGCAGAGGCAAAAAGAAGACTCGCTAGGGGCCGAGCCTTCGGGGCAAGTCGTGGTGGTCTTCCGTCCCAATGGAGAGCTACTACGCACACAGCTATTCTGTTTTTGGCAATGATTACTGCACTCCACAGCTAGGGGTTGACAGGGGCCAAGAGACGGCTGATAGACGGCTGATAGACCAGGCTTATTTCAAAGCTTAGTTCCCCCGCTAACCGATTGTAACTCTTGCCTGGAAAGCTTGCTCTAACTATTAACAAGACGATCAGGCAAAGGTAGCAGCTTCTGTTGGCGCACTAGGCTGCTGAGCAAAATACCTCATTAGCTGCGCATCCACCGACTGCTTGCAACAAGACCCCAATCTTTTTATTGTGCTGTCAACCCATGCACGAAGGCGCTCGGGGCGACAGTTGTCAATCCCGCATGACAATCGAACGAGAACGGCGAACACCCACATGAAGGTGAGCCTGCATGTCATGTCTGGCAAAAATCTCTAAATAATAAGTAAGCTACTAGTACCTAGAAAAGGAAAGGCGCTACTTTGTCCGCATTGAGTGGACAAATTAATGACTCGGGTACGGACATATTAGGTGGTAGTACGTATTGACCCTTCTAGCTGCCGAACCTGTTTATCTTTGGGGCTATACCAAACTGAAATTAACGCGCGGCGTTGACCTGAGGCTGTAAACCTAGTCTTGGCTAGTGGATGTGAGAATGAAAGTAATGTACGCGTCCATTTTAATCGGCGGAGGAGATTTTAATTAGGTGTATCTAAATTTCGTGACCGTCGTTTGTCTTCAGTGTCTATTCTAAATTCTCCCTCAACTCTTGGATCTAACACTTCAACCTTCAAAAGTGTTCATTTGTATGTGTGCTTGGGCAGGTGGAAAGTTCCCTCAACCTCGACGATATCGTCGTCATTCAACCGACCAACCTCGATAATAGTTCGAGGGGGGTGCTTGGAAGGGTCATTACCCCACAGTGCAATCTGTACCTCGTTGCACATTGGCCGGTACCTGAACATGTCGGTCACGTAGACTACCAGCCGGACGCAGGAGTACAGGTCCGTTCCCTGCATTTTTAGGAGAGTTGCAATGTTCTCATAGGCCTGGCGGACTCGTGGCATACCGGTTGGCGCCAGAGTGCCGTTTGATGGGTAGATTCCACGCATGCCTAGTTGCAGGGAAAAAAGAGCACACATTAGTCAACACGAGCGCGCCTCAGGCACGGGGCTATTGTTGGGGTTGAGCGGCGGCAACGAACCAGCGATGTAAAGGGTGTCACCAGCCTTGGACATTATGCTCCATGGCCCCGTCGCGTTGAAAAAGTTTGAAGGGTTGTAGATGCTAACGCCCGAAGAGGAAGTAAAGTTAGCCTGGAGCAGGCCAGTGGCCAGCCCGAGCAGTGGCAGGAGGAAGAGGACGTCGAAGCGCATAGCTGCTGTCCTGTTGTGGCTGTTGGAGGATCTGGGTCCTAAGCTGGGTGAAAGAAAAGGGGGAAGAAAAGTGATGGAACGAGCGAATGGTCCGTCTTTTGAACACTCTCTCCAGCTGACTGATGCCGGCGATTCTAATTAATTATTAACGCAAATAATTAAGTCCGTCGCGCATAGGGCCGGACAGTCCCCACCAACGCCCAAAAACCAAGAATCTTCAATGTACGACCTTCATACAAATCATGTGGACCCCCATCTTTTGTACGCGATGTGAGAACGAAAGACCAACGAGCAAAGAAGACCCATTCCTTTCTCGGCTGAAGCGTTACTGAGGAAAATAAAAACCGGGGGCCGACCACGCTGCAGACCTCGCGACTCAGCCACGTCCGCTAGCATTATTTACAGACGGAAAATGAGTGGGAGCGGAGCGGGAACTATATCCCACCCTTTTATCATTTACTAGAGCCCTGCGGATAGGCGTGCGTGCTCACGAAGCGTACGGAGATGGATGATGGATACGGAGTACCCCTATTTAATAATCCGTTCCAGCAAGACTTGCCCTAGATGCGGCCTAGACAGAGTTTGGTCACCGATCCGCGGTGCCCCTGAGGCAGACAATTTCTGAACCCTGTCCCTCAAGTGAGGACTCTTCTGCACCAGTGTTCACTATCACCCCAGTCAAACGGTGGCCTACCTTATAGGGAGAAGGCGCCCCCGCCCGCTTCACAACAACCAGCCAATGCAGAGGAAGATGGCTTCGCTTCGAGGCGCTTTATGGTGGAGATGATGGTGGACTGGGCTTGCCTAGAAGACTTCCTAGTGTATACGGCAGTTGTTAGAATAGAAACAGGGCTGCCTCCACAGCAAGCCGCTGCACATTTCCTCCAGCCCCACTAACAAGGTACTTGCATTCAACGGTTTAATTTTTTACAGTGGGCTGACAAATGTCACACATTCAATCACAACGCATTACAGGCCATTGGGCCAATGTACATGCCAGCACGCTTCCCTTCCTGACCAGACCAGAAGAAAAGAGTTCGCAGAGACTCATGGCGCATGGTGACTGTGCGAATAACTGCTTCGACTCGGGAAATATCCAGGTCCCACGAGCTTAAACATCATAGCCATGTTGAACGTGTTTTAACTTCGAGATAGGCATTAAAGAATCGCTGTAAGGGGCTGAGCTGGCTTGGGCATCGTCGCAGAGGACTTTGGCGAAGCCCCAGTTTACAATTGCGGTACCTCTAATATCGACTTGGATATATTCCCTATAGAGAATGCCTTCTATTCAGTTTAATCGAAAGAGAGGGACTGTTAATGCGGTCTGAAGAGACAAAATACACCGCCAGTTCAGTTTGCAGAAAAAAAGCAACCCGCCGGTTTGGTTTGGGGGGTTTTCCGGACCAGTTACACTAAAGGAGCCCTGTTGCCAGTTTCGTAGACAGCGACGATAATGACGACAAATAAGCATCAAAATCTTGACAATGCTTTACTACAAGAATTCTTGATTCCTTTTACGGCCGTCGCCGCTACGACTCCTCGACTTCCAACTTTGATAGTTTCCTTGCCGTATCGCCGCGACCGTGTCCGCTCCCACCCACCGTTGGTCTGCTGTGCTTTGATCGGTGTAAAGATCTCTGGGGTTGTTAATCCCGAGGTCACTTGTTGCCAGCAGGCGCAACGCGGCACTCATGATGTCTCCATTGCACCCAGCACGCTCCGGAATTCGCGACAGAAGAAGGCTGCGTCGTCCTGCTAGATCCGGATCAGATGGACAGCGTGCGCAAAGGTCAGCAAGAATGGCAAAGATCCAATCCGGAATGTAATAATATCGAGCACCAAAAGCGTAGCCTCGAGTGCGCAAGATGACACAAAGTTAGGTATACGTTGATGTAAGTTTGGCGCCTTTGTTATTGAGATAGAAGAATTTAATGCATTGGCAAGTACAGGTACAAAGTCGCGGCCGTGATTTGTCAGAATATGTCTATAGTGAAGGTTAGGGATGCAAAGCGAGCAATTACGGAGGGAAAAGAATTAGTTACGAACATAAGGGACCTCATCTGGGCTTAGGTTTCCGAGTATCATTATCATTTCCATAGCCAGGCTCCTCTCATTCAAGGGCACATTATCTAAGACGGTCGCCGCCAGGGACGTGGTATCGGCGTCAGTGGGGAAAATCGGATCCGTCAATGTAGGTGCTCCGATGAAGTAGTTCCAATGCGGTCCCTTCTTCTCAAGCGTAACTAGCTCTCTAAACCAAAATCAGCTGAGGTTATCTTACCCCACACTCAAATTCAATAAAACATGGCATGACCATAAATTTAGATATGCAATGGAGCGATACGCTGAATACATCTGAAAGACTTACTGTTCGCCTGTGTATTATAGAAATCAGGGGCTGGGTGTAATTATCATGATGAACTAACCCGCTGCTGGTCTCGCAGAAAAGATTTCTGGCATTGCGACGTAGGAATTCAGTCCTACGTGCAACAGGGTCGCTAAGAAGATTATTCAAATTGCGTACGGTGGACTCTGTATCATCAAAGATTAGGCTTTAAAGCCCCAAAGACGTAGCGGCAATGACGTTCTCGGGCCGGTCGTCCACAAGAACGCAAGACTTCGCTGGAAGCTTGACATGCTCAACGAAGCGCGTGTAAGACTCGAAGTCTGGCTTTCGACATCCCCAGACTACTGATGGATAAAACTCGTCGAATATTTTCCATGCATCATTATTATTAAGCTAAATAAATCACTATCGCTTTAAATATAATTTCATGTGGATATCTATGGAGTGGGTTTTGGAATGTGCTTTGGAATGTGCCATCTAGTGCAATTCCCTAGGTAGTGACCTACCTTTGCGAGGCAGAACTTTAGGGATATCTAGCGACACACGAGGAGCAGCTAGAGCCTTAAATGCATCGCTGGCATGCACCTGCGCAGGACGTATTTTAGTTACAGTCAATTCCCGCTCTACATCTTGACGTTTTATCACTGAAGAAGCAATACAGATCATAACAGAAGGGAAGATTGGTGAACGAATACCTACGTTTTATAGTGCTGGTATATATTTCAGGATTCGCCGACCCCTCTATGCTGTCTATCACCAATGAAATCATTCCACGCTTGTGAAGGCTTGTGTTAACGCCTGTAATTTTAAGGCTGGCACTATCGCCACGGCCCCCTTATACTGGAGCTACTTGTGAAGCTTTGCGAGAGAATAGCGTATAAACATAACGCAAGAGAGGTGCACATATTTAGCAGTGAACGTCTTGCATTCCAACTAATTTACTATACCATGTGTAGATCTACACAAGGACTTTGGATGGTGAGGGCAAAATCTGACTCTATACCAGGATCAACCGTTGGACCAACTTTGATAGCGTCTGTGGTGTTGACGGTTGGGCCTGCCAGTGCAGTCGAAAAGGAGCAGTAGAGAGTGGCGTAGGAAAGCTTCATGATGCTTGAACACCGTAAAAGTAGGTATCCTACTGAACTTGTATTGGATATTCCCTTTCTTGATCGGTAGACAATGAAGCGCAAGAACTTCTTATACTTTAACCGTCTGCTTCGTATTAAGCAGGTAGCCTGTTGTATGTTTATAAAGAATTACTCACACTACTAATAACCGAAGTCTTAATGCTAGTAGAGGCTTAGACATGTTGGAATGTGCATGGTCAGCACCGTGGGGCTGGCTGCGAACCGCAGTGTTGATCAAAACGATACCAGAGGAAGGGGTCTGATAGAGAATGCTGTGTGAGGCGGCTTAACTGGGGTTAGGAGTCAGTTAGACAGCTGTAGTAGGAAAAAGGCTCTGGCTTGCCAGGGGAGCTGTGCATTCCTTTTTATAATTGTTTTATGTCGAGATATGTGGCAGATGCATTAGCATATGGTATTAATGCGATGCCGTGAGATAAAGCCACATCTTACGGTTAGGGTAAGTAAGCTACTGTCTTAAGCAGAGACACGGGGATATGGGCACTAACCCTGTTATATACTGCTATCGCAACAATCACCAGCCCTGCCATTAGCTATGATTTTTTTTATATATTTAATTACCTATATCTTCTTATCGCTTTCCAAGCGGGGAAGACATGCTGGCGCGACTTGAGAGCCACAAGTGAGGCATCATAGTCTGTAGGACCGCCCTAGCTCATCGCTGGAACTGAGCAAACTGTACGTATTTGTGGGATTTATATTGCCGTGCAAACCCACACAGCGTCGTATAAATCTATCACCTTTCTTAGCGCCATTTTCTTGCCTACAACCAATACCAAATCGCAGCTTAAACAATACCGCGAACTCCGTTCACAATTAGGGACTGTTAACTATCGTTCGAGCCAAACACGTCCTACGACCATGAAGGTAAGAAGAAGATTTTCTAATGGCGGCAAGATCTAATAGAATGCGCATAGTTTCTCTACACCATCGCCGCCCTAGCCTCAGCAGCTGTGGCCACCAACCAGGCTGTGCAGGAGGCTCAGCAGGCCGACATAATGGAGGCCATGGAGGCTGAGGCTGCCAACTTCGTCAGTCTCATTAAGGAGCAGGTAAGGGGTTTTAATAAACCCATTTCCGAATATAAAAGAATCGGAATATTGGCTAACGTGACCATAATAGTGCGCTGACATGTCGCCGAAATGCCTTGAAATCGCCCAGGACGTCCATCAGACTGGTCCGGAGAAGAAGCCGAATATTTACAAAGATTTGGCAGGTTTGGCAAGCTGTCAACCGGAATTTACGAAGTGCACCTCAAAAATCCAATCATATCTAGATAGCTCAGGGACACAATAATATGGCCGCCGGCATTGGCGTGCGGCTAGGTGCTGCTGAGGAAGTAACTGTATTATTATTCAAAGTGGCCTTTAGAGGCTCGAGAATTAGGTGGATATTATTCGGAAGCTTTGGTTGTTGTATGGAGTTGTGCGTGGATCCTGTGCAATTTAAGCTCGGCCGACTAAAGGCAGGGAAAGTACCTCACTGGCCTTCTACTAGCTAGATACTAAATCAATAACTATATAACTACTTTGTACATTATATATTAAAAGTGAGAATTTTAGTAATTACAAGCGCGCTAGCTATTATCACAGTTAAGAGCAGAGGCTTGTTAGTTATAACAACCACCTAGTTATTCCTGGCTCCTAGCAGGTCTTCACTAGAGGACCACTAGGTTTGACAAGTCCTTCATGACTCTGGAGATCCGCCGTTAGTTATACAACCTGCATCACTGCTGGCCCACCGTAACCCACGATGCTCAACCATATCTCGCCCAAAAGTTATATGCCCTATAATCCGCTTCTCTGGACGTATCACAAATTATAATAAACGGCCTGCCATAGAAGAGAAGTACGAGCAAAAGCAGAATTGAATAAAAGCAGACGCTCGACCCTGTCTAAAATTAGCCACGGCCGCTGTGTGGCCGGTAGGAGTTTGCGGTGCACATGCCTTGATTAGTAATGGCCGGCCGCTTATGTGCTGCTTACAACCGATCGATTACGCCATATCTAACCTCTAATAGTAAGAAAATTTATTGTGAAAGACATGCTTCGCCCAATACGCGTCACTTTCAAAAGAATAGCCTATACTTACCAAAAGCCATTCTAAGAGTGGGTGAAATGACTCTATAAGTACGATATGGCCTATCATATAATCTAAAGAAAAAGTGAAAAAGGCACAGCAATAAATTAATCCCCACCCCATTCTACCATTTAATAAATTAGCAGTCCTCCTAACTCCGCCATGCCATCTAATTTATACTATTCAGCACTGTCGGTTTCAGTTCTAGGGCTCCTTATTCTCCATCATCATCATGAAGGCCAAGCCATGCCGATTTTTGGACACCTACTCATTGACGGTAGTTGGATAATACCGCCACATTGTATCATACTTACAGTAGCATTGATATTGATGTGGCTGGCCTCAGAGACAGATTCGTCGCCAGACCAGTACGTTTTTCGAAGTCCTAGGCTATTTTATTGTCTACTACTTGTGGAAGAGCGTAGCTAACAGCAAACCTTCAGGTTAACGAGCTAATGTAACTATAAACGTTCCGCATAATATAAAAATACCCTAGCATGTAGTTGAGAGACCTGGATAAAATGGAAATTTATGTTATGATGCGAAGGGCTGTAACTAGTAGGCTGTGGCCTATCTGAAAGCAGATGGATTGTTGTGCCTCTCGTTCCCAGATATCCGAACATGTCTGCAATGTCTCCAATATAGTCTGCCTCGGTGGAATTGCCGCGCCTCTGGCCAGTGGTGTGTCTTGACGTAGGAGGTATAGACACACAGTTAACATTGCTGAAAAAATGTCAACTTTGAACAAACGGCCAAGAACTTCCATATTCTCTGCACTCGTCTCTTTATGCTCACACAGATCACGATGATGCACTAGAATAGCCAAGCTGCACTCTAGTGACGACCAATAGGAAACAGGGTAAAGTACGGAAGCGCTGGTATGTAGAGCATGCCGGCGGTGAAGAGTAAGAATGATTCGGCGGAAGAAAATATCAATCGTTAAATGTAGTGAAGAGCCGGGAATACTCTTGGACGTGATCATAATTTGCCGCAGCTGATCGTTGAAATTGAGGACTTCTTGGTATGACAGAACACCTGCGTCGCTGTTTACCCGAGATATTATTTGACATAATATAGGGTAAGACTCAATTAATACAAACCAAGGGTTATCAGTTGCTTTGGTCTTGTATGTAAAGACAGTGGATTTTGACTCCATATTATCAGGTGATAGAAGCAGCGGTTTCCCTGTTAGTACTGAAGTTTGCAAGCAAAAGTACAGTATTGATATCCAAACTGTCTGTCTGGATTTCCATTCAACAAGTGCCTCCGTTGTTTGATCATCCGGTTCCGGTTGATCATGGAGATGGATGGCCATAGCTGCACGTACAACAATTCCAAGGAATGTCCAGCACGAGTCAAGGTTTTGGCAAGATGTGTTGATAGTTTGCTTTGCAATGACCATGAGACAAAGTGTCCTTACAGCCGAGAGATCTGGGTAGACCATCAAAGGTGTCTTGTTTAGGCAGGCTTCTGCAGCCATGCACAGCTCTGCCGTCGAGGCCGTATCCCGGGTAACAGCAAAGCAGCCCAATGCACACACCATCAAGAAGCTTGCCAATGACGACATATCTACTGAGCCTGGGTCATTCCAGAACTCATCGACCATGCTAAGAAATAGGCGACTGTGAATGATGGGAAAGAGTGGTTGGTAGAGCGTCATGTACGCATCCAAATACGAAGCACAATTTTCTCGATGGCTCTGGAGTAAATTGTAGACATTGTTCAATGATGAAAATTTGGTAGCGGCAGAGCTGCTAAACGGAAAATTTGCGGGGAGAGCAGAGTCGGTTGTTTTTCCCACCCTTTCGGCGCGAACAATGGCCGAAATAATGTCGCAGACCTGGATGTTGCTATCACGGGCGTGCTGCTTGAGCTATAGCCCTGAGTTAGTTGCTGCTTCTTCATAAGTATGACTTATTGATGGCAAGATAATCTCACTCACAGTTGATACAAGAATCTTCCAATGGCTAGGACCATGCCGATGTGCATGCCACGCGGAGAGGGTATGGGCAGTATCGTCCCCTACGTCCCCGGCTTGGTCATTAGCGGCCGCGCCACTCTCAACTCTGTGGTTGTATGTGCACTGCCGACCCCAGCCAGCGCGACCACACCGCGTAAATGGTTGCTTCCTGTCGCATCCAACTTTTAGTCGATGACATCGTACGCAAGATAGTTGCGCGCGCCTCCTCCGCATCACAAGAGTAGACAGACTACCTGAGCTCTCGTTGCCACTCCCCTTTTCAGACAGGGAGTGATCATGGCTAGAATTAGAGACGGTGGGAGGAGGCACGGATTTTGAAGGCATGTGACCACCCTCGCTGCTAATGGGCGACTCCCACAAGGAACAGCTAATATTAGCCTTAATGCAGCGCTGACATGACTGCTTATTCTGGTCACAACGTAGTTTCAATCGGCGACAGCGGCTGCATGTTTTAATATTTCTTCCGCTCGGCATGATTTTATCGGCGCTGCATATGATCCTGCTCTGGATGTTTGAATTCTCAACTTACGATGTCGTGGAGTAACAATGCAAGGAGCGGTATTCGGCTCATCTTGCGCTAATATTTGTCAGCACTGGAAGGTACTTGCGACCTCCGTTGCTCCTAGAAGCTATCTAACTACTTCTGGATTTACACGACGAATGTACGGTTTTAACCGAGCGTAACACCCGCTCTCGGCCGACGTATTGCGTATTAGCCTTTTTTAGGCTCCTTTGTTGCGCCAACCACAGATAACATTCAGTGCCTTAACCTTGACCATGTACGTATTGCTCCGCATAAAAGTCTGGTGGGCAATAAAAATAGAACCCTAATAGTGACTTCGCTTTAATTCCCCTGCCATTTACCCTGGAAATGACGGACGAATTACGTGTACCATTCCTCCGAGCATGCTGTATTTATCCATTTATAACAAGGCAAAGGAATGCCTGAATACACTCTCTGCAAAAACTACCATATACCTGCGGAAGCGCAACTATAACGGGCCAAGACATTGATCTAGAGCAGAGAGGTAGGAAATTATGATGATTAATTTCTTGTTCTTCGGCATCTGTCTGTGCCCTATTGTCGTCGCGAGGGCGAGCACAGGTTGGCTATCGCCACAATACAACTACTTCTTTCAGTTTCCGCTTCCCATTCCAGAAGAGATTAAACCATTGAGGTCAGTCATATTTCTAAATAAAAGAATTAACCAAGATCTTGGTGCATTGGCAAGCGACCGTCCAGCTGAAAGGGTCTAACAGCTGAATTATAGTTCCTACACCGATTCTAATACTAATATAACTATCGACTTCTTTCAGCTCAACGTTACAACGATACAGTCGCAAGTATATCCAGATCTTGGAAAAGTAGATCTGGTGGGATATAATGGAGTCACTCCAGGCCCAACTTTCCGGATCCAAAGTGGACGGCAAAGTGTTGTGCGTGTTGTGAATCAAAACGGTAAGCGCCTCTGTCTACCGAGTGTATTTAACAATTCTGAAGTCGCGGTTACTCACTATCTAACAGCCAATCCTACTGTGCTCCATCTTCATGGATCATATAGCCGCCCAGTTTGGGTTTGGATAGGGTTAGATT
>FWCC01000014.1:3204-130310 GCA_900169235.1 Zarea fungicola
GGCTGGCAAACTATTTATACTTAAGTGGTTTTGGTTACCCTGCATGGCTGTGGCACGCCGGCCCGACACATTAGATAATTTATCTTATTAAAGAAGAGCTAGTAAAGCTAGTTATAAAGCTCTATTATATTAATATTTATAACTACTAGCTTTATTAAGAGGCATAGTAAGGATCCTTTAACCTCTAATAGAAATTAACTAGTAAAATAACTATAGATAGACTTATTAAGCCCTTACCTATTTAGAAATTTAAAACCTTTATTAAATAATTAGGATTAAAGGCGCTTTTAGATAAGTTAAAGCTAGCGCTATTCTAAGAAGATAGGGAACCTAATTAGTATTTTAATTCTAATATTAAGGATAACCTAGGGAGCTTAATTTACTTAAATCTATAATAAAAATTCCTTTAAGGCATAAAGTTTATATCTAACCACCTACTTTTTCTAGTAAGGGATCTATTTTCTATTACTATTATAATTAATACTACTATTTTCCTTCTTTTTGCTCTTTTACCCTTCTTCTTTTATAATACCTTATATATTATAATAATTTTACTTTATAATAATATATTTATTAGGTAGTTTAGTAGAATAAAGGCAAAGTGCCTTTAATATTAAAGGGAGCACTATAATAAGCTATATAAGCCCTACCTAGGAATTTAAGTATTTTTTTTCCCTCTTAGTTTAATTATTAGTCTATTCCCTTTATTTTTATACTTTAAAATAGCTTTATTAAAGCTATATTATATTAAATAATTTATACTCTTTTTATTATTTTACTTAACCACCTATTAACTATAGGTAGTTATATAGAGTAACCTCTATTTTTACCTAGACTACTCCTTCTAATTTTAAAGTTATTATAAGTTTAATTTCTCTTAAAAGACCTTTATTTTATTAGGTCTAATAGCCTTTATTTTATTAGAAAAAATCGCCTTTAATATTATAATAATTAGTTATCTAGCTTTAATTAAAATTAACTTAAAGCTAGGGGGGTATATTATATAGGGTGTGATTATTAACTCTTTAAGGGGATAAGCTTAGGCAGAGCCTTCACTTTTACAGGTAAACCGCATAGTAACTAAAGCAGGTTACCAAGGGCCACCCCATTAGGGTGTATCTTCGTACAGTCCCTCCATACCTCCTTTTCTTAGCCAATCAACTACTTCATATCTATGTGTAATTCCTGTTCTGCGTGACAGTAATATAGCTGCGGAATGCACTATAATGTGCCCGCCAAGTGCGCTATAACTGTCACGCAGAATAGGAATTATATATAGAATTAAGTGAGTTAATTAGCTAAGAAGAGGAGGTATAAAGGGACCCTTGGTATCCTACTTAAGTTACTATATAGCCGTGCTTCAGTGTCTACAAGGCATTGCAATCCTGGAACCTGATTTACCAGCAAAGACAGTAAAACGCATGAAAAAAGGAATTAAATTACAATAGAGATCTAGACGCGAGAATTCATCGCAAGAAATTATTAACCTTTTTCCTAAACTGTCTCCGTGCTTCCATACAACTGATGGCATTTCTATTGACAGCTTGATTTCGTATTAATTTCTTTCACAATCGTCTACTTGCTTCCAGAGGATTACGTCTCTGTTGGGTTAGCTTGATTTCGGCCGGGCTCGGCGGACGAACTAACCAACGGACTCAGCCACGTTTCTTCAAAGGGCCGGCCTCTGTCTCTTAAACCAGCCATCCCAGGCATCCTCGATAGTTTTATTCATTTCCTACTTCTACAAGATTCCCCGCTCAGTTCGCGGTAACGGAAAAAGGGCCGGTTTTAGAGCCGAGACAGTTGCTTAGCCGTTGGCAGTCAACACATCAGCTCTTCCCTACCACCGCGTTTTCGGCCGAGCAGCTTTCAATCTGCTCCAAACAATACACACGATTGCGTCCTACTTATACCTAGAGTAATCGCCATGGTACTTGGATCTGCAGGCCCCTCTTTTGGTATAAGGAAAGTCAGAAGGGGAACCCGCAGTTGCTGGGAGTGTGAGTCTGGCCGTTCCGGTTCATCGCCATTCACCCACAGTTGACAATGTGAATCTGTCAGGCAAGCGTCGGAAAGTACGATGTCGCTTCACTTCCGATGATGCTTCCACCTGCGAATGGTGTCTTTCGCGCGGCCTCGAATGCGTTTCCCAGTTGCAGGCCGATGGGCCGACTGATCAGACCGACGCCGCGCCGCCAGCACGGCTGCGGCGGATTGAAACCATGCTGGAGGAACTCATCGCAAAATCAAATCATGGCGCCGCCTGCTGTTGCAAGAGCCATCTCGCGCCAGGGATGATGCGCCAAGATGAACCCGGTAATGATGTGCTGACAGATACGAGTCCCTTGAGCCATGACGCCTCAGGAGGCGGCATTCTGTCCCTGTTCAACAACTCCATTGTAAGCATACGTTTGGCCGGATTCGGTCTCAACGCCTCGCGCGTTGTCAGCCCCTTCAATCAGAACTGTCATGGTAACAAAACTAGTTTAAATACACATCCTCGGCTGCAAGTATTATTTCCAGCCAAGACAGTCGTAGTCCACAAGGTCCATCACCAGCAGCATCCAAAACGAACCGGTTGTCAGCGCATTTATTATCAATGGTCCCGCCTAATGACGCTATAACCGCTCTGGACATGACAAGCAAGTCATGGATCGCGCACTTTGTTGACGCCGTTCCCGCGTTCCAGTCCAAACACAATTTCTCCCTCCTCGACGCGCTCACACCTGCCTCGTCTGCCACAAGTCCGACTGTTGTTGCCAGAGGTTTGATGTGCTTCGTCCTTTGTCTGCAGCAACTCCCAAAAGATTTCAATCTCAATCGCATACATCTAAGTAACAACCGGCGGGCTTTGGTAGATGAAGTCACGTCCAGCATTTTCTCCCTAGTTACGTCTGATGACGAGCTGGTGGCCACACCAGAAGGCATTGAGTGCCTAATACTTCAAATCATCTTCTTTATAAATGAGGGACAACCTCGTCGGGCCTGGTTAAGCTCCCGTCGTGCGATAGCCACCGCTCAGCTTCTCGGGCTTCACCGAATCACCGAACTTCCCGGGAACGAAGGAGTCAGTACCCCCAAACAGTCGTATTCATCTGTCTGGCCATATATATATCACTCCGAGCGCTTTCTCGCATTAATTCTCGGTGTACCCAGTGGAGTACAGGATGAGCAGTGTCCTCGCCCCAGCTCGTTTGGAGACTTGCAGGACGACAGTATCGACCTGCCTTATCTACAGCAGCTTGACTTGATTGCCGGTCGCATTATTTCTCGAGACAAAGTCGCGTCGCAGAAAGAACTTTTGGCCGCCCAGACAATTCAGGACGAGCTGGAGCGACTGGCGGAGTCTGTTCCCTCGTCGTGGTGGACAATACCCAGCATTATGGAGGATCCATATCAGATCCTAACCAACGTATCCTATCGCCGTCTAAGAACCCAAATCTGGCATTTTCAGCTCGAAATTTCTTTAAATCTTCCCTTCATGTTTAGTGCCATTTCATCCGTCAAGTTTGAGTACAGCCAGTTTTGCTGTCTCAGAGCGGCTCGCGAGCTCATCACGCGGCATGCGCTGGCCAGACAGTCGACGACGACATTTTCTTGCTGCTTGACAAATTTTCAAGCATTCATGGCGGCCTTGATTCTCACCGTTAATCTTCTCAGACCCAGCGCAAGCCACGGTCCCCGCCAGTCCGAAAGGCAGAACCAGGCGGACTGGGCGACTGTCGACCGGGTCATCCAGCAACTCGACGCCATCAACGCCAAGTTTGACGATCGTGTGTCTCTGCAGTCTGTCAATGTATTGAGGACACTACGGGCGCTTGAATTTGAACCAAACCAGCCTGTCAAGGACCTTCGATTGACTATTCCGTACTTTGGCACCATTTCAATCGGTCGGCGGGGGGCACCCACTAATACCACGGGCCAAAGGCGCGAATACCAGGGTTCAGACCCCTCGTCGGAACAGCATGAAATACAGGCATCTTTACAGCAACAGTGGCATGATTTTCTTACAATAGACTTGGATATGGATGACTTTGGCCAATTTCCGCCCGCCCCGGATGTTCTCCTGCAAGACTGGTCGTCTGGGCCATCTACCTACTCGTGGGAAAGGGAGTAGAGCAATGCCACGGTCTCGTCAAGTAGTTACATTACATCCCATTGCCATTTTTTTTATAAAAAGAAATCTACAAAATGGAAGGCTACGGAAATAAACTCTGATTCATTCACCATTGTATTGGTTGGACTTGGTATGAGGACACCCAAGTCCACCCAGAATATTGGCATGTCGATGGGAAGACTGCCACTCTCAACACCCTAGTCAGGTTCTTCAACGTTTTGACTCGTTATTCACTGCTGTATATAGAAGTCGAGTAATTGAATCCAGCTAAGGAGTGATTCCCAGATGCCAAAAGGGCAAAATCCAAAATTTAGTCCACTAGCAGAAGGGTCCGTCATAAACACACCAGGAAGCTGCCTTTACACCAGGCGCAACAACGTTTGGCCTGACCATTGGTTAGTCCGACTCACGTAAAATGAATGAAGCGACTGGAAATACGGGCATATCATACTTTTGTGGTGTCGATTCCATGCTGAGAGAAGTCTTGTAAATGCAATCACTCGTCCAAGGCCTTGTTACTTTACTTGTAGCTAGCCCGGCCGTAGCTTGAGGGACCTGGGGAAAAGAGACCTTTTATCGGGAGACGCAATGCCTGCTGGCAGCAACCTTTCTCTGTGGCGCTGTGCAGGACAGCTGAATGATGTAGCTAAATTAACAAGAGGCTGAGAAATACGGCTGTGCGACTTGTTTATAGAGACAGATGATTGGTGTATATCGCACTGGCAGCTAGCCGCAGGCTTTTGCTTCCACCACCTGCTGGTAGGCCATCCATAGTGCGGACGCTATTTTACGGGAACAACGAAGCCCGACGAAAATAATTTCCTATAATGATAACAGATGCTACCTGACTAGACTTCATTGGAATATGGTGCTTAAATATACATATTAATGTCCGGCCCGTCGCGGCGCCACTCCTGTCGCCAATACGGCTCATTGGACAGCTATATCTCTGTGGCTGGCTGAGCCGAGACTGGCATTGATACCCAACGCCAAACTGCAAAGCCGTCGTTTGTCACTACATTGATAAAACCTATTGCCATCAGCTGTTCGATGGTACGTAGAAAATTTGGAAAATAGTGTAGCAAGTCAAACAGCATAGTAACCTCTGCACATAATGACCACGCAACCCATCGTGATAGCGCCCTACAGCCATGCGGTGTACCACGCAGTAACACCCTCATCTCTTCACGCCGCAAGACAGATTTTCACATCAACAGGCGCGCAAGATGCCATAAATACCACAATTCGAGACTGCTTTTTAAAGCACAAGGTGGAAAAACAATTCAGTGCGTGTGTCAACCACCGCCACTTCGACATGCAGCCAAACGAGAGGAATATCGAGCTGGCTGGTCACGCTGCAGCGTCGAGTGATCTCAACAACATACACGCATGCAGTTGGCTGTTTTACAATGGCACACTGTATCCGTATGAACTCAAGCGCCTCCCGCCCGGCCAGTCCATTGCGGAACCTCCTCAAGATTTCCGCACAGATCTTGGCCACATACTGGAGGAAAAGGGACTGTGTGACATTATCGGACTGCAATCCTATACCGAGGGTGTTGTAGGTGTAGAATCGACGGACCACGACACTCGGGTGAGCACTACGGTGGACCATGACGAGAGCTTTGATCCCAGTGTTCACCGGGGCAAAATACAGATGGCATCATTTGCATTTTTTTAGGCTTGTAAAACAAATCCCATGGGAGGTTTTGTAATCGCTAATCAGTTTGTCATGACAAAAGATCTCTAAGTACACAATACACAGAGTAGAGTAGGAGCCACTTTGGCTACAACTGCTAGCTGAAGGCTTTCCAAAGTAAACGAATAATAGAAACTGTGCAGTATTTGCCTCACACTTTTCTCCGCCATTGTAGTAGATATTATGTAGCAATGCGAGCGTACTGGTAGGCTGCCAGGCTCAGTAATAAGAGTAAAGACATGCTATGAGTTACTTGCCGGCAGCGGCCGGCCGGTGCAAGCTGCGGTTTGGCGCAGAGACATGGCAGCAGAGTAGTCGCAGCGGCATTCTGCAATGGTTGGATAAGCAGAGAAATGGTACAAATGACCTATGCAAAGAATACGCATCCAGGCGGCCTGGGGTTCCTTCTACGTAAAGTAAGTCATTTAGTGTGGCGACGACCAGACTCAGGGTATGGGCGGTAATAATGCTGTGCATATGGCTGGCCGGTACATGATCGGTCGACTGAAACTGGAACCGCTGACGAATTCTTTACAGGTGTACGGGCCAAGCCTCCCAATTAGTTAGCCAACTTCTTATTAGCGTTAATTTTGGTGCGATTAGCAGCGATCCAAGTTGCAACCTTTGGGTCCGGCTAAAATCCTCGTTGAAATCGGACAATCACTTCATTTGTGCGAGGAGTTCACGTCGCCCAACCAATCACGCACGAGACAAAAGGTAAGGCATATTTAGATCTTGTTTTATTCTTTATCCAACTGCGTACTGATTGAAATTGGAGGGATGCGACACGTGTCGAATGTACGGGTTTCCTAGTCTTCATTTGAATGCCCCTGGTATAGATGCATCCAGATCTGATAGGCAATATAATGTGGCGTTTAGCTGTCACAGTAATCTTCTCGGCGGTTCGCCTCACTCCGGCTGCTGTACCCAGTACACACCACTTGCCAAGGAATGGACAGCCTTCAAAATCCTCTGTAGCCCCGCGTACGGAAATAGAAACACCGAGTTTTGGGTCTGCTGCAGTGTGAGGCCAGATGGCACCGGCCCGCCCGACAGGGGAAGGTCTCTGGCAGCAAGCATCGATGACTCGCCAAAATCGCAGCTCAGGGAGCTACTCAAACACCTGTTGTCAAGCAGCGCACGCAAAACTTAGCCTCGTTGACCTCGCGAAGGCGTTTCCCCTGGCCCCTGGGCCGCCCATTTGCGATCTGCTGTAAATTACCCCGAGAGTAACAGTGGCTATGTTTGGTGTGAGTCCTTAATCCGTCGGCTGAAACCACATCCTTCATTTTTGCTTGCGAAACTTCTTCTACTGTGGCTAGGACAAGTTTTTTCATTAACCACGGCAGGGCTAATATATTTATATGTTTTCTATTGCGCTTGCTAGTTTCACAATGCATATAGGACAAGGTTTAGCAAGATAGTCATGGGGAATTATTGCACTGGACACCATAAAGCTCTCTATCGCTAGGCATTTGCGGGGAAGCCGATTTAAGAGCTGGGCTGAGACTAATGCAAGTAATCCCAGGCAATAGGCTAGCGGGCTCAAAAACTACCCACCCCGTCGACACTTATCGACAGACATGTTTCCGCGGTACTCACTAGAGTCAGAAAGAGGCAGTTGCCAAAACAGCTGTGGCATGGCTGCCTTGTCCGAAAAATAAACATATCGCAATCTCTTAGGAGAACTTGTTAAAGTATACATTCTTGGCTGTGTTGGCATAGTTATGCAAACAGCAAGGAGGTCGCATGGGAATCCCGTTGAAGCCCACTCTGCCCGTATGGCAGCCATGGGTAGTTGTAACTTTTGCAGAGGGTGCCCCCCCCCGTCTTTGGGATCATACAACGATCTAGAGCCCGTGAAAATGCGCCCGGGAAGACGCATTCACCGCCCCGTACCGCTGCATCCTGGTCTAGCGCATTGGACTAACCAATCTCGATGAAGCTATGATTGAAGCATTGCCTACATTGCACACCCACAAAGGCAACCTGAAGCAACGTCTTCCTCAGCCACACGTTCACTCAGCCTTGTTGCCTTGCTGCCCGGGGTGTATGTTGTCTCCCCCGCTGTCTCCCAGCGCATAACGCGGCCCATTTCAAATATGAAAGCTGCAGTGATGACTGTATGGCGCAGTCACTTTGCTCGCTCGTAGCCGGTCCCCTTCACATGGTGGCTGCAGACACAGCCTGATTACACATGTCAAAGCATGTCCGCCTGCAGCAGCGTTTCGTCTGAGAGCTAATGCCTAATTGTTTGTCACTTAAAATAGAACCGCCCAGTTTCTATATATGCAGGAAGCTGGAAATGGGAATGGCAGTCAGCAGATATATAAAGGGAGCCACCGTGCCACCCAAAATGCTTGGGGAAATTATTTTCTTCTCCCTGAAATCAGGTCGTCAGCTATCATACTGCGTCAATAACATCCGTTTCAGAAGACTATGGCTTCACCTTCGTTAAATCCTGAGTCAACCTTATCAGCCGGTTGGGAAGCTGCGCCTGCTCAAGTCAAAAGCAGCTCAAGCGAGGGAACATCATCAGTGCAGAGCTTCGACTCTACCAGCACCTCCGCAACCGAACCAGAGGAGACATCCGATCCTAAAAGGGCGGCCCAGGCTGGCGAGAACAGCTTGTCAGAAGATCCTTTTGACAGTCCCGCCAGCCGTGCCCTCTTCGATGCCATCGATCAGCTCCACTCATGCAATGTTAGCAAATATATCGAAGAAATGCGTGTCCCTCAAGTAAGTTCGAACGAAACACACCGAGATTCAAAATTCAAATGCTTACTGTTTGTAAAGCTTGTCATTGTTGGAGGCCAATCTGTTGGGAAATATCTCTACTTCAGAGTCTGACAGATATCCCCTTCCCGGTTGGATCAAACCTTTGCACGCGATTTGCTACCCGAATTGTGTCTCGCCGAACTGCACCCAAGACTCGCAACAAGATTATAATCTCAATTGAGTCTGATGATTTTACGAGCGATAGGTTCAACTACCCTAAAAACGATGCAGCCAAAGACTTTCGCCAGGAAATGCAGGCGCTCAACGCAGCTGAGTTTACTGAAATCATCAAAGAGGTGAGCAATTCAACTCCTGCACCTTGCTGCTAGCTGACAGGCTTAGGCGTCTGAAAAATATATGGAAATTCGCCCAGGCCAGGGGCCAGGTCACAAGAACTTTGCTACCGAGGTCTTGAAAATTGAACTTTCTGGCCCGAAGCGAGCCTACTTCAGTATTCTCGACATTCCTGGCTTCATTGGGTTCAGCCACAACATTAACAAGGGCGAATTGGAAGGTGTACAGAGTCTGGTTGTGGAGTATATGAAGCAGCCTGGGAATATCGTTATGTAAGATGGCCTTGACGCACATTATGACATGAAAAGCTAATTCAAGTAATAGCTGTGTTGCAGACGCTACACACGACCTGTCTAATCAGCAGGTGTTTGAAATGGTCAACACTCACGTTGAAGAAACTCGTCGAGTTTGTGTCTTCACCAAGTGCGACAGTTGTCCGGCAAAGGATAAAGGCACTGTAAGTATGGCGCACACCTTGCGCATAAAGTATCCGCTAACTGGTATGAGATTGTGGATATTGCTCGTGGAACTGCTGAGAAAGAGGCCCAGCAACTCTCTCATGGCTGGTTTGTTGTTCGAAACAAAATCATGGAGGATGAATTAGACCCAAACTTCAATCTTCAGAGCACCGAGAAAATCTTATTCGATAATCAGCCCTGGTGCCAGATAAGTAATAACAGACGAGGTTCAAGCATGCTGAAAAAGTACTTGGGCAAGCTGTTATGCGACAAGATTCAAGTTGAGTTTCCGAGAATTTTTGCCCAGCTTCAGTCACAACTGAAACAACTGGAAAAGAAAAAGGATTCCCTCGGCCCCGAACGGCCCTCTACTCATCAGCGACATGCATACCTGCTTGATATTGCACAAAGGTATTCCATGGCTGCCGAACAGGCTGTCAACCTGCCTTGGGATCGGCAGGAGGAGAATACTCGAGTGCGGCCGATTATTCGAGAGACAAATGACTCTTTCGCAGAGTGCATGAGACGCTCTGGACACTCCCATCCATTCCAGGACCACGAAGTGGAAATTGATGGCGCGATCGGTACCTTGGACTTCATCGTTAGCCAGATTCTGGCGGCCAGGAACAAACCAGATGTTGCAGAAAAAGAGAAACTAATTTCACCGGCAAAGCTTCGAGGTCAATCGAAGTCTACAGAATTATTCGACAAAATCAAAAAAGAGGTCGAGATTTGTAGCAGCACGCAGCTGCCAGGCATGGTTCACCCAGATGTCATTCAACGCCTCTATCGGATGCAGACATCAAAGTGGCATGAAATGGCGGCAGACCATGTTAAAAGTATTGCCAGCGCTGTGCTGTCTAGATCTGAAGCCCTCTTGAATGCTGTCTGCCCTGCCTCTGGCAGCACTACGTTCCTGAATAGAGAACTTTTCGTTATCATCGAGAACTTCCATAGTGAGACCGTGGAGAGAGTGCTGTGCGAGCTGGAAATGCACTGCGACGCCGATCAAGAGAAGCCGCTGCAAACTAACGAACCTGGTTTTGTACGACATCTGCAGTTGTTAAGAAGCGTGCGAATGGCTAGGGTCATGGCAGTCGCAGATTTGCTCCTTTGCCAAGTCCCAGAGAGGTCGCCTGAAAGTTTTGGACTTTTATTATCAGAAGAATGCCACCCTTCTGCAATTGAACATGCTATCAATGACATTCATGACACTTTGAAGGTTTATTATCAGGTATGAATATGCAACGGGTGGAATAAATCACTGTCATACTAATAGGTTCTGCTTAGTTCTCATTGCAATCCTTTATTCGGTACGTCATCAATGAAGTTGTGGAGAACTTCATCAGGGACCAGAGTGGACCGCTCCGTGGACTTTCTTCCAAATATGTTGCCGGCCTCGATGATGACGATTTGAACCGTTTGGGAAGGGAAGACGACAATGTTATTGAGGAGAGGACGTTACTTTGTTCCCAAATCAATACATTGAAGAGCGTTGAGAAGGTAGCGCGTACGGCGATGGTGACGGCAAGCAAGTATAGTTAAATTACTTTCACGTGCCTGCGTGAAAGAAGAAGTGCTCTGGATTTTTAGTTTTTGAGATTGTAAAGTCAAATTCTACCTTTTTTCTTTAAAGCAAACATATACTTCAAGCATTACAACTGTTCTATAAGACAGAGGTGCGAGAAACCTCCACACGCACTTTGATAATTAATCTCACATTAGCATCTGCCCAATAACTGGAGTATATTTCCTCTCTACACCTTAACAGACAACCTCGAAGTCGAAATATTCCAGAAGGTAACAAATTATTACCTGATTGACATTTATTCCCACTGCTTCATCAGAGTGTTGGCCTCAATCTCCTTTTCAAAGTTGACTAGGTGTGTGGAATGGCACCAGGGCTTGATGCTCTCCTCCTTGCGAATGGTGCTGGAGAAGAACGAGCACCACTTCAGACGCGGATACGCCTCGTTGATCTGAGACCGAGTCGAATCGTGAAGCAACTTGCCAAAGTCTGGTACATGAGGATGGAAGCCCGTGTTATCGTAGGTCGTCGCCAGCTGGATCAGTTGGCCGATAAAGGTAATGGTTCCATCCACACCCATATCCTCGTGTCGAATGATGGCCTCGGCGGCCGCCTCGGCCTGATCGGCAGAGGCGCCAAAGTCCTTGAGGACGAAGAGCGCCTTGATACCTCCGTAAATGTCAAAGGACATGTTGGTTGCCGTGAGGTTCTCCTCGGCTGTGCCAAGGTCGTGGAGGAGACAGGTCAAAGCCCAGGTTACCGGGTTAAGACCCGCGAAGATATCGGGGAACTGCTGCTTCGTGATGGCCATTCCTGCGACGGTGTTAGTCTTGGATCAGCAGAGCTAGAGCCGTCTTAGGCAACTGTACCATAGTGGTAGACTCTCATGGAATGGTTGAAAGTCTCCGGGTGGAGCTTTTCCTTTGCGTATTCGAGAGTCTTTGCGACAGTGGCATCGTCAAATGGGAATGGAATGTCGCCGATGGGCAGCGCCTCCGGTTCATTGATGAAGGATTTGCCCTTAAAAATGGCACCCGCATCGGCAGGCGTGCTGGTCCAGCCGTTACTTGTAATATCTTTCTGGCACATGGCGTCCAATTGTAGTTCAAAGAGAGGATGGAGAGTGAAGTTAAAGAGGTAAAGAAACGTCGAAGGATGAGTCGATTGAGTTGATTGAGTTGATTGCGACGGTATATCCAGCGGACTTGAGGCCGTTTAAATAATCGAGTTTGCGTATCCATAGCAAGATCTAAATGTTGATAGCTTCCGTCACTACCCAGATAAATTTCCCGATATCGCTTTATTCGTAGTCACCATCATCAATCTTTGGATTGAAAACAAGAAATCTACGTCACGACAATATCTCGGATAAAGCTGGCAATCCTCGCAACTGGAGATGGTGGAGCATCATTTACCAGAATAGGAAGTTGTTGCAGGTGGGGTGCTCGTTGGTTTGGGAAGCCTGGGAATTTGTGTCCTGCTGACTTTTGGACGCGGGTATCTTATCGAAAAGTTATTCAGGCCCGGGTAATGTGTTGGCCTTTGGTTCGGATGACTCGCAAGCTTTAATAGCTGGTATAGGAAGTTGGACCTTGCGGGCCTCAATGAGTGGCGTGTAGTACTCATAATTGCTGCATACATTTTTGGTGGCTTGGCTATCCTTGGCTATCCTTGGCTATCCTCGCTGCAGTCTCTGCGATAGAGTAATTGCTTGGCACAGTTTGTCAATGATGTTGACAGACCTGTATAGGAAGTTGGATTAGGCGGGCCGCAATACTCATTTGACTCAATTTCAGCTGGTATTATGTACGTACCCAGGAAAAAGAAAACAGAAACTTGCAGGTAAAGGACATAATAAATACTCACAACTATATCTGTTATCTCGCGAAATCTTTCGACCCGAGATACTGATAAGGCACCCCTCTTAATCGCAGTTGCAATCCTCCTCCGAAATGGCTCACAGCCACTTGGCCAACCCGGTAAGGAAGACGTGTATCAGGAGTACGACACAAACATGTTACTGATAAGCAAAGAGTCCCCTCGGCTTTGCGGCCTTTGCGACAACTCTGATGACTATTTCGCTGTCAATGATGGGCTTCCGCGGCGTCGAGAACCAAACCGTCTTTATCCCAAACCTATGCTTTCTCGCGGGTTTAGGCCTGCTAATATCAGCACAATGGGAGATGGTCAAAGGGAACACATTTGAGTACACGGTACTCGCTGCTTTTGGTAAGCAATGCGCCGAAACTTGGTAGCAAACATCTTTAAACCAATGTGCACAGGATTTTATTATGGCGGATACGGTTTCATGCTTCTGCCATCGGTGGGAATAATAGAAACATACGGCGGGCAGACGGCAGAGTACCACAACGCCTTTGCCTTTTATCAGCTAAGTGTGTGACAACTCAAGGCATTTACAAAGGCGACTCTAGCTAATGCTGGTTCCAGTTTGGAGTTTTCTCAACTTTTTTTTCTTGCTCGCGTCGATTTCAACGTAAGCGCCGCATTTTGCAACAAATTACAGCAAACTCTAACAATTAATCTAGAAATGTGCCGAATATTGTCGTTTATGCCGCATTGGAGCTGTCTTATATTTTTAATTGTACAGCGCATTTCATGCATGCTGATGGCAAATATGAATTGTCCGCGACACTTACCAAGACAGCTGGTTCATTTGGGTGCGTCGCCGCTATTGCAGGATTTTATCTACTGGCGCAGGGGCTTTGTCTCGAGAGTCTCCCATTAGGAAGAACTACCGGGCTCCTCCAACGGCTATGTCCAATGCGCCAAAAAACCGACGAGACCTCTATTGTTTAGAATAGGGTCCTTACTGGCAGAAATTACCTGCAAGGTTCAAGACGAATCAAAACATGTCTGAGTGAGAAGCTGACGGAGCCAACATGTGAATATTTAACAAATCATGCTTACTACCATTAATAAACAGCTAATCTGCATAGATTATGGGGCAACTTATACTAATAGCCAGCCTTGGTTGATGATGTTTAGTTCCTGTTCTTGCGATGTCGCTTCGAGTATAGAATCTTGATCTCGCCAATATTCATGTAGGAGTTTGGAGGCGCCGATCGCGTTGAGACAACTTGTTGAATCCCAAAGAGCACGTAGCATGCCGATAGCCGACTCACGCTCTTTGTGGTATTGGCATTCTGTCCCGGCGATAAAAGTTGGCCAAAGGAGACATTTGAACATCATCTTATCGGCTTTTAGACTCTCAATTGTGTTGAGTAACTCGCAAGCGAGTTTTTGTCTTTCAGACTGTTCCATCGCATTCTCTCCAAAAGCGCGCAGTATTCGTGCTCCGTAGAGTAAAGTCGCGGATTTATATGCCTGTGCTAGCATGGCAAGGCTGCCGACCCTCCCATCAGAATTTGACGGAGTGACAGCTGTCGATGACCACTCCAAGCAGTCAAACTGCCTTGTCAGATCCATCAAGGCAAATGTGCGTTGGATATGGACTTCAACTTGACTCCTCTCTTGGCTCAGCATCGTCTCAATAAAGCACCTTTGGGTAGAGAAATATCGAATTGCAGCGTGCAGGAATGCAGGACAGCCGAGAGAGCTCCGGACAATGGACTCTTTGTGTTTGGTGTCATCAAAACCTACTGACGCCTCTTTTTTTGATCCAGAGGCAGACAATGCTTCGCCAAGGGTTGCAATCCTGTGCCATATTAGCCAAGGTCAATACATGCTCCTGCGCATTTGATAGATTTTGCACATACAGAGAAAATTGGTGGAAAAGAAACTGCTTTGTCTCAGCGACCATCCCCGTGTCGTCGTCATGTTTCGATTTCAGAACGGCGCCAGATGCTATGAATGAGTGGGAGAGATTGACTAGCTGTCTTGCACCCTGAACGTGACATTTCCATCCATCAATGCCAGATTCAAGAAGGTCGAGGAAAATAAGTAGGAGAATGGTGGCCATAGTTGCGACATGATCGGAAAGGTCAGTACATGATAAATCCAGACGCAGCCCCTCAAAGGTTTTCTTTTTGAATCGGAGAGCGTCCAAATTAGCACCTATGGACTGATGGCTTATACTGTCAGTGGGATGGTCAAACGAGATGGCCGAGTTTGCAAAGTGCCGGGAAGCAACAGCAATGATGGAATATTGCAGCGTCGAATTATTCATCGAGAGCGTTAGCAAGCTCCTAAATGGGTTCTGATCGCTGTCATGCAATATGAACAGTTTGCACATTCGTGCCTGAACTTTTGTCACGATTAGCTGGAGTGCTATGACGTGTTCATCTTGTTTAGCTCACAGTAATCGATGTAAAACCTGGACGAAGTACCCAGACGTTGCATGCAAGGATCTTGCAGGGATAGCAACGGAGAGCCCACTGACTGCGTACTATTTTGGCGACGGCGCGGCTTCTTTTCCGCTGTGTTCCTGCGCTTCGCTGCTGACGCTTTTCTGGAGGCCGCGCAACTGTTCAAGATGCGCCCTTGCTGCTTGCCTCGAATCGCCACGCCGCTGACCCATCGCAGCGGTCTCTGCTCAAAGCACTCAAGCCCGGCCTTGACACATTTAGCGCAAGGGGTACCGGATAAATCACACTGGATTGTTCGGTTGCGACAAGTCCAACAAGCAGCCTCCATCCTGTGCGAGTTTCAAATGATGAGAAAACAGTTCCAGTCAGAAATCTGACTCTCTTATCTGGTCCACTCCAGCTGGCCAGAAACGGAAACATCCACAGAAGTGCCGGTCTTGGCGTGTCGGCAACTGCCATGACTAGTGAGCCATGACTAGTGAGAAGAGAGGCTGACAATACTGGCTGTTTCTAGTGTTAAACCAGCTATTCACTCCCCAAGCTTTTAGAAGGTTACAGGGGTCTGTAGAAGGTGTCTCAGTGGGCTGCGAGTCACGCTTCGCCGCTTGCTGGGTTTTATTCAAACAAGCTCAATAGAAGCTTTGAAGCCACAAACTTCTGTTCCTCATGACAAATTTTTTCAGCGTTGTTGAGCAACTCGCATCGGCCGGATTTACATGCGTCCTGGCACGCACTCTGCGGCTAAGTAATCCTTTGCTAATCTACAGTGTATGTGGCTGTTTCAAAAGTGAACTGGAGACGGACTCGACTCGGATAAACGAGAGCCAAGGAGAACAACTGTAACGGACGAAAAATATTGTATGATCTCTTGATGCATGTTGGAATTCACATCCCAGTAAATTGGGATATTAGTGAGTAACCATTCCGAGAGGCAATAGAAGTGAGATTACGCGTCCTACCCCGAAACAGCACTTGCACAGACCGTGATATACATGAAAGCATCTAAATGATTACTAATCTAATTTCTAAAATATAATCACCATAAATTTTCTAATATCTATAATCCAACCGCCAGCATAGATCTCACAAGTAATTCCCCCCTCATTCCACAGGGAATGCGATCGTGCTGTCTCATTAACTAGTGCTGAGCACCTGGAACTGGCAGGCAGCTTCCTTCCAAGTATCTCAGTAGCTAGCTCTGAGCATACCTTGATCTGGCACGTAGCTTCTTTCCAAAGGCGTAAATCGCAACCGTGCCAAAAATCCCTGCAACACTCAAGCCAGCCAACAGTGTTACACCTTTATCGACACCCAGGTTGATAAACAATGGTCTGGCGAATACGACAGAGCCTCCTGCGACACCAGACCTCCAAACACTATTGCCCGCAAAAAGAGAGGCAGTATACTTCGGATATGACAGCGGTAGGTAGATGAATAACGACTGCATGACCCAAAAATGACCAATAACAAAGATCCCAACTCCGATAAGGGGAACGATCCAATGGATGCTGGGATTGGATGTCCAAGCGAATATGAACAGTCCTACAGGCAGCAGAACCGAGCCCATAATTGCAGGAACTAGCCGATGTTCCTGCTCTCGGAGACCATTCTTAATATTATCTGGCACCATATAAAAGTGCAGATAGGCAAAGTATGCAGCCAAGCCGATGACCACACCAACAAAGCAAGCGAGAAAAGTAAGACCAGTTTGTCCCAAGTTGAAGCCGTAGAAGACAGGAAAAACCAAAGGAAAAACTTCAAAGAATGTATAAAATACACCATAGAAGTAACCGGTGTATAGATTGACGAAAAAGATGGACGGATCCTTCATCATGATTTCCATTGGCCTGACAAGGGTGGTCGTCACAATCTCCGAAACGGTCAAGCTTCGCTGATCAATCTCGCTTTGGGACTGGAGTCTCGAGTCGCCAGTCAGCTTGCGCAGTCGCTTGGCGCGTCGGAGAAGAATGTTTGCTGCGGACGTCTCTGGCATGAGCACCAACAAGAAAACAAGCGCTGCTGAGGCCATCCACACAATCTCCCACAGCGGCCACCGCCAGCCCTTTGCCTGGGCCGCAAAGCCTCCAATCAGCGGCCCAAATGCCGGACCAGCCCAGGCAGAGAAAACCCACCAAGACAGCCCATAGGGAATATAGATGAGAGAAAACATATCGCCTACTGTCGCGCCTCCATTAGCTAGCGCGGGGCTGCCAAAGAAGCCCAGCCAGAAGCGGAGTGCGAGAAGGCCCCCAAAGCTATTCACAATGGCTTGTGGAAATGACAAGACCCAAAAGACAATATATGTCAGGAAATATACCGGATTTCGTCCGATAATGGGAATTTCGGTGAGGGGCGCAAAGAGAAGATCTCCAATACCGTATGCAAGAACATACAACGACAGACCCAGTGTCGATGCGACAGCGCCGACTCCAAATTCTTTCTGAATGCCCTCTTCTGCAGTAGCGTAGATGGGACCTGCGCAGTACACTGTCCACGTGTAGATGCAAAGAACCAGGACGACAAAGTATTTTTTAGTATTGGACGAGTTTTGAGGGTTGGCTGGGTCGTCTGTTGTGTACCAATCAACGAGGACAATACCATCCGCAGTCTTTTTGGGCTCAATTGCAATGGATCGTGTACGCAGCAGCTCAAGCTGTCGTTCCGCCTCTAGCTTCTCATTGCTATATGGTTCGGTGTGGGTGCTGCGTAAAGTGTGCGTTCTCCCGAGACTCTCTAGGTCGTCGTGCTCCTGTGGGGATGAGGCTTGCGCCTCGGTGTCGGTGTCTGTAGTAGGCAGGAAAAGAGTGCCGCCTGGGCTGGGGGGTTGGGCTTTCTCCTTGTCGCTTACTCCTTGTGCGAGCTTCGATTCATACTCGATAGGGAGTTTGAAGCCTTCCTGTTCCTCTGGATATTTCAGCAGCTTGTTTCGCGATAGAAAGCGAATGGCTTGGCCCAAGGGAGCGTCCCTTATAAGATCAAGCATATTTATGCGATAGGTGGATTGATTTGCTAGTGGTCAACGGTGGACTTCGCTTGCTATGTTGGTAGCTTTGTAGACTAATGAAGAAGAGCTGATGTGTGAAATTGAACAAATGGGATTAAACAAGGCGTAATAAGCTTATAATATATAGACGACTGCTGGAATTCACAATTGCAGACATGACAAAATCTGTAATACATCTAAGATCGGTTGAATTACTACATGCATGATCTACGGATGGTTCCGACAACGCAAAAATACGGTAGCGACAAATAGGTCCTGTCACAAATTACACACAACGAAAGACAAATCAAATTTGTCTCGGATTTGGACCGTTAACGTAGCTAGCCAATTCTTTCCAGCAATTTTTCTTTACTAAGCCTGCTTCGTTACCAATTCATAGCGGAAACTCAGTAATTTGTCTTTAGCTGAAAAAATAAGCTTCCGCATGAACCACTCATGCGCTGGGTTTCCAGCAAAAAGCGGACCTGCACCAAAGCTTCGCCCCTGCGACTTCTCCACGCTGGTGGCTTGATTACCCTGATTACTTGTCCGCTTCCGCCTCCTTGGATTCAAGCTTGGTGGTTTCTTATTTCCGCGGCCAGCCTCCTACAACCTTGCCGAGTGCTGCCAAATCAAACTATTGCGTGACCGCTTCATCCGAATTGGTTGACTAGTCCTTTGGCCCGGCATTCTCCCAACAGGCTCAGTTACACAGTTGAGAACTTGACGTTGAGCAACAGCTGAAGAGTCACTCAAAAAATCAGGATAAAAACACTATCTGGGATAAAGTGCTTTCTACTCGACTAGACACGCTGTAGTACAATGTTTGTCTCATCCCGGCCAACGGCTTCGTCAATTTTGACGCTACCCCCATTTGAGCTTACAGCGTATATATCCTTCGGCTTCCCATTCACGTAGAGTACCCAGTTTCCTGCTTCAAGATTTCGAATATGTAGCGTCACGGGCTTGCAATCCCCACACCATCTCCGCAAGGTAATAATCATGGCCGTATGATCCGAATCCCAGACTCCGCGGAGAAAGTCAACATCGTCCGCATACCCAGCGCCATCTACCCATGGTCTGGAAGCCAGAGTTTCTCTTGTCCAGGGTTGTTCCCACATTGTCTTTTGCCCATTCTTCACATTAAGTCGAGCGTATCCAATGCCAGAGTTTCCCGAATGGGGTTCCACATGAGTCAAATTATGCTCACCGTCAAAAAGCGTATCATTTCGCGGATAATACAGACCCCCGTTAACCCAAGTAGGGTTACAGAATTCATCAGCCTGATCGAGAAGGTCATTGAGTTCTTTCTCTCTGCCCAGCTCGGACAGCATCATTGTCCAAGCGAGCCAGTTTAGTGTCTCGAAAGGCACTCTGGATTTATGATCCTTCCATCGACTGCGTGCTTCATCAAGGGTTGTCTTATCATTGGGATCACAGCCCTGTTCATGAACAAGTTTGCGAAATGCTTTGGCGATGCAGGTAGGCTGAAGGCGTGTTTTGCCATCCACCTCTACCAGGAAGCCCAGGCTCTGTTTTTCGTACATGGAATGTACAAAATCGGAATTCCAGGCATTCATGAACGCGTTCGCCCTGTACAATGCATTAGCAAGACTCGCGGTTCCCAGACCAGACAGTCAACGCACCACGCCGTATGAGCTCCATGGACTGCTGAAATTGCTTTTTGTTGTTTTACAGCAAAAAATGTGGCATATAGTCCGTCCGCCCCAAACATGCCCTTTTTCGCCAAGGAAGCTTTGTATTTAGGCATAATCTCTTTCGAAACAATGTCGGTGCCATCACGAATGTCATTGTATCGCATAGCCACAAGCTAATTCACACCAGTTAGCATCACAACAGGATTTCTTGATGCCATGGTTCACACTTACAGGGAACTGGTTGCAGACAACAAATACGGCGTTGGGCTCACAACATACACCCACATAGTCATTCGCCTCCATTTGCTTTAGAATGACCTCGGATAACTGACGGTTATTATAAGCGTATGTCTCCGACCCAAACCCCCAAAACAGAGGATTCCAGTGAAATGTGATGCCGCCTTCTTTCTCGTATTCATCATCGTCAAAAAGCATCGCGTAAAGGCTTGTCATGAGAAGGAGATGTCCACTATACATAATATTCTCTTTTACAACCGGGTCGGCCCATGGTTTGCGAAGTTCTTTTAGGTCAGGATCAAAATATTTTCCGCTTTGGCTCGATGTATACCAGTATGCCCAGACTTCACGACGGAGCATCTTGTGGATCATCTGATGCATCAAAGCTTTGAATGGGCCTCTCAAAGCCGGCATTCGGTGGTAATGTGCCGCGCCGGCTGCGTAAGCCATGGTGGCGAGCTGGTAGCGGGCAGCATCGTCGAACTCGTTGTGAGCCTCCGAGGTACCGAAATAATGCCAGTCTCCGTCTTTCTGAGAGACTAGGTTGTAGAAGTGACGCAAGTGACCTGCTTGCTTGTTGTCCAATTTTGCATAATTTGCGAGGTCCAACTTGAGCGGGGGTAAATCTTGCATTGTCGTTTCGTGCGTCATCGTGACGGCTTGGCATGAAAGAAAAAAACAATTGATTTCCAGCTATTAGTATTTCGAGGTGACGAAGGAAGAGGAGGCTTGCAAGTAATAGACAAGTATGCAGTACCTCACGCCTCGGTGCCAAGCCGTAAGGGATCAGTGAAAGATGATGCCTTTATTCACAATAGTCGATTGTAGAAAGTTTAGCTGGATGTTACAGAGACTCACGGGGGCACTCAATCAATTATATACTTGCCGCACCTCACTCTGAGCGCCCACATTTCCCAGTCACGTCCTCTACCAAGGCTCCGGACGAGGCTCGGAAGGTCCGGACCAGTGCCTAGGTTCAGGTTTGCCATATTTTGATGTGTTTGTACTGGGGAACTCATTGTCATCTTCCTCAAAGCTGTCTCGTCTCAGTCTTCGGTACCCATATCTGCGAAAAGTGCCTACTAGCCTGGCGCACCTTTCCCGATAATACGAATCGTGAGGACTTAGAGTCGCAGACATCGACCCCGCTTTCCCGCAGTATTCTGGGATTTATTCGGGCATGAATAGCAAAGAGCCGGCCATTGATCCACTCTCTAACCTTATTGAGTATCCCAAAGCGTGGAAGAAATTTACACGTATAATTGGACAGTTGACTCGTTTGTCTGGCTTTTATTCGCTGTAGGTACAGACTGGTGTGCTTCTGGGGGTGTCCCTGGCCAGGCCATTATACTCGCAAGATGAAGCCTTTTTTGGCCACAGTCGTGGTGCCAGGAAGTTGCATGCAAGGATGATGTTTAGCCGCCTACTTTCCTTTCCATAAATTTTCTATACGTCTTCTAATTTAGTAAATTAAGTGGCCTCCTGCTTGCCAATTTATTCGGCGGCACAGTGACAGTTCAGCACCGCAGAGACGATTCCGCATTGCGGGGAAAGATCCGGCTATAACTATGGCGATCAGTAGGAGCCGGCAGAGTGTCTTCAGTACGAAGTCCCTGCTAGTACTGTTCCTGGTTGTGCCGTTCACATGGAGCCAGGAGGTTTGCCGGATGTAACTGCCGTGGCATGGCTCCTCTGCAGTAACACGTACATTGACAGCATCATTTGTCAACTAACTTGCCACCTTTTTGGCCTGTCTTGCCACATAACTAGTACCATCCACGCAGGGAGCTATTTTAGCCTAGGTCTGGAGTTTTTGCATTGCATTTTACACGAAATCTAGTCTTATTTGGTCTTGATTTCCAACAGATTTGTCAGAAAATTTTGTCAAATTCCCCCGGCCGAATGACAAATAAATTACAACGGTCTCCCAACTAAAGACTAACAGTGATGATCGTGGATTCAGGCGCCAGCAGAATCCTACTGGTACACGAAATGTATCTTACAATAGACACACCTCTCTCCAAAACGCGACAATGCAGGCCGCAACGGAGTACAGTCCAGGCTAAGGAAAGTGCATCAAGTATAATTCTGGAGAAAGTGAAACCCCCTCCGGATAAAAGCACGTATAATATGTCGGCACGCAGCCATGATCTCCTTGTCGTCACTATTATTCTGCTGCAGGAATTTATTTGCTCCAAGAACAGGCAAAAAGAGCCTGTTTGCCGTAATGAAGCCACAATCGTCAGTGTAAAACTTGTAAATGTTTGAGATTATCTCGGTAGCGCATTCTTCCATTTGAGGCTTCAACCTTGCCACCTCGCGCGCATACTTTGCGAAGGGTATAGGGAACCGTAGCGCATGTCGAGAAATGCGTTGCAGAGCATCATAGTGAAATAGCCCACAGCAATGATATAACGGCACGGCTGCAAAGTCATGGACACTGCCACAGATTGTATCTTTACTAGACCCGCCCATGACCAGGTCAGATCTCTCCTTGAGCATGTTGCGCATCCGGATGGACAGGGCATCAAAATCATCAAGGAGATGTTTGTACGGTTGGCCACGTTTCACAGCACTCTGTATTGTTCGAGTTAGACCAAGCATGGCTGGAAGTAGAGCGATGACGTCTAGCATGATGCTGGTGTTCGATTTGGATATGTGGCTCCACGGCTCATTTAACCAACTTGGCTCTGCAAGAAACGTCGCTCTCTCCTCAAGTACTGCAGTATATATCTTGAACAAAAAAGACACAACGTCAGCTAGTTGTTATTAAAAGACTGTACATAATAATATACATACTATTGCACTACGGGCATGTAGAAATATATTATGTGCTTCTGGGTCTTGGAAAGACGATGCACCAGCCATTTGGAGTAAAATCGAGAGTCCGGAAACATGGTTTAACGTCTTTTGGGTGCGAAATTGAGGGGCAAGCGTCTAAGGCGTTGGTATGTAGGTTTAAACTAGTCAAGGATAAAACACTCACTTCAAATAAAGAAAGAAGATTAATGGTCTCTATCACCCTAAGCCAATTGGCGTTTTTAGGGTTCATGTGTGTAATGAGGTTTCGCGCGGAGCTAAGTGATGAACCATAGAGGCCAAAGCTATGTCTCTGCATCGCCGTGTCCTGTGTGCCACGACCGAGAGTCAGCGCGCCAAGTGCGCAGGCTGAGGCTTCTAGCGCTGGTAAGGCATCCAGATTGCTGCGCACGTTCGCTAGCCAACCTGGAGACGACGGCTGGGCGGCTCGAAACCGTGTTTCATCGGGCAAGTAGTAGTGGAGGAAATAGTCAAAAAGAGTTGCGCGGGCGAGTTGACCCTGCATGAGCATTGGGCTGGTGGCGAGCTCCTGGGCCGTCGGGAGCTGTGTTTTCTGTAATTCATAGACAAGCAATTCCAGTGATGCACCATCTACTGCTGATGCTGCCGGTGCGCATGGTTGCTGTTTCTGTTGCCGTGGGCGCCGCAAATGTGAAGAGGGGCCTTTCTGACTACTGGTCCTAACGCGCCACGGTCGCTGTTGTAATGGAGGCACCGGCGCCTCATGAGACCCCTGCCGTAGTGGCGACTGTGACTTGATGAATATATATTCATGCTTGTAGGGCTCACAAGTCACTTTGGCTTTGGCACAGGGACTACATCCCGAGTTCACATAGTCGCACTATTTCTTTCGGTGGCCATCATCGGCGGTCTCAGTTAGCTGGGCACGTTTTTTTGTGTCCCTCAAGTCTGCAGATACCGAATGGTGGCCTGGTGTGGCGGCTTCAAAAACTCACCTTGATCCTCTTTTGTCGGCATCGGATGCAACGGGGACAGCGCGATGGGCGCGGTGTCTTCAACATGTTCTGCCAATACCGACAAATAACGTCTCAAAACCGGCCGGCCGGTCGTCGTTTATGGTGACGCTTGCCCCTCAATCTCGCACGGTTCATCAATGAGCACTGTTTGTCAGCTTGCGGCAGACCTAGCACTGCAGGCGCTTTTTGACCGTGAATACGGCACGAGGAGGTCCTTCATGTGACAGCTGCTTTGGCAAGTATTCGATTTAACCCTTGAGGATACGTTGAGGATTTTAGCCTTGTGAGATGGAAGGATAAGACCGAGCATGACATGTAGAAGGTGGGCATGCACACCTTTGTCTTTTACAGGCTTACATGTACCACCCCACCGTTTAGTCGCCTCGAGTCAGTGTGCTTGGTCGAAATGTGTGGGCTACGAGCGCTAAGAGCAACTGGTGGTGACGGACATGCGGCGGTGTCGCCAACGTACATTTCGACTCCGGAAGCTTCTGAACCGTAATGGTGGCACTCGCAAAAGAAAAATCCATCTCGAGCTAAATCAAGGTTAATTTGACGACGCAATTCATGCATACTACCTTAATGCTTTTCTAGTTGCAACCCACGTAGAACTTACAGGGGTTCCTTGCAACATGCGCACGAGACAGCCAACCTCTTAGACGTTTATGTAGCCCATGGAGGAAATCATTGCTATCAAGCAGAGGGTGAAAAGGATCAAATAATACGTGCCGAATGAGCCAGCAGCAGTGTCCAAATTTACGTAATGGAGGACACGCCACCAGCCATGTTTCTTTACCACATAGTCACACTGCTGTATTCAGTCTGTAACTGGTAAGATATATGGAGACAGGCAGTTGATTAAAGAGAGATGAAGAGTGGTATTGCTTTCTGCATTATCAAATCTTTAGAGCCAGAGCATGCTGAGTCTTGCAGCATGCTTTATTGAATATTGCTAATATAGTGATTCTGTGTGATTCGTGGATAGCCCGAGACGATTACAATGCCTATGCGTCGTGAAATGCCCTGAACTATTAAACCATCAATTCTGGTGCTATAATTTTTGGAGCTAGAAGCTCCGTTTCCGAATCTCAACCGCCGCCAGGGGGTCAGGGTTTGACACCAATCCCACCTTCATCGCCCGCGGCCTCTTCACGCCGTTCGGAGCCCTCAGGTCATAATTCAAAAGAAATTCCATAAAAATACTCTTAATCTCGTATATGGCAAAAAATCGTCCCGGGCAGGCGTGTGGGCCATGTCCCCAGACAAGCGAATCCTGGCATCTTGGTAAGTATGTGGGTTGTCACGGATATGAAGACAACGTACCAAACCTGTCGTCACTGCTTGGTGCTTCGCTTCATGTCCAGGAAGCTTCCGCAGCTTTTCAAACCTATAGCCGTCAAAGGTGTCTGGGCCCGCGGTTCCGGCTTTGGCGCTCATCTCATGGCCAAGAGTGGGATTTGTTGGCGACATGCTGTGCACCTGTTAACAATGCGCTGGTCATGTATGAGTCTCACAATGTGCTTACGATACGCCGCGTGTAGAAAAGCCTACGCGCGTTCCCTTTGGTAGTTGCACCCCATTTGAAAATGTCGTTTTGGCCGTCGTCAAGTACAATGGATTAACTAGGACACGTCAACTTGGGCAGACGCGGCGGCGCTTGGAACAACCATACCGGTAAATACTCCGCTATACCGCATGCTTTCTTTTATGAAGCTATCGAGTTTCTTCATGTTTGCAAAGGCTGTCTTTCCAAGGAATTCGGGCGGGTTTCCGCCTTGAGGCGCCTCCCGAACCAGCTCCGCTTGAACTTCGGCCCGCAGATCCTCAATGTATTCCGGATGCTCAAGGAGGTTCATCAAGGCCTTTTAGTTTTTATGTCAGATGTTATGTATCATGCATCAGGCGGTATGCTCACAAATGTTGTCGTGTTGGCGGTATTGTGGATAGCTGCAAAGGCCAGCTGTGAACGATGAGGAATTAGCTAGACCATCTTCATTACATATGCGCGGCCAGGCTTACAAGAAGTTGGTCAATACTGATGCGCTTTGTATTCCTGTCCTTTTCAGGCATATAGCTCAGAAGCCAGGAGATGAGGGCTCCAGGGTCTCCAGCTTCGAGAGGTGTCGATGCCTTTTCCTCGTCCAACAACACGCTTGCGACAAGGGGTGCTAGAATCGGCTCCGCCTTGGTAATATACCGTCGTGCTGCTCTCACTGACTTGAGAAACGGCGCCATGAACTGAACCGCAGCGGGATGCATCCTATTGTAGTCATCTTGCACATGGCCGATGGCTTTCGTGTAATTTGTGGCGAGCTCAAGCCACGCTTCATTGCGGCATACAGGCTGCCCAATAAATGACCGCGACGTGATGAGGGCGACGATGCGCTGTATTGTTGACTGAATCGGAATCTGTTTCCATTCTGACGATATGTTCAATTCTCTAAATCCGTACTTTGTTTCGTCCTGTATGAGAGGCTGGAGAGCTGACATATTCTTCGCCATGTCTTTGCGGATAACGGGGAACAATTCTGGGATTTCCGGGTCGGCATGTGTCCAACGTGTCATGAACCGTGTCTGCCTCTCAAGGTTATTATGTACGTATGGGTGGTTCTTGACCTCCATGTACATTGAAAGCGGCAGTACCACTACGTTTGGATTGCTTGGAAGAACAAATGGAGTATCGGGATACTAGGAAATGGCGTGTCAATCTACCAGGGAAGAAGCGAGAGTGCGACCAAGGATATACTACCTTTTCAAATCCCTCCAGCGCTGCATCAGCAAAATCAGAGTCAAGCGCCGAGCCAATAACAGGAAAGTTGAATTTTGGGGTCTTGATCCAAACAAATACATGATAAGCAGCATACAGCGCTGCCAGTACTGCCATGGGCATGGCAAAGCCATAATAGAGCGTGTCAGCCATTTTGGAAATAATAATGGGAAATAGGTTACGAGTGATTCTTCACGTTGACAATAATATGAAGGTGTTACACGTTCTATTGTATATATAATGAGATTTCAGCAAGGCTCATGCCGCGGGGTGTCCGTCCCGCGGACTGATTGCGATGCTCTTCTACAAGTTTGTGGATTGAGATGATTCCGAATCGCCGGCATGGCACTGCTAGTGTCCACGGATAACAGACCCAGAGTGTCACAAATTCCGCGGTGCATGTGCGTCGCAGCGGAATTTGTGACAGGTTGTGGAACGAGGTGTCATTGGGGGCTTGCGCATCCCACCCATTTGGTAGATCATTTGACTGAGCTCCGACACGTAGCCGGCTTCTAGAAGTCAACCTCCGCAAATAGCCTCCATTTTTGGCTTCGGAGGTGCGGGTAATATTAGACGCGTGGAAGTTGAAGTTGGGACCAAGGCCAGCAGTCGAAGTGAATAGTTCCTTTGGAGACGGGCCATAGCTGGTTCTAATATGCGCCAATGATGGAGGTGGCACTGCAAAGGAGGCTCATGATGCCTGCTTAATGAATATGAGCCTAGAAGCTACATAGGTACTGTCCTACATTTAAGCCTGCCAAGCAAAGAAGAAAAGAAGAGAGGCAGAGAGAGAAAGCACTTGTGTAGACCGTAGGCGGCTGTCTCTTTTACCGTAAACGGCGCTGTATTAGTGCTTGTGCGATTATGTAGATAGTGCTGACTACTAACTTAAGCCTACATTAAAGCAGCCACTAGTTCAATTAGACTGCTTACTTCTATTTTTCTTTATTAAGGACATGCTATTATCAATAGTATTGGCCCTGTAGACTGTCTGTACATGGGCATCCTCCTTGTTGACGCTTGCAGTGTTTTTGGGCGGTGGATCAGTGCAGCCTGTATTTAGCTGCTATACTTGCACGTTGTATTGTCAGCGACTGGGCTGGATGTGCTAATTGGTGGGCTCACAGTGTGAGGAGGCATTCAGGCTGGGCACACTCGAGTCCAGAACTGTAACGCAGTGTCAACCATAAGGATTATCCCACATAAGAGCTACTGTCTCTACCAATGAAGTTCTTTTTTCTACTGTTCACTGAGTATACTATTGTCAAATTTAGGAGAAGCTATATGGCCTAGCGCACACTAATGCGCGCCGAGACAAATTTGTCTTCGGCTTATAAATATTAGCTGAGCTTGTTCCCCAGCCACTCATACCCAGGGCTTCGGTCACAGAAAGCGGGCCGAGGAAACTGCGCCCTACCAGAACTGTCATTAGGCAGTATGATGCAACCTCTTGGCAGTTCAAACTTGCTCTTGTACCAGTACATGAGCAGCAACTTGTCACAAACATAAATCGAGAATCAAGTCTGCCACGGAAGCTATCTCGCTCAAAATCCAAGTTTGTCATCTACAATGGTCCTCGAACTCCGACCCAACTGCGAGTACTGCGACAAAGACCTGCCCCCGGCGGCTGTCGATGCACGCATTTGTTCCTACGAGTGTACGTTTTGTGCAGACTGTGTAGAAACCAAGCTTTCTAATGTCTGTCCCAACTGCGGTGGAGGCTTTGTTCCTCGGCCTATTCGACCTGCAAAGGAATGGTGTCGCGGTGTGTTTCTAGGAGCACAGCCGGCGTCCGAGAAGAGAGTGCATATGAAGTGCAGTCCCGAGGATGCCGCCGCCAACGCGGCCAAGATCAGGACCATAAATCCAGAGTCTCGCTAGCAAGTACTTTGGGGACCTGCCAGTGAGAGAAGAGAATCGTGAGTTTGGTGTGTGCAACGATACGACCGGATACAGCTAACCAGAGAAATGTGTAAGGTGACGGCACTGCAAAAGGCAAAACAGTAAGGCTTTAAGATCGGTGCTGGATATATGGTATCTCAGAGAAATTCCAATTCTATGGTGAACGCAGTGGAGAGGGAGACTTGCGGGCGTGGTGGTGCGCTGGTGCCTTTCTGGATGAATCGTTTCGCAGCCATCATATAAATCAGGCACTATGGGTTTGCCCGAGGGTACTGCGTAAACTAGATATATCACATACTGAATCTAATCGCATTACTAAAAATTCCGCTTCTTCTATCGCTGCTACAAACCCAGTTCATAGATTTTTCCCTTTCATCAAGCTTGGAATGCGCGGGCATCGCACCAGATTGTATCAATTGAATGAACTTTAAATATTAAGTCTCTTTAAAGCAAACGCAATGCTCGAACCATGCTTTCTATATAAATAACAATAACTGTACAAATTTTCTACATTTTCGCCGTCCAGTGAATTAAGCAGACAAGTTCAAAATTGAAAAGTTAGTCCTGCAAATGCAATCCAAGCCACTGCGACCATTAAGCCTTGACCCAGATCTTAAAGCCTGTCTTGACAAACCTTGCAGCAGACATGGCCAGTGCTCCTACAAGAAGCATGACACCGCCGTAAATCCTTGCACCATCATAACCAGAAGATTGAACAATTGCACCCGCAACGGGGCTGCCGATAAGAGAACCAAATGCCATAGCCAGGAATGCCACTCCAATGCGTCCACCCAACTCCCCCATATTCGCCGTCATACTGGCTATGGCTGAGGGGGGGAGGGAGACCAGTGACCCGGATGCCAGACCATACAGAGCCGCGAGTGCAATGACAGAGCCCATATTATGCGCAGGAATCCAGCATAGAACCAAAATCCCTGAAATAAAAGTCGCTGGCGTTTGAACGTTGAGCGGACCATACGTGTCAGATGCAAAATTTGGGAGAATTCGTCCGAAACTGCTCGCAGCGTTTGCAATTACCAGGACGTAATACGCTGGGAAGCCATGCATCTGTACGTGGCTGGCGTAGATCCAAGATTCAATAAAAGTATAAAAGACGAAGAATCCAAGAAATGACAAAAAGATGCTCAGACAGTATAGGCCAAACTCGATCTGCTTGAGCGACTTGAAGTCGATGAGGGTGTGTCGCTTGTTTGGCTGCAGTCGTTGCTTAGCGACTGCTAGTGGAAGGGCGAGAACTGCCAGCACCATGAAGCCGAGCACCCGAACTGCCCAGCCAAACCCGATGAGAGGAATAAGGTGCCGGAGCGTAATGGGAATTATAATACCTCCCACGGAAGCGCCCGTGCTCCCGAGCCCAACGGCCAGGCCTCTGTGCTTGACAAACCAGGTACCCGGGATAGCCAGAGCGCCAAGAGCCACAAGCCCAAAGCCACTCCCTGTGCATAGAGACTGGGCAAGAATGAATTGCCAATACTTGGTACAGAGAGATGTCATCATTAGGCCAAAAACCATTAGAAATGAGCCACCATACATCATGGGTCGGAAGTAGCCAGAGTCATAGAGTGTTCCAGTAAGGGCAGCTCCAAACATGAGTAAAAATGCCTGTAGACTGCCAATCCAGGCTATAGTAGACGACGACGTTTCGTCACGGACTCCGCCGCCGCTGGTGTAGTATTGCTGGAAAGTTCCGTAGGATACCACGGTGCCCCAAGAGCAAAACATGAGGCAGAACGCCGCTGCTACCTGTATCCATGGCATCACGCCCACATCCGGTGGAGGAACAGCGGGCAGAGTTGACTGCTCGCTCGATTCCTCCGCTGATTTCTCCGTCTGACTCATTCTCTTGATAGAATTCGAGTTCAGGTAGCCGATTGTCTACGTTCGTGGAAATGTTCAGTGCCGGACTGGCCTTGAAATTTATTGTAATCCCAGTGCCACCAGTAAAACTCAAGCTTCCTTGGACACGGTATGGGACTGTATCGGATTCGCAAGAGTTGCGGAGCTTAAAACTGATATAAGCGGGTGTTTGCCGTTTTGTAACTAGCTTCAAGAGTATGTGATGAATACTGCAAGTAATAAAATATTTTTAATGATGTGAGCTATGATGTGAGCTTGAATTATTCGAATAGATCGGTGCTAATCGGATTGGAACCAGGCAGTGTAGAAAGTAAAACTGAATGAGAAACGGCCAAAATTATCTCAAGCAGGAGCAATGAAACCTTTTTAAAAGTTTAAGCAACATTGCCTTGCCTCTATTTACCGCAATTATTTAGCGCAATTATTACCAATGAATACGGAACCCAAGAGCTTTTGTCACTTGGCCAGGCCCGGCATGTGGCTCGGCTAGCTAATTAGTCAATCGCAAGAGCAGACAAATTACGCTGAATAATGGACGACTTTCTAAAACCCCATTGGCAACGGCGATGGCTCCACCAAAATCTGTGGCCTTGAGTGGCTGAGTGGCCGGAGCGATTTGGAAACCGCTTGCCCAACACAGCTAGATTCGATAAATGCACGGAATAGCCCGCCGCTTGATAATCTCCGATGACGCAAGACAAAGGCTGCCGTTTCGGAAGCAGCTTCGGCTCGTCGTGGAAGCAGGAGAGGATTTTGTCGGAACCTATTTTTGACTCATCTTTTGGTGCAGGAATGTGTTGGAATGTTGTCATTTCTCCTACCTGCAGCATCAACACTGTAACGTAAGCCGACGCTATCACTTCCAGACACAGCTAATTGCAAGCATAATTTATTTTAAATGAATAATACAATAACAGCAGCATCTATTTGTCTTCATGGCGGGGTCGTTTTGGTCCTGGTGCATCGTCAGTTAATTGAATGGCCAGGCAAGCGGCTTCCTTTCTTTATCTTGGCATGGTACAGAGGTGTTAGCGGCCCAAAATTTTGCCTAGACGGGTGAGCTCCAGTTCTGTTATTACCATCACCGATTCGTTTTGAGGTGAATTCACGCGCCGTGGAAAAGGGAGGCATCGGGGAACTGTTGCAAATCTGAATTACTGCTGGAAACGCGACGCAGTGAGAGCGGATAGATGAAAAGCTACGGCTAAATCTTCGGATTATTTCTTCCCGCGCACGGTTCGTGGGCCTGGGATGGATTGTTCAGTAACGATTTGCATGGAATCTAACGCTACGCCTGTTTCCCTTCCTTGCAGCCAACATATTACTATTGCCACCCAATCTTTCATCAATCGCGGCAAAATGATTAATTGAGTTAAAATAAATTTCTTTAAAGAATATTCCATAATGTTCAGTCTAAAACTGTGAGACTCTGGCGGGAACTGATCACTCTATTGTGTTGGGCCAGCCCGCAGCCACGGCCGTACAGGGTAACCAAAGCACCACCCATAGATTCAGATAGCTTGGAAACCCGCTGGTCGCTTAATACGCATTATCGTTAATTCTTTTGCCTTTTTTTTTTAATAAAAAAATTCCTTTTTGAATAGCTGCTGTAAGTTGACTGGTCCCCGCAAGAGGTGTTGACTTGATATACTTTTGTTCTTGGTGTTGAAGATGTATGGCTAAAGTCTCAGAAGCATGTCGAATTTGAGGGTTTGAAGTTATGTGTCGAATATATAGTCGGTGGCTTACCCAGTATGTCCGCTCAACCGTGCTCAATGCTGATTGCTCCAGTACTTTTCGACGCCTCCTGACATGGTCTTTCTGCCCCAGCACACATCAGCAGTCAAAGCTTTCAATTTGCCTTACTTGGTTAAGCCAGAATCCTTCTTACCAAATGCAAATGTAAATAAGTTTAATCACTGCATACTTGTTCATATTTTGCGCCAAGACAAATTCTATAAGACGGCCGTCTTATTTTAGCTCATTCTGGAAGACGATAGAGGAAATGTGTTCAATTGTTCGCAGAAATACCCATAAAACTGTACCATAACAGGCATCATGCTGCGCTGTGATGGGCCCATCTCCCAACAGCCTAGTGTCGGGGTTTCCGTCTCCTTTGACTCCAACTTCGCTACTGTCATTAACGTGAGCCATTCAGATTGCGTTCGCCAATAATATGCTACCTTTAATCGCTGGTAACCCCACCTTTTTCTGCTGGATTTCTGTCATGAGTACTCCGTATGAAAGTCGGCATTGCAAACGGGTTTAGAAAACGTGGGGGCGTGATCGGCATATGGAAGCTACGTGCAGACATATCCGCCTGTTCAGTACTAGTAAAGCACCGGACTGTCGCGTGCTTACTCGCTATTTGTACCGCTATCTGTACATCTCTAATCATTTGCGGGGGAATGTGGAGTATCCTCGATTCCTTGGAACTGTTGCACTGCCCGAAACATTCTCCGTGGACTATGCAGATCAACAGCTATAAAGAGCGGCACAAATCTGCTCGAGGTTCAGCTTTTTACAGCACTATCTCAAAGCTCATCAACAACTGTACAGACAACCAAACAACCAAACATAATTTACTCACAATGAATTTCCAACTCGGCTCTATCCTCCTTCTAGCTGCTGTGGCAATCGCTGCTCCGGTAAGTACTTCCCCCTGCTGCCGCTGATGGCTCGTCGTTCGGCGTTGCTATTTTCAACTGTTTCCCTTTACTGAGCAGTCCATCTTGCATACAGGTTGCTGAACCCGAATCCGGTGGCTGCCAGGTCCGTGGCACATGCCGTCGTGATCCCGAACCAGAGACTGGTGGCTGCCATGTTATGGGTACCTGCTGAATATGACAATGTTGATTATCAGGTCTATGATTACTTCTCAAGGCGATTTACACATAGGGTGCTTTCCTTATAGAGCATATATTTGAGCATTTAATTTCAGGTTGATGACCTTGCCGCACGTTTTGTATTGATCGTGACGCTGTACCAGATCTATCTAATCCTACTGTCATGGCTTATTGCAACCCTCGTTCATTGGAGTATACCTTTCAACATGTAGACAGTGTCTTCCCTCTAAAGAACCATCGATTAGTCCCATAGCGCGGCCCAAGTCTATCGCTTTGCTCAGCCATAGTCTTAACATTGTCGGAATTTCCACGAATTCCATTCCGCTTACGTTGATGAGCGCCAGATAACATTTTTCAGTGTTTTAGATTTGTGGCTTATTCGGAAAGAAAGTAAGCTCTAAACTTAAACGTGAATCAAAATGTAACAGACAGGGATTGAGCTTACATTAGCCTCTGCAACTCATTTCCATCCTGCGACTAGCGGGTCGCCATTCGCCAGTTAGTAAGTGGAAAGATGCAACGCCAAAATATCACCCCGCGTCATTAGCGGATTCAACCTATCAGTGTGACGTCTTGAATACCCACACCCACGCACCACGACGTGAAGTTGGGATGCGAAGTCCTCGGCCACAGCTTAGTCTGCTACAACCGAACAACCGATTTCCCGACGGACATATTCTATTCAATTGTCAGGCAAGGTGGCTAGGGATAGTCAGGTGAACTCTGAGCACTAATAAAGTAGGCCTGTCGACAAAAATTGCCTAGCAGTACAGAGTAGTTTCTGGTGCATTATGACTACCGCTGCAATCTGTGACTGTGCAAGCGATATCTTGATTCCCACTTCCTTAAGCACATTCAAGATTTACAACCTGTAAGATTTTTTCTCCATGTAATCAAGCTCCCTAAAGAGCATAAAGGCTTTATACTTTCACCAACAGTGTTGACCGTCGAGAGCATAGGTTCGTCATTTGTAGCGATAATTCTTAGACTTTTTCAGTCTTAAATACACCTCGTCAAATGATATAATTAAGTCACCTAATTGAGCGAAACCATGCCACAGCGATTGTGTTGGTCGATCGAGGCACTCGGCATCTTGCCGAACAGTGGTCCATTGCCGCTCGCATTTCCAACAACACACTCCGACGCAACCAGTATAATATACTCCTCATTACCATGCCCTTTTAGCCTCGGAAAATGTGGACTCTAAAACAACTTTGCAGAGAATAAACAATGGGTACTTATACGGCCAAGCTTTCTACTCCCAAATTTGAGGAGCTTCCACTTCGGCCTGGTGACCCAAAGGCCTCTGCTTGGGGTGTCTGGGGTGACGATGATGAGCTGGGCACCCTCAATCTATTGACGCTGGAAACAGTGAAACACGCGGCAGGGGAGATTAAGAGCGGGGAACGGGTTCCGTTAAAGTAAGTATTTGCCTTGATCTAGATACACGCAGGGAGCCTCGCTAACCCAGCCAGCCTTGCTATTGACGCTTTTTTGCAACCCATGAATCCCGTCAGAAAACCGTGTAATCACCATATAATTACAAAGGGGAATGCAAACGATGATGAGGTGCGAAGCTGACACATATTTCTCTACATGGTGACAGTCTTAACTGACTGTCCTCTTCATCAGCTGCACATCAATACTCAGGGCTCAAGTCACTGGGACGGACTCAGACACTACCCGTACCAACAAACACTTCAGTACTACAATGGCGCATCCCAAAGCGATATATCTGGACTGCTAGCAAACAGTAGAATCGGAGTACAAAGTAAGACTTGTCATTTTATACATTCCCTTTTTGTGAATACCTGCTCAAGCATCTTGATAGATATGGCCCGAAATCCTATTCTGGGGCGAGGAGTTCTCCTCGACTGGGCAACATGGGCTGGCATTCGTGGCATCGAATATGATGCATTTTCCACACATTCCATCCCACTGTCCCAATTGCAGGCTGTTGCTTCCTGGCAGGGTGTGGACTTTCGCCGAGGCGATATTCTCCTCATCCGCACTGGTTGGCTGGCTGCTTTCAATAAGCTAAACAAGAAAGAGCAACTAGCGCTGCCTCGGCGCCCAATACGATCCTCTATGGGGGTCGAAGCTAGTGAAGAGAACATTCGCTGGCACTGGGAGAATGGCTTCTCGGCTGTGGCGAGTGACACGGTAGCATATGAAGCCTGGCCAAGCCCAAAGCCGTGGGGTTTGGCTATGCATGAAGTATTTCTTAGTGGATGGGGAATGCCAATTGGTGAGAGCTTTGATCTGGAATTGCTGGCTAAGCGGTGCCAAGAGAATCGGAGATGGAACTTCTTCTTCATGAGCGTCCCATTGAATGTTCCAGCCGGGGTAGCCAGCCCGGCAAACGCTGTGGCAGTTTTGTAGATTGCAGGCAGAATACCGGCGCTCGTAGCGTGTGATTAAGAACTGCAATAACTACTAGAATCGATTATCCACTCATTAGCCGCAGAGCTGCATAGTCGGGACTGCCTGCATTTTCGCTGATTTGCTGGCCTACGTTAATAGCGGCAATGTGACATGACATATCTGCGCGTGAGCTGAATCAGCGCCATCATTATTTATCCCATCTTCTTGTCACCGTCACTGCTGCTTAATTTACCATACTGCCCACCGGTTTCCAATTGCCGAATGACGTTGTGCAGGGGAGACGGATTCCTCCGTGTTGTACCACACTAGCATCCTTCCGGCTCGGTAAGATTCCGTCCGGCCGGCTTGTCGTTGCCGACCTCGGAACAGCAAATCAACCCGCGCGAAGCAGTCTACCCCAGCATTTACTCTGTCCGACTGCATTCCGTCTTTCACTTGTTTTACCGTCTGATGTGTCTCATATCTATCTCACACCAATCATGGAGCCCACAGACATCTCTCCACACAATTCCGACAATCTAACAGATGGAGCCGAGTGGCTATCCTCCCCGCCATCTTCCCTCCCGAGATCCCGAAGAAGCCGCCAGCATCCCCGACGATACGGGTTCGCCTGCAACAACTGTCGCGCCCGCAAAGTAAAATGTACTGGTGAACACCCGGCCTGTCGGGCCTGCCAGCGCTCCGGGTCGCAGTGTACTTGGAAATCATCTACAGAAAAGCAGCTGGAGGATGCCAATTCTAGGATCGAGCAGTTGAAGGAGGCTATGAGTGCGCGACAAGCATCAACAGAGAGACTACCCCGTTCGAGTGGTATTGATACGGATGCGCCACAAAATGAACATACTGCTGGGGGAAGTGCCACTGAAGTACGAGCAACACTTGGGGTAACCTCGCCCGGCACATCGGCGTGGTTTCAGGTTGGGCTCGGACACAACGGTGCTGTGACTTACAACGGTCCAACGAGCCGTTTTCACGCAGAGGCCCTGGAGCCTCGTCTTGATGACGATGATGAGTCGAGTGTATCCAGACAGGATACTGGTGTCAGTGCCAAGAAGGCCAGCCATGTAGACGCCTTGCGAAGCCAGTATGAACTGCTCGACACAGTCTGGACACCACTAATCGCATCAAAGTCCGGTCTCGATGGTTTTGGACTTGATGCCAGCACCTGCATAGCACTACTGGACATCTACTGGACCTGGCTACAGCCACTGCACAATTGCGTGTACCGACCTTGTTTCATAATGGATATGGCTATTAACGGCCCGTGCTATTCTGAGTTTCTCCTTGTATCAATATTTGCCTTAGCTGCCAGACACCTCTCAGAGCAATGGGGCCAGCCATTCCATGGAATTGGAAAGGGTGAGCAATTCATGTCGCGTGCACGAGAGCTCCTCGTCAAAGAAATGGCCAGTCCGAAGCCCAAAATTCCAACCATCCAAGGCTTACTTCTCCTCGGGGGTCGTCAATGCGCCATAGGTAATAGTTCCGAGGGCTGGCTATATACTGGAATGGCTATTAGAATGATACTCGACCTGGGTCTTCACTTGCACTTGCGCAACCCCTACCTGGCTGATCTAGAGCAATTGACGGCCATTGAGGTCGAGGTGCGCAAACGAGTTTACAACTCTGCATATCTATGGGACAAGACTTTAAGTCTTGCGCTTGGCCGGCCACCTTCGCTGGTTTGGGTGCCACATGAACCAGAGGACATTTGTGAGTTTCTGTGAATCATGCTCCGTGATGTAGCCACCAGTGGTTTATACTTACTTCAATTAGTCGACCACTTCGACGATGAGGAAAACTGGAGACCGGTACATGCACCAGAGGTAGGACTCTCTTATCAAGCAGTCCCTTCGTACAACACTATGACCTTTTGTGCCCACTGCCAGCTTCACAAGGTATGATGCCGAGATACTGTATTTATCTGTTCCGCAATTGATCAATTCACAGATCACAACACATATGATGCTGCTTTACTCGAACACAACTAGCCGCAAAGACTTGACAGCAGAAATTAAAAGTCTTGATGATCGTTTTGCTGGATGGTACGCTAATTTACCAGCCCAACTACGATTGGACGACCTATCGAGTCTGGTTCAGAGCCCACCGCCGCACATTATATCTCTCAAGTACGAGATAAAACTACTCCGATGATGACCAATTAACACGATGCGGTGCTAACTTAGGTAGTCTACTATATCATGCACTCTATATACTTCTGTACCGCCCCAACCTCTCCTCAACCGACGCTTCGGTCAGGTCCGCCAGTCTAAAGACTTGCGTCTTCCACTCCAAAGAAATTCATAGCAAGTTTGCAATTTACGAAAGAACATTTCCGAACCGGATGATGACGTATCAGGTTAGCTACTGCGTTTTTACGGCTGCTTCGGTGGATGCCTACGCGATCAAGAGGTCGTGCGGAGATGGCGTCCACGAGGCAGTGATACGACTAGGCGACGCAATGCGGGTTCTGCAAAATGAGGAGAGGCATACTCCTGGGATAGGAAGAACCTTGAGCACAATCCGAAGACAGTTGGCTACATGGAAGTCAGAGAAAAAGGTGCGGACGCGAGGGGAGGGAAATGTATCATTTAACACTCTAGCGGCTGGGGACCAAACAGCGGCCGAGCTTCACCCAGCGCAAAGCACCCGCTTGACAGAAGGCGTGCAGACGGCTCAAGAAAGCTCCACGGCGCAGCCACCAGGAGAAGCACCGCAGGAATTTTTCGACTATTTTATGGGCAGCGGCTCTCAGATGTTGACAGGGCCTGCCTTTGGTGGCATTGATACGGGTGCAGGTTTCCATCCCGATGCGTTTCCATGGAGCGTTATGGATAATAGTGTTGAGCAAGCGTGGAGTCAGCCAACTGCGGAAGGGGGCGGACTTTATTAAGTTGTAGCGATAATAACACTAGTAAAGTCCGGGTTCAATAGTTTAAGGAACTGATGCTTTGATCGTTTGAAGTAGTCTCATTTGTTGACTACGCCGCCATCCACCCCGACGCAGTTTATAAATCTGAGTTTGTCTCTATGCCGGCTAGTTAGAAAATTCCGTCACCAAAAGAATATAGCCAACTTAATCCTAGTAGTAAATACCAAAGGCATGACAGGCCGCACGCCAAAGGTTTGAGTGGCTCGGCGTAATGCTTTGAAGCGGTCACTAATCGGGGACGCACCACGCTCTCTTCACTCGCAGTCGTTTCTTCGACGAAGCGAATATTTTGTAGCTGCTTGCCCGCTCGGCGTTGAAGCGGCTCGGTTGAGTACTCCGAATGGATTAAGAAAGCCCGTCGGCATCTTTCCGAACATGCAACGTCCGACATCCAAGCCACATTTGTCGCTAAATTGTGCGTAATTACCTTGTAACTTTTCCATGTTCATTTGATGCGAGGTGAGGCAAGCCCAATGGTGCGCTGCTGCACGCAGCTGGGAAGCTATTTATAGAGGCCTGTCAACTGTGTTTTCAGAGAGGCATGTACCGCAATGCATCTTGTCAATTGACCCGACAGTTTCTTCACTATGCGCTACCACACTCCTTGTGTAATTGGACTTCTACCTCTCCTTGGTAATCATTTCTCCCATGCCCGCTCTGTTGGCAAGGTCTCCCAATCCATTCCCGGTTTGCTAGTGGGCTCGTCCATTGTCGAAGTTCAGCCAAGTTTTCGCAATGTCTTCCCTGCGTCTAACTTTAATCGAAACGTCACTACATCATGGTGGGAGACAGGGCTAATGGATGGAAACGATACGACTGCCGTGAGAGGTCTCACTGAACTAAAGGACAGCTCCTTTATTGTATTGAACCCTGAAATGTACAAGGCAAGTGTTGGGAAGAGGTTTATTAATAGCTCTAGTTAACACCTCTATCATAGCTCCTCAACGTGAGTAGCTTCACGGACACCAAAATGATCGAGAAGCTCTTCACATTTCCCCCAGGCCCTTCTTTTAGTAGTCGGATGGTTCACGATGGAACCGTGTATTCGCCAGAGTGCAACTGCATTTACTTCGCCGAACTACACCCCCCAAAACCCGGCTTTTCCACAGATGCAATGTCGTGGATATGGAGGATCAACCTGAATGGCACGAAACCAGTTACAGAAAAAGTTTACCCGAAACCTCAGCTGACTGTTCCCAACGGTGCATACTACCACAAGGGTAGCGTGTACTGGGCTCAGGAGGGTAATTACACCGTCCCTGGTGGAATAGTGCGCATGGATCCGCAGACTCTGCGGACAGAGTTTGTATTAAACAATTTCCTTGGTCATCGCTTCAACTCGCCAAACGACGTGGTCATTACTCGAGAGGGTGTCGCGTTCTTCACCGATGGGTACTACGGATTTGACAACTTCAATGATACGCTCAAACCAGCGCTAGCCAATGGAATCTGGCGATGGGATATGAGCAGCGGTGATGTGCGAATGGTGGCAGGTGCCGGGACTGGTATCTGGATCAATCCTAATGGCCTCGCTCTCAACGAGGCGGAAGATAGGCTTTACGCCACCGCCAGAGGCAAGGCATCGGGCGATGCTGACGGTCAGCGGACAGTTTATCAGTTTGATATCGCCTGTTCTACCTCACCTGGGCCCCGGTTGCTGAATGGAATGCCGCTAGCATATGCGGACGCTGGATTCCCGGATGGACTCAAGCTTGACAAAGACGGGAGGCTGTACGGTGGTGTGACTGGCGGCGTGGACATTTGGAGCAGTCAGGGAGAGCTCTTGGGTAAAATAAAGCTAGACAATGGTGACGTGGCCGTGAACATGCAATGGGTAGGCAACTGGTTGTATATAGCGGCGCGCGACAATCTTTATCGTGTACGTCTCGCCTCTAAGGGGACTCAGGAGTATTGAGTCAAGAGTGTAATAAAGACAAGTATACCATACCAAGTCAAAAAATGCAACACTCCACTACCTCTGAGAAATATGTTGTGTGTATTGCATTTAATGAATTTAAAAAAAAAAACATAGCAGTGAGCTGCTCAAGGTTCAAAAAGCCAGATGCGCAAATAGATGTCTATCATCGCCACGATAGATTTATACTTCAACAAGGAGTGTTCAATATTCGGCTTATATGTTTATTGCGACAACCTATACTATTCTGACTAAAACTATGACCCAGAATTGGATAATTTCCTGTTTAAAGTGACGTTGTATTTGGCCACTAAAACCTGATTCGTTGCCGTAGATGTTCAACTCATGGAATATATCGATACATCGGATGGGCATCTCCCGCGTCTTCAACTTCAATCGGAACAAAGTCCAAGTCGCTCTTCCCATGCTTTTCATCTCGACGCCGATTCTGCCACCTAAGGCTGAAACTAAGAGCTGCTGAAATCACCGCCGCCCCAAGAAGCATGCCCACGCACACCCACATACCCTTGGAATACCATGGTTTATCCTTGGAAGGAAATAGTCTTGCTCCGAGGATAGGCCCACACGGTCCGACCATCCCGAAGATAGCCAATCCAGCACCGCGCTTTGAAGCTGAGCCCTGGTTGTCTGTGACCCACGTGAAAGTAAGGGCAACCGCTGGAAACACGCCGGCACAGACTAGAAACGTGGCAAAGAAGCGCACGCCCGTGGTGTGGACCGTAGCCAAAAGCAGGTAGCCAACAGCCCCAACGCAGCAAAAAAAGATGATGAAGACGCCGCGTGTTTTGGCTCTATCGGAAAAGAAACTAGCAGAGATACAGACAAAGTATGCAGCTAAATAGGGACAAGCCGATAAACCCTGTGCAGTGAGAGATGTGTAGCCCATCCCAGTCAGAATGGTGGGCAGGTAGGCAGGAAGCGAACCAAAGGCCGTGTTCAGACAGAAGATAATGGCGGCCTGTGCATAGTTTTTATAATCGTAAAAGGCAGAGAAGACCTGCTTAAAGTTAATGGCATGTTGCTTTCTTTCGCCACGTGCCAGAGTCGCACGCTTGCTGATGATTTCGTTTTGTCGGGCTGTGAGAAATCGACACTGTGACGGGGATGCGGGCAGATAAAAGTAGGCAACAACTGCAAGAATAATGGTGGGACAGCCCTCTACGTAAATTAGCAGTCAACTCATGCCTGCGGAAAGCGGTGAATTTTCTTACCGATAATGAACAGCAGCTGCCAGTTCGCAATAGAAGTCTTGGCATGGACGATACCATAAGCTAGCGCCGAGGCAAAACAGCTTGCAAGTGGCGAAAAAGATATAAACAGTCCATATCGCAGTGCCATCTCCCCACGGTGGTAGAAGAATGTCATGTAAAGTGCCACGGCGGGGACAAAACCCGCTTCAAAAGCACCAATCAAGAACCGGAGGACAAGAAGACCGGCCAAGTTCTGGTGTGTTGCTTGGAGCATACTCATCGAGCCCCAGCCGACTGCCATTGCAGCCGTCCAGATCGGTAGTGGAACAACTGTCCATACAAGGATGAGCTGTTTCATGGTTAGACCGAGCTCCCAATATTTGACGGATGCTTGTATAGTTATTTACCCAGTGGAATAAAATGTAGCCAATGTAGAGTGTAGTGACTATCCAACTGTAATCATCCGAAGTGATGCCCCAGTCGCGGCCCATACCAGCTGTATAGGCATTGCCAATGTTGCCTCGATCAATGTAAGAGACAAGATAAAGTAGACCAAGTCTAGAAAGGGTTTACATAGTTAGCCTAGAAGTAAAAGCACGACCTACAGGTCGTCAAGTTACTCACAGAGGCACTAGATTCCAGTCGAGCTTTCTCACGGCCTGTCTCTCTTCCTCTGGTTCCCAGGTTAGCTCCATATGCTGCAATGTCTTGTCTTCAGCTACAGAGCCTTCATCGTAATCCGCAGCTTTCCCAAGCCGCTGGTCTTCGATATGCGATAAATCGACTCCTTGTTGGCCGGGAGATTGTTTATCGTGAGCAGAAACAGACATTGTATTCGATATTGCAGATTGCCACCTCGACTTGTCTTGCATCACCATGATATTGGTACAAGGTCACGCACGGCTGCGCCTTCTTATAACCATACCGTCGGAGTCCCCAACACATACAACAGAATGGGGCGCATGTAAAATCTGGGGGTTGAAGGTTGCATATTCCGGGGTAATGGAGCTGAACATGTGGGGTTCGGCATTGATGCCGAGTCACGCTCGGCATCTACTCCGAGCTGCCCAACCATCCTCCTCGAATTCGTCAGGACAATTTCCGCTACATTACCCACATACTTGAAATCAGCTTATAAAACTCGTGTGTCTCGGTCGAGCGGGCAGTTTAATCAGTCCCCTGTCATTCATCGCTCATGTCTCACCATTACAGCCATTCGCTGCCTCATTTCCTCATTTCCTGACCAGCAAGATGGCCGATTTCCACATCCTGACCCCAAATGCCATGCTTGGTTATGGATACAATGCCGATCATTTCTGGTATGGCGTAAAAAAGTATCGCCCTGCGGCTATTATTGTCGACAGCGGCTCAACCGATGGCGGACCATATAAGCTTGGCATGAAGAAGATGACATGTGGTCGAGGTTCGTACATACGCGACCTTGAACCGATTCTTCACGCATGTTTTCATTTCAAGATCAAGGTACTCATTGGCTCTGTGGGTGGCGATGGAAGCTCAGGACATGTACTGGAGATGCTCGAGATTGTTACTCAAATTGCAAACCAACACGGCTTCAACTTTAAGATCGCTACAATTGATGCTACAATGGACCGGAATATTATCAACAGCAGAATTAAATGTGGCAAGGTTGGTCCATGTGGCCCTGTCGAACCACTTTTACCAGAAATCGTGAATGATGCTGTTGACATCGTCGCCCAAATGGGAGCTGAGCCGTAAGTACAGAACGCCACCGATGGAATAACATTGCCTTGCTTACCAGAATACCATAGCTATATTGAGGCATTGAAGGCCGATCCAGACATCATTTTGGGTGGCCGTTCCTATGATCCAGCCCCATTTGCCGCCTTTTGTCTTTCGAAAGGTGTTGATGAAGGTGTGGCATGGCATATGGGGAAAATTATGGAGTGTGGTGGAATCTGTGCCGTGCCGAAGGGCCGCTCAATGATAGCAACCATACGCCAGAAATCATTCGACCTCACTCCCTTATCCCCGGAGGAACGCTGCACTCCGCTTTCTGTAGCATCGCACACACTGTATGAAAAGACTAGACCTGACCGTCTCCCAGGTCCTGGGGGCATTTTGAACCTGGACGCTGCTCAGTATGAGCAAATTACAGAAAAGACGTGCCGCGTCTCTGGAGCCGCTTTTGAGCGAACGCCATATCAAGTAAAGATGGAGGGGGTTACTCACTTGGGCTATCGCACCATCTTTATTGGGGGCATTCGGGATCCTATTTTAATAAGTCAGATTGACGACTTTTTGGACCGAGTACGCACATACACTCAGAGACTTTTCCCTGACCTCGATAAATCCGACAATTGCCGCTTGATATACCATGTTTATGGTAAAAACGGAGTCATGGGACCTCTGGAAACGGTTCAGACCACGCCTCACGAGATTGCAGTACTAGGCGAGGTGGTAGCCCCGACACAAGAGTTGTCTCACACCATTGCCAACAATGCGAGGGCATCGATTTTGCATTTTGCATATCCTGGTCAAATGGCCACCACTGGAAACTTTGCTAGCCCGCTCTCACCACATGAACAGGAGGCCGGAGCAGTGTTCAAATTCAGTGTATATCATCTTGTGGACCTGGAAATTGGAGAGGAGGTCTCTTTCTTTCCAATTACATGCCATGATATCAGATCAAGTGCAATACTGAAAGATCTGTTTGAACTAGACCATGACAAATACATGGCGATAGCGACAGGCAGCCTTACTCCTCTTTGTAAGTGATTCAAACAGCCCAGCGTGAATGATTGAACTGATTGTGTTTAAGCGTACAAAGATATTCCCAAGGGAGCGGCAAAATTGAGCCAACTCGCTCGAATTATCCGATCAAAGAACTCTGGTCCGTTCGAACTTACACTGGACGTCATGTTTGATAGCGCTGCAGTATTTCGTCGAGTTCGGGATGCCAATCTCCTTACCAACAATATTATTCAACGGCTCTATCGAGTTGAAAAAGATGATATTCTGACGAACATGTATTTTGAGCCTGCCTTGGCCTGGAAGTGTACAATAAAAAGACCCTGGGCACAAGGAAGCGTGGGCGAACGGGATACGCTTGGAACACAACAGCATGCACCGCTATTGGAAATTGATGTCCCGGCGGAAATTGACGAAAATGGGACTCTCACCAACGGTTTCCATACTCGAACCAACACTGTTGAGCCTCAAACCCCGAATCCCAAGCTTGTCAGCCATATTTCGGGCGGCAGTACCCCCGATCGACGACATTTCACAGCTGCAGACGTCACCCGCGAGCTATGGAACGGTCTTGGAATGCCAGCTACATCACTCGACTCACTTTCGCTGACTGATTCATCGAATTTACCTGTGTTACCGTCTTCATACAAAATAGGAGTTCTCGCTCAGAGTTCCATCGGGTTGTCCGCCCTTGCAGCGGCTCAGATTCGCGCCATCCGTAACAAGAGTCAAGTCCCTCGAGTCACTGTCCCGCTGAAGCATGCGACTATTGAATGCAAGTCGGAGCGCTTGTACAGGCTTGACGGAAAGCCTGCACCATCGCCCTGGGGTCCAATCGGCGGCGTTCACAAAACCTCGGATGGCTATGTCCGCATCCACGATTCGTTTCCGAACCATCGTGATGGGGCTCTTGAGCTTCTTGGCCTCTCTTTGCAAGCATCACGACAGGATGTTGCAAATGCAACGGCTAATTGGGCTAGTATAGACCTCGAATCAGTGGGTACTGCGGAAGAGCGACTGGCAGTCTATGCGCTCCGCTCATATGAGCAATGGGACCGGCTTCCCCAATCCAAGGCCATTACCAATTTCCCAATACTGCTAAAGAAGTTGAATGAAAGTCCTGCTGCTTTGATGCATCGAATTTCTGGCAGTGGCAGTGACAAATGCCTTCGGGGACTGCGTGTCTTGGAGATGAGTCGTGTGATTGCAGCACCTCTGGCGGGAAAAACGCTCGCAGCCCATGGCGCAGATGTCTTATGGGTTACCTCGCCTACTCTCCCAGACTTACCGACCATGGATCGGGATTTTGGGCGGGGAAAGCGCACCATTCAGTTGGATATTAGCAAGACTGACGACCTGTCTCGACTACGGGAACTTCTCAAGAACGCAGATGTCTTCATACAAGGGTTCCGACCCGACAGTCTAGCTAGACGTGGGCTGTCTGCTGAAGAAATCCTCAAGATTAATCCGCGGATCATCATTGCCAACATGTCTGCTTTTGGGCCCGCTGGTCCGTGGTCGGCTCGTCGTGGATTCGACTCTTTGATACAAACCTGTAGTGGCATGAATATCTCAGAGGCTGATCATCATGGATCCGGAGAACCTGCACGGCCACTCCCTTGTCAGATTCTTGATCATGCAGGAGGTTATCTACTAGCCACCGGCATTATCGCGTCCCTATATCGCCAGTCTGTAGAAGGGGGATCATGGCAGGTTGATGTCTCCCTTGCCAGTGTCATGAAATATCTCAGAAGCTTGGGGCAATATGAGGGGTCAAGTGGATTCTCATGCCGCGATTATGAGGGCGCTGAAGATGTTGAAGAATACTTGGAAGCCCGCGAAACGGGCTTTGGTCTGCTGGAAGCTGTCAGACATAGTGCCACAATTGATGGTTGTAGCGTGGGATGGGATGTGATGCCTGAGCCATTAGGCAGCAGTCATCCAGAGTGGCTAACATTGTAGAGCACGGTATAGGGTTAAGCTTATCTTTAATGATGGCAGGCATAAGGTGCGCGAAGGGCGTAAAACATAGATCCTTGCTAGAGTCTGAATCCATTATGCATATATGTACATATGACTTCTTACATGCAAACATCGTTGTTATTCCACTACTCGACTCTGCCACCCAATCTCCCAAAAAATCGAATACTGCATCATCAATCCAAGCAGTTGGCTGACTTTAAATAGCGGTACTCTATACAATAAGTACAATAGTAATAGCTTAAGCAGTTGTGTCAAGAGAAAAGGCGGTAATAGACTTGAATGAGCTAGCAGTCGATATGCAGAGCAACAACTTTCCCGCCTTCAGTAGTGATTCCATCCAAGATCGACGCCTGACCACCTGACGTAGTAACGTACAGTATATCCTTATCAGACCAAGTCCTTCCAAAAACCGCAGAAGTTGCTCCCTCAACCAGCGTCGAGTTTACTGCCCCAGCAACCAGCATAGATTCCCAGTCAGGTCCGATTCTAAACACCTCATTCACAACACCGGCGGCGGCATATGCTGCATGGTTCTTGATCGCGAAGTCGTCCACCTTGAACCCCAAATGTATGACCTTGTACGCCCCAGTGGCCTCGCCAGAAAATGTGTTGATGGGGATGCGACCAAACAGCTCTTTTGGGGTATTAGAATAATACAAGTAGTTTCCATGTAGCCTGATGCCATTTATTCCAATTGGAAAGGGAGCATCAGCAGTTGGCAGAAATGTTTCGTCGCGAAGAACCATGGCGTACTTGCCCGTTTGAACATTGACGCGGTACACGACTCCCTGGGTGCAATCAGAGACAAGAATGCTGTTAGACCCTGGTTGCAGTGTCGTCATGCCATTTAAGAAGATGGCATCGGGCATATCCGTCACCTTGGACACGTGTGTATTCTTTTCTTGCCGCTTGTTGCTCAAGTCGACTTTCCAAATTGAGAATGTCTTTGGCGTAGTTCCACTGGTCAACGAAAAATTTCCAACCGCAACAGCAAAAACGTCTTGAGAAGTCTCGGATATTCCAAGTAGGGCTGTGTATCCATCAAAACGGTGAACAAGTCTGGCTGAGTTTTGCTCCCGTGGATTGATTTCATAGAGCTCGGGCCTGTCCACGAGCGTAACCAGAAGGTTGCCGTTGGCACGCGCGGCGATATTTTCGACCCAGGTACCATTTGCAAACTCATAGACCGTTCGACCAAAAGTTTGGACGTCAGCAGGATTTCCAGTTGTTCGTGAATGCGGAAGAAGTGCTGCATTGGACATGAGGGCAAATGCCCCTACTGATGCGAATAAGGAGTGGAGGAACATGACGTGAGGAGTGAAGTGGAATGAGATTTCTTTTCTTTCTTTGACTGGTCAAAACAAAGCTGGCAGCAACACACACGGTATAAATTTATAGAAACCAAGACGGCAACACAATCTGAACCTAGAAATCAATTATTAATCATTTTGAAGCACAATGAGCGAGCTTTGCGCTCGGCATACTCTAGTTTCCGAGCACCGAGAGCAAGGCGCGAATACCGCTCAATGAAAAGAGAACGCACAGTGCACAACAAATACATTTACTTTCGAAATAAAAATAAATCATTAATATAGAATAGCTAGACTTATTAGTCGAGTTATTATCATTAATTTCCTTGACGCACTCAAGCGAGTCATTCTTAGTCTAAGTGAGCAGGAATGGAATTATCAGCTACACAGTAAATCGACGTGGCAATACAGTAGTCTGATTGCTCGAAATGCCTATTATGACTTTCAGCGCAAATACTCGATAGCACTGATGTCTACATAAATCTTGTACGCAGTTTAGACGTGTCTGCAGCAGTTACCATGGCGCCGCAAGCTGTATTGCCTCCTACCGCCTGCGGGTCAGTTCCCACGTCAGTTGTGACATATCAAAACGCTGCAACATCGATAAACGTACGTCCGAAATCCATAGCAGTATTTCCGGCAATTACATAATCCACAAATAATGTAGTCATTTCGGACGGTGCAATGATGCATTGGCCTTTCATGTCGGGATTGTCGGAGGTTGATTAATAACTGCGTTCGTCTCATTTGCAATCACCGTTGCATACCATGTGGAGCGGTACTTGGAGTCCGGCTTCCGACGACCTGGATCTAGGGAGGTAGGTTATTATTTTATCTTCCTCGTTGAGCAGTTAGACTAGTAACAAGGACGGTGGCCAAGATGGGCAATTAGGTTAATACAGCAACATCTTGAGCCTGTGTCATTAACCAACCATATACCGGTAGTTTTTTTATTGTCATTGTCCCCCGAAATTTCGACAGAGTATCCTATACTTTGGCCATGGCGTGAGAGGTAATGTCCTGTCAGCTAGTTTGCTTCGGCTGAAGAAAACAGGTGGGGATCTCTTGTGGCGGTGTTCCCAATCAGGCAAATGGTGCATTCCCAAACAGGAAGTCAAGTTCATCTTATGATTGTGCAGATTCAAAGCTAATTTCCTGGCAGTTGCTGACCAAGCTTCGGACTTTCAGTGCGCAAGGTATCATCGATTACTCCGTACCCTTGGATCCGATACCCTGCTAGGCTCGCGAAGATCGGGCCTGACTGATGTGTCACTCACTCGCCACGCGAGACTCAACCTTTCATCCTCCTCGTAATACTAAACAATTACAGAAGTAAATTTTCATAAACAGAGCATTCGTTTCTAGCGGTCAAAGCTGGTTTAAATAGTAAAACGCCATGTTCAATTGAATTAGAACTAATAATAATAACAGCGTACAAATAGCAGAAAACTTGGCCATCCAAGATGTAAATGGCTATTTTCTAGGTAATAACGTGGGGGCAATTAAGGGCTAGCTCATAGATGCGGTAGGATTATATTGCCTCTCAAATAAAGCAGTAAGTGGATGAATGCTTGATAAGCAATTATTTATTCTGAGATGGTGATTGGACATCTTACGATGTACCAAATCACAATGCTGCGCCCCCACGAAGGCAAATGACAAGCTAAAAGCCGGAACGGGAAACAGATAGGCTCGACTTCATACGATTTCTGGACACAGACTACTTTCATCTCTTGGGTGGCCCAGCTGCAGTTGCTGAAGCTCCATATCCAATGAGCAACGGTAAACGTATGCTCAAATCATCGAATGCCAGCTTTTACAGTCGCACAGATTGCCAGCGTATTTACAAGCATTTTTGTCGCTGCGACCGAATTTCCATACTCAGCTCAGTAGAGATTCCTGGCCTTTGATTACCTGTCTATACTTTTATATAGTCATGTCGTGATGTAATTCTGTAATCATGTAGATGGAGTTGGAAAGGGCCTCCTACTACTCAATTAATATACCATCCAAATAACAATTGAATCAGCGCCATACAATTTTATAGTAAGGATGGTTTAATTAGAGTATAGACATGTAAGCTTAAATATGAAATAAAAGCAAAAGTAAAAGAATTAGTAGTGATCCCTATAAAATAAAAGCAATCTATAAACGATTCTTGTTTAGGTGTGGCTTGAGTTACCCTGCATGGGCATGGCGCGCCGGCCAGACACGTTATTATTTCAGAGCCTATTATGCTATTCTTGTGCACTAATAGAGAATGGTATTCTAGCTTCTATTTCTCTTTCGCTTTTCTTCAATCTAGCAGTTAGTGACACTAGGTCACTGGGCCACTCTTAAACCAGGCTGGGCGACATGGCGTCCCGTTATAATAATAACATAACTTACGTCATAATACTAGCGGCATTTGCATGAGGCTGCGGAGAAGAGGCCGGGCGGCGCTCCGATGGACCCATCGAACCCACTCCCAAACCAGAGTAACACTCGAAAAGGCAAAGGGAATGTGCGTTTAGACGCCATTGCTGGCTAGCGATATTGATTACTGCTATATTGGAGATGGAACCACGTCAGTCAGACGTGTCCGCTGTCCACCTAGCCGCCGAGGCTCAGCGCGGTCCATCCGGCGACCAGGTTGAGGAGATTGTCACCAATACCCAAATCCCGTATGTGCAGGGCCTCCACCCAAGTATGTGTTGACTAACCGGCAATAGCTTTATTGCGCATGAATATGATGACGACAATGATTCTGCTCTCGGAGACGACGCGAGGTAAGGAAACGAGACCTTGGTGGCCAACGCGCCGCGTTCTTTCCCAAAAGATGCCAAGACACTGATCCAACTCTGCCTCGATTTCTTCCCCGGCCTCCAGCAGAGCCTCGTCAACCGCCTCTCTCACGGACAGTATTTTTGAGTATCGAAGCCTCCATGGCCGGACCTACCAAGTCTCCAAGTCGACCGAGTACTGGGGCCCCAACGACGAGGAGCAAAACCAGGGGCTAGACCTAGCGCACGCGCTTATTACCATGCTCATGGGCGACCGGCTCTTCGCGGCGCCGATGCCGAGACCGCCGACCAAGGTTCTCGACGTCGGCACGGGGACCGGCATCTGGGCGATTGACATGGCCGACGCGCACCCGGCGGCGTCCATCATCGGCACCGACATCAGCCCCATCCAGCCGTCCTGGGTGCCGCCCAACTGCAACTTCTACATTGAGGACGCGCAGCTCGACTGGACCTTTGAGCACGCCACCTTTGACTACGTGCACATGCGTGCCCTGTACGGCAGCATCAGCGACTGGGGCAAGCTGTACCGGCAGGCCTACGACGCCCTGGTGCCGGGCGGGTGGATCGAGGACTTTGAGTTTACCATTCTCCTGCACAGCGATGCGCCGCACGTCCGCGACAACCCCCAGCACATATTCAAGCGGTGGGCCGCCGTCTTCCACGAGGCCGCCGACCGCCTCGGCAGGACGCTGCGCATCGGCAACAACGGCACCATCCGGAGGCTGCTCCAGGAGGCGGGGTTCGAGGATGTGCAGCAGGCATACTACCAGGTGCCGGTTGGTGGCTGGAGCAGCGATCCGCTGTACAAGAAGATCGGTCTCTACAACCTGGCGTTTATGGAGCAGAGCCTAGAGGGCTTTGCGCTGTTCCTGCTCCGGGAAATTATGGGTTGGAAGTACGAGCGGGTGCAGATGTTCCTGATGGAGATGCGGTGTGAAATTAGGAATACCAGGATTCGTCCATTCTATCTCATGTCAGTATCGTGCGCGTTTGCACTATCACTAGTGATGATGAGTATTGGACAAACACTGACACGCCTTGTGCAGGACAAATGCTTACGCGAGAAAGCCCGCTTAAGAACACTGGCACCTCCCTCGCCATGAGGGCATTAAGTGCAAACCCGCGACACAATCACGGAGAAGGAAGGTTTTTTTGTGTGCTCTACGGTCCCTCACCACATAGTAATTTCTTTTTAATATGGCTCCGAGTTTTATTTCTTGCCTGGAGTCTATTTCTTGTCTCATAACCGGTCAACGCCTTTGTGCTCGGTAGCTGGCGCCCATAACAAATTGGCAATTTGGGAATAGCGATTTCATTATCATTACTTCATATCCAAACTTGATGATCGTTATTAATATACTTCTTTTCGCTCAGTCACTTGAATCAACATGTTCGAAATCTGGAACAAGCCAAAGCAGTTGCGGCTTGTCCACGGGTGGAGAGGATCAATAACTGCCATGTCAAAATGACGGAATGTCTACAGTGGTTAATGATATCAGCCATCTTTGTGTTAATTTTAGCTGGAGAAGGTTATCCAACGTACCTCAAATATAAACTTGCTAATCTCCATCTGTGCGACCTTTTGTCCCAGGCAGCGAAACTTACCATGGCCAAAGACGAGCTCATTAGCAAAGATCATTGAGCGGAGTTTAGCTTCACCAGCCTCCAGCCAGCGCTCGGGACGAAAGGCCCCAGCATCCGAGCCGTATGTACTTTCGCTGGAATGCATTGCATACGCGGAATAGCCAATACATGTGCCGCCAGGTATGAAGACGTCTCGTCCATCAACGCTCACGGTATCGCCATTCGGAGGAACATCGCGCGAAAAGATGTTGGCAACAGGTGGGCTGATGCGCATCGCTTCACGAATGACCGCCTGCAGATAGGGAAGCTGCTTGGCCTCCGCGACCGTTATGAGCCCCCCGGCTCGGCCAGGCGCAAGCTCGTGGCGTACGGCGTCGTCGATCTCCTCCTGGAGCTTTCGGTACACGCGCGGATTTGTCACGACGTAGAGCAGAGTTGCACGAATGGCTGTGGCGGTCGTGTCGGAGCCAGCAATGATTTGTTCCAAGGCCTCTGTGCGCAATTCGTGGCCGGCCAGGCCGTGGCGCATAAACGAGGCGAGCATGTCGGAGCGCTCAGTCGTGGACTTTGCGGCACGCTCATCGACGAGCCGGAAGCACGTCGCCATCATTTTCCCGAAGCCACTACCATCGTTGGGCGAGGGCGCGATGAACCGGCCCAGCCAGGGGACATGACTGAGCCAGCTGACGCCGACGGCCAGGGCGGTGTTCAAGGTGGATAGGCCGTCTTCGCTCGACTGGAGATAGTCGTCGATGTCTTTGTCGGCCAGCAGCATGCCGAAAGCGGTACCAAGACCGATTTTGCTGATGACATCGAGCGTAAAGAACTGCACCTTGCGCCCCATGTCAATCGGAATCGTTTTCTGATCATTGGACATGTATTTCGTTTGGATTAGCGTCAGAAATTGTTCGAGGCACTCGTCTATGGAATCTTCGAGGTGAGCATTTTCACGACCCGAGTACTGTATAAAAATTATTAGTTGCTGTTGGCTTTTTTTTCTCTTTGACACGTCTGTCGTCGGTTATGAAAACTTGCCCCAGGTGCCATTTGCTTCCTTCTGAAATCGTGTTTAGTATTGTCGGTCTGGCTAAAAACATTGTCTTTGCGATGCTCTAGGCGGACGGCGTTGTAGTACCAATCCGAGCGCTTGTAACCGGCAGTGTTATTGACGTGCGCCCAGACATCCGGTGAAGATGTGACGAGGATATTTGGGGCGACCCGCGCAATCGGTCCTAAACAGAGCGCAGGGCTTGTCAACGTCCCGTGCCATATTATAAATGCCGTAGACTGCGCCACCATCACATTCTCTCTTACCATATTTCTGGTTTGCTTGTGCGTAGAATAAGTGACTATTGCCACTAAGTATGGCCAGACGATGCGGTATGCTGGACACGGCGGCCCATGGGGAGCCGCTGAAGCCACTCAGCTTCTGGTAGTTCCAAACGACGTGGCTGGCGAGAATAAGCACAGCCAAGGCGGAAAGATACGGGAAGCATAGCTGCCAACGGCAGTTGTTGCCGTGGACATGATTATCGCTGCTGCCCTGGACGTCCATTTTGCATTTTGGCGGTGACTACTCCGTACATGCAGGAAAGCTGTGTCCACAGGAGGCTTGCTAGTGATGTGCTACTCCGCATTTAGATCGCCGCGTTAGTAAGTAGGCCCGACTCCGGAGGAAACCGCTTCCCCAGACTGGCGACCCCAAACAGTGTCTGACGATCCGGTATTTATCTCGGGAATTAAGTTTAGACTTAAACCAAAGTCTGATGGATTGTTGCATCATTTAATGTGTCAGCTTGATCGATACTCTGACCTGGGGTAGTTTGCCAAGACTTTGCATACTACCTTCCATTCTCGAAGTTTTGGTGTTTCTTTTATTTTACTCCAGATTCGGTGTAGAATTCATTCTGTCCCAATGAAAATAGGGACGCTCTATTAGTATAAATAACCGCAGAATCTCACCATGTAGCTGTCGAGCCACAGCAATACTCGCCTAGCACCAAGCTTCGTTTTATCCGATACTCTACTATGGTGACCACAGTTTCTTTATATTCCACCCTGGCTGTTCTCGGCACTGTGTTTACGGTGCAAGGACTTCCCAATACTCGGCGTGCCTCGTCTGGTTGCGCAGTGGCGCATGATTGGGCTGGTCAGACACGAACCTTTAGCTTTGCAAGCAGCGGTGGGACTCGAAGCTATCGGATTCACCTTCCATCTACCTATCAGCCGGGTGCGGCCAAACCTCTTGTCATTGCCTATCATGGCTCTGGTGATAATCCTACCAACTTTGAGCAGACTACGCGGTTCTCTGACGAGCGAGTAAATCCCGACGCAATTACAGTCTATCCAGCTGGGGTCAATGTATGTCACGAATGCCATCAGTGTCCGTTTACACGCTAACTCTGCTAGAATAACTGGCAAGGCCCAACCTATGCCACACCGGGCGTCAGCGACAAAGTGTTCACTACAGATCTAGTGACCCGAATTAAAGCCAACTACTGTGTTGATGAGTCTCGCGTCTATGCCGCAGGGCACTCCAACGGTGGTGGCTTTGTTGGCACCCTCGCCTGTTCTCCCGATCACGGAGGTCAATTTGCTGCTTTTGCGGCGGTGTCTGGCGCCTTCTACACTGATGTAACTGGCAACGATGGCTGCCACCCAGCGCGTTCACCACTACCCATATTTGAATTTCATGGTGGTGCGGACCCGACCATTCCCTACGGTGGTGGCATCGGTCGAGGCGGGCCGTTGCCTTCGATTCCAGACTGGCTTGCGCGCTGGGCGGTACGGGATCAATGTACCACGAAGACTGTACAGGATTCTCCAAATGGTGTCCATGACACGAAATGGGTTTGTGCTGGGAAAGCTGGAGTTCTTGAACATATCAAGGCAGATGGGCACGACCACACCTGGCCAGGCGCTGGGTCTGAGATTGATATCTCACCGCGGGTTATTCAGTTCCTCATGTCTAAACAGCAGGCATAATAACGCCCGAGTAACAATTATCTGTTGCAGAAGAGATGAGCTATACTGCAGCTAATCATTGTTCGGTTAGGTTTGAGTGGTTCGAGCTTTTGGCCGTTATTTTGTTCTTGATTGGTCTTGAAGAATATTTAAACTTGAAGCTTCGTCCTACATTTATACTGTAGTAAATGACAAAAAAAAAAAGTAACGTAGCGTCAGAGACGCCCTATTTCTACACACTTAGTGCGGTCTATGCAGCTTATATTTCCACGTAATTGCAGTTTCATGAGTTTTCTCTCGCACGTCGCTGGCAATATAGTTTTATATCCTAGGATACCGTTCAATCAACTAGCTGCAAACCCAAAACCCGTGGAGGCCAGCTGCTGAAGGCGCTTTAGCCAAGTTGGGGTCGTCGTATAGCATGGCCCATAGCCACAACCACTGAACTATCTAGCGCCTGTAGGATCACGATACAGGATCTTTGTCCTGCTTCTAATGGCTCCCCGTTCCAATACAGGCGGCATTGTCATTGATCTATTTTTTTTTTAAAAAATCATTGCAAATATTGATTATGGCACCCCATTTTAGCATGTAGAGTGAAAAAGACCGCCAGCCGCCTCTCCCTTCTCGACAAGCTCGTTGTAGATGGCGACCGCTTCGCGCGTTTCCGCCACATGCACAGCTATCTTCTTCGCGGCGAGAAATTCGAGCGTTTTTTCATCAACGCCCAGTTTCATGTGCATTCCCCGCGACAAGACAATCGTCGTCGCACCCTTGTCGAGAAGCTCCTGCACGTCGCCCACCTGGATGCCTGGTGAGTGTCGAGTCCCCGACTCTGTCCAGTCCCATGCCCTGGCACCACCCGGATAGGTTTTAAAATCCTTGCCAGATTTGAATCCTTCAATCTCCATGTGCCCCCATTCGACAGTTAGGACTTTAGGCGAGTGTGTCGAACTCATGCTGCTGTGCGAGTTAATTTGCCAAGGACAATGATGGACTATGTGGCGACCACGTTTTGCTTACTGAAAGTGTTAAAATATGCGGTTATCTTTGGTAGTGTGCTGTCACAGCGGCAAATGCATGAGTTGCCTGCGTGTCGATGATGAAACATGTAGGTTGTCAGTAAAAGGTACAGTGCAATAGAAGACAGCGCTCGTATTCACAGTATAAATCACGAGCAGCCTGGACTATTGTTAGTCGTGCCACGACCCACCTTTCTCGACAAAGTTGCGCAACCTACACTAGCTTCTCATTTCAAAGACTATGCTTTTTTATATTACTAGCATAATCTGAATGCCGGGTTTCACTTATATGTAACTTCTGAATTGCTGTCTTTCTCCTGCTTTACCAGGCCTGGACGGACGGGTCAATAATATGTGCTCATCTTGCCAGAACGTGTGTTGGCCTTATTCGGGATTGAAACTTGATCAAATCCAGAATAAGCACCGCGTGGAAAGCAGACTTTGAGGCAAGCAATTGACTTGGCAGCTGTTCAACCTGGTAACTGATCGTTGACCTCCGAACCATTTGTAAATCCCTCCTGGAAACTATTTGCGTGATCGATTTTACCTTCGAGATTGATTGATAGCCTTTAGGTAGCATTCAGTCATAATATACGACGAGTAATATATTCGCCAAGTTTGACATCTAGAAAAAAAGTTCTTCCGTTGAGCCATATCTAGCCGTGGAGCCATGCTTCCAGATACGGCATCAACTGCCAAGCTATCGGCCCGTGGCATAGATGCGCTACATTACAAAGATGAATTGGGTTCATCAGCGTTAACCGTATTTGGAAGCTTCGGTGCCTGAAATTTTCGGTGCTCGGGTTTTCCGGTGCTCGGGTTTTCCGGCGATTGGAAGTTTCGGCGTGTTAGATCAGGGCCAGCAGTGTAATAGAGTATCTTGGTTCGTAGCTTGGAGTTCAGCAGGTGAGATCTTGAGAGACGCCTGCCCGCGCCGCATCGCCAACCTTTTCCACAGCCCTAACAACCCCTCACTACTACCTAAAGGTGACAATTTCACAGCCCAATATTAACAAAAACGGGCTAGCAATTGCAATACATCTGCAGCCGAAACACAGCAATCGATATCCCCACTATACCGCTAACGCTGCGCAAAGCCCGTGGATCTTCTCACGACCGCATTCTTACCAAGAACAGGAGATAAGTGATTATCTTTAAGCCAGTGTACAGGTGAGAGCATTCTGTAGCACTGATATGGGCCAACGGCGGGGCCGAGCGAGGGACAGTCATTGCATATATTTGCCGTCAAGCTAAGTGATGACATACGAGTCATTGTGTTGGTCGCCATTTCGAAGAAGGGTCTCTTGTCTCCACAATGCATCTGAAGAGTGACAGTGGTAGGGTCTAGGGTTGCCTAGCTTGCCGTATGTGCTTATTGCCGGCCGGCAACCATGACACTACCAGCGTTGTTAAGCCCGTTCTCGAAGCTATTCATGTTCCCCGGCAGTAAGTCGAAGCTTCAAAAGCCCTATTAGAAGTTCAGTCTTTTCTTATAGTGTATTATTTAATTGACCGTATATAGAATTCACTATAAAATTTTACAGACGTGCGCAGGCTATCACTACTCTCCCTGGCCCTTAGTCCATGTCTTCTCTACAGCGTGAATCGGTGTGGGACAATTTGGCCATTGCCGTGTGCAACCTGGTATTCTAATTACCTCCCACAAAGTGACCAGTCGCAAGCAAACGACCTAAATCCAGAGCTGCTGCTAACACAGTTGGTGGAACCATCCCAGTTATTAGCAGAGTGTGCTGTACCCTGGCAGTTGGCGTCTGTGAACCAAGTGCAGCAACAGGCGCTTGGAACCTGCGTTCCAACAACACAGTTTGCAACCAGAATACTGTGGATCCAGCTCACATCATAATTGTAGCACTTTTCACTTGCTGTAGTCACATCGACCGAGCTGGAATAATCATGACAGCTCTCATCCGAATAGAAGTTGACGTGAAACGCAGCAGTTGCAATATTGCTAAAGCAAACTGCAGCGACTCCGACAATTGACTGTATAGACTTTAATTCCATTGCAACTGGAGAAATAAGGAACTGCGAGTTATCCATTAGACGGGACGGTCTATACGAACAGTCCGTTGATTGATTGCTTACTCTGCCTGGCCTTCTGGCTGTCGTATATAAATATATAGATTTGGTTCTTGCTTGGAGATGAGAAGTAATGTCACCTCAATGGCAGATACACGGGGTTTATATAAGTTATTTACACATGGCAATAGTGCGGCTTTGCATTATCCCTGCTGCCGTGTACCCGCAGGCTGCAACCGTAAGGGTCTGACAAGGAGTTGAAAGAAAGAAAATGACAAAAAGAAACGGTCTGGAACACGCGGTCATCACCGGTGGCCTCTCATAAGGGAAAAGCTTGGGCATCTGCGACAATGGCCCAATAGTCATACGCCGCCCACTAGCGACGGTTTGCGCCGTTATGCACGATCATCTAATCACGGTTGCCTACAGCTGCTTAAACGCGATGATTGTTTTCCTGAGTGCTGGATGCTATTTTCCTACTGATTTTGCGTGACCTGGGTAACTTGTATTCGGCGACGGCAATGTGCTAAATAGCGGAGAATCAACGAAGCTTCTAATTTGGAATGCGAATGAAGGAACGGTATAGCCAGGAAACAAAGTAGTTACAGCTCTGTTGGGTTACTAGCAAGCTAATCTGAATAGAACTAGTGCTTCATGCTTGTTGACTCGCAGCCGACAGCTTCGCGTAGTCCACCACCTGCCCCTTTTTAATAGCGCCACTTCATGTCATCTTTTAGGGAAGAACCTCCACTTTACCATAACAATACGACGTTGACAGTACCAGTAGTGACAAGGTAGCTTTCCGCTTTTACCGCATGTTGCCGGGGCCTGGTTCAGTTAGATAATGTTTATATGTTGTGTTTGGGTGAGTGGAACAAATGTTGCGGTGGGACTGGGAAGCCCATGACACCAGGACGATCGAAACAGTTACCGAAGCCGAGTGTGACGGTATTATGTAAGACGTTTGAATATCAGATATATCAGCGCAAATTACCGAAGCAAGATGCCGCGGAAAGCAAGTAAGAATGTAAAAGGAAATGGATGAAAACAGCCTGGACCAGCTGACTTGGCTCCATAATAGCATTGCTCAGAAGCCCATGAGCATCAAATGCCGATATCGCACGTTCCCTTCCAGGGAGCCAGCAAAGCAAAAATTAATCACCGTCTTTTGGTGTGGCGACCCCATCAGCCATCACGGGGACACGGCATTGCACACCTATTATATCCAGAGTGATGCATTTGGGACGCAACAAGGCAGACATCTCAACAACAATCGGCCAGTCAACCAGCGATCACCCATTTTTTGATCAGTGGATTTATTTTAAAAAAAGAAAACCTTTTTCTGTTATTAATAAACCAGTTAGTAGTCGTATACTGGTTGCCCCATCATGGTGTGATTACCGTATGATACAAAATGCAATAAACAAACGAGATAGCTGACGGAGGACGGCCAGGCAAAAGGTGACCGGACCTGTCAGGCCGGTAGACCCACTGTTCATCAGGCTTGAAAAATTATCCTATTTCTGCGTGACACTAGTTATGCCCTGCTAGGAGAGCGCCTGGTAAACCTCTGGTGCCAGTGAGGCGATTGAATATTCTCTGCATATGCGTTATATATACTCTATATATGCTCTACATATACACCATATACACCATATACACTATATACGAGTTAGTTTACGACCCAAGTATAGTATAGTTCTTGCCAGCTAGCTAGCTAGCAGATATTAAGGCTATTTCCAACGCCGCCCAACCAGCTAATAGGTAAGTAGGCACTAAGAGTGGAAAGACAGACCATGGCAATGGCTGTATTCTAAATTCCCAAAGTTTCGATTGCGTATCTGTGTAGAACGGCACTGCTCAGGCCGCAAGCTTCCACGGGGGCAACTGTCGCCATATCTGGTGCCTCTCTTTAGCTCGACTGAAAAACATCTAAAACTAGGCAGCAGAGGAAAAACGCCAAGAAAAGCGGATGGTGTGGCAAACAAGCTACAAAGAATACACCAAGAAAAGCATTGTTGACTGCTAATAATAGTTCATGTGGACACTTGCCATGCCAAGGTGCTGCGGCCGCCCATGGGCAGTTCCCTCGCATCGCAATCAGAAACCGCTATTCCCCTCCTCAATTGCGCAGGGTAAACTTCTTGTATTTTCTGAAGTTTCGGCCTATTAAGCTTTCTAGAGGCCAAGTAAATATAGCGATCTCCTATACCTGCTACTTAGCAGCTAACTGCACTTCATACTCTTCGCAGCACTGTACTCTAGTTCAAAGTGCACACAGTTACCAATGCTCGTGGATGTAATGCGCCATCAGATGGCACAGCCAAAGCTCTCAGGAGCACAGAGAGCCTCATTGTTGTTTTCTTTCTCTTTTCTGTTTGGATAACCGAATTTGTTCCGGAATAGATGTGTCTACGGTTTGCCGATGACAAATTGAACATGAAAATTCTGGCCAAATTGAAGATTCCATACTCTGAAGGATTTCGCGCTTTGGAAATTTGAGGTAGAAAATTTTTTCTATTTCCTAACTTCATTTGATGTCCCGCAAATACTAATCATGCCTCTGCTCTCAGTTTCAATAGCTCATGAACAGCCATCGGGACGATTTGACAAGCATTGTGAAGCACAGGTTGTGCCAATTTGAGTGTTGCGTGTTAAGCCCGACATCGTGCCATCAGGTCTGACACACTGCCTTACTACTCTATCTGCTGCATTGCGTAGGTCGGCTTCTATAGCTTTGCTGACTGGGCGAGACCAGGAAATACAGCATCTGCTACCAGACCTAGAGAGACAGATTGACCGAGGTGATGGAGGAATGGAAATACCACTGGTACCAATATCGCGAATTAAGTCTGTACACTCCACAACTGATGCGAGGTTCGCAGTCGAGCATTGAACTCTCTCGACACCACACTGGCGTGCGGCCAAGCTCCCTGACAGATTAGCGGTGTCATCAGAAGTATAATTCTCCCAACCATAGCTGTATGCTGCCATCAGAATCGGTATTACTAAAAAGTTCACAAGATATTTAACCCACAGAGTGATGGTAGATATGATGCCATCCTTTTCTCCAAGATCATACTGTTGCAGAATAGGGCCATCACTTTCAAGAGGAACGATGCCTCCGAGTACAAGGCCAAGGCTACTGAGAGCCTGTATTACTCTCAGGTGCGAAATCATTAGATAGTTGTGCGAAATAACTGATGAATACACAATTAGAATGCGAAAGGTCTATGCTCAATTCGAAAATCCCAGAAGGGAGGTCCTCCCCTATAAATAAACGGATGGTACGTCGTTGCATCTCAGACATGTCCGCGGTTAATATTTTATTACTTTCTAGAGATAACCCGACGCTGGAAATATTTGGTGTCAACCAAGAAACCTGTGTAAGCACTAAATAGCGGTATAAGCACTAGCGACAAGTATGCAAGGCGCGCGTGCACTGAGTTGGGTAAGATGTGAATAGTAAATGTCTAGCGGCTAATCATCAACAACTTTAGTCACGCATATGTATATAAAGCGCCCATTACCATTTGGAACGTAATAGACAGTCAGTAAGTTAGTTGTTTAATACTAATCTCTTCTCTTGCTTCACCATGTTATCTCTGGTGCTCTTGGCCATCTACCTTCTTGGTGGCGTGTTAGCCGATTGTGTCGTGAACGGGGACCAGTCCGTTATCGCTGACCTACCTGAGACTCCGGACGGATTTACAGTTTTACTACAGCAGGTTATTAAACAAACTCACAATAACACTGTTACGCTCATTGTGTAAGTTTGACGTTGACTAGTTCTGATTTTGCTAGTTAACCAAAAGAAAGATATGGCGAGAACAATTCTACTGCTACGTCTGCTATCACAATTGACGGGGAGCATCAAATGACGGAACGCGTTTGTGGAACCAATGACGTGGAGTGCGGCCGTTCATATTTTGCGGCAGAAGATCATTGCAACCTCTTGATCGGTGATATCTATGACTCGGATATTACTCTGCCCAAGTCGCCACGGTCAATCTGTCGTGCGGACCGCTGCGGTGTCTGCTGTATCAGCTGGGCTAATCCTGTTGTCGATGCAGTCAGGAACGAACTGGTTGACGCAGCTGAAAAGGTTTTCGAGTCATGTGTATCAAAACGACACAACCACTACGTTTCAGGTCTTACACGCAACACCTTGATTGGACGAACATGCACTACGCAATGCTTGTCAAATCGCCCTAACGGATGTTCATAATCATGACTCTGTTACGTTCATTTTCAGGAATTTACGCGAAGACTTTGTGGTGGCATATTGTGTATTTGGTATGACCCTTTTTGGCAAAAACGTATACTATTTGATAAGGGTTTATGCTTCTTCCATTGATGGGTTACTTAGAATAGCTGTACGCATCCAACGCCAGCCTGGAGCATTTGACCGTGGCTATATATTTTGTCCCTTTCAGATCACCGTGTTGAGTTGTTAAACCAATAATCAACACTATCAAGCTGTGATTCATCTTACTTGCTAGGACGAGCGAGAGTGGCCTTACGAGTGTAAGTCTGAAGTGTTCGCAGAGCCAAGATACGGTTAATGCCGTCAGGACGGCTCAGCGACCGAGTACCAGTCAATTTCCTTCTTTAGCAGTGTTAGACACCCACCATGTGGGACTAAGTTTCATCTTCCTTTGTTTAGAAATTCGCTGGTACCGTTTTAGTCATCCCGGCGATTGGGCGAATCTCGCACGCTCGAAGGTATCACGACCACGAAAATAGATAAGTAGAAACTAATAAATGAAAATTGATTATATTGCAACGAAGGATAAGCTCACAATGCCGAAATTTCTTCATTAGGAATCAGCCACTAAGGCGGGAGCGGCCTATTTCAAACGTGTCTTAATAATAAAGTATCACATCTCTCTTCCACATAACATAGCCTTAATTATAACACGCCCACTATTATTAAAATGGAAAAAGAAATTTAAAAAAATTCCATGCCTAATTAGATAAGTAGGCGGCATAGAATTGCCTTCTCCTTATGCAATATACATGGCTATATGGGTGAAGACTGAGCGTTTCCTAGCAAGTCGCGCCAGGACGTAACTCTATACCTGTTCCACTCGAGATCGAGCCACTCCTGTCGTCCTAGGTTTTCGAATAGACTCATGATCCCCTCACTGGGTCTCCAGTCGCCGACCTGCCACTGCACCACCGGTATTGGCGTGGCAGCAGCAGCATCGCCGTCCTTCTGGTTCTTACTTCCACGCCCAGCAATGAACTTGACACCCCATCTATGGCCATTTCTCAACACCAGGCTATATTCCTCTATTTCTCTGTCGTCTGAAGGGTCCCACCATAAGTGCGTGCAAATCTCAGCGTCCTCAAGGTTCGGCATATTGTCGCGAGTCAAAGACTTCGCAAACGCCGCAAGCAAGGGCTCGATCCGCTCCCTGCAGGGCTTGATGCGGAACATGTCTAGATAGTAATCGTACTCATCGTCTGGGTTGTCGTCGTACTCAGCATCGACCTCCACATCCTCGTCCATGTCAGTTTCGCGAGGGTAGTGGTCTGTGTCTGAGATCTTGTACCCTCCTTGTTCGGAGTCGTGCGGATCCTCGCCAGCGGGGCCGACAAAGTACCACCGCCCGTCTGGACGGAGGGCATGGAACTCAAGCCGGAATCGCCGCATCTGTGACCACTGCTGGTTGGTTGATGCCTCGGCACTGGGGAACAGGTCTGGAGTGACCATGGCACGCACGTCAAACAGGCTTAGCTGCGCACCGAGCCTGCACAGGCCGACAGACACGGGGTCTTTGTCCGCGGGATGGATCAGGTTCGGCCGGGCGACGGACTGGTCATGCTTAGGGAGATTGAAGAACGGCCAGAAGTGCAGTGCGGCCCTGGTCAGGCTCGAGGGGATCTTTCTTCCGCCAGAGGTGCTTCTCCTGGTCCATGATGGCCGCGCCGAACTCGTGACGGGCATCTCGCAGGGGACCCTCCCAAGGCCAGGTGTAGCACTCGCGCATCACTCTACTCGGAGTGGGCATGGGCATGGGCCGCTCCCACAACCAGCGGGCTCTCCACTCTTGGACAGCCGGCAGGTGGACGAGGCACTGCAGTGGCACGAGAGGAGATAGCGGGCGTATGTCTGTCGACATTGCGGCGTCAGGGCCGTACGATCTGATGGACAGGCCGCTTATGAAGGGAAGATCTGGCAGTGTCTCGGGGTCGTGCAGCTGCAGACGGCGTGAGTGATACCTGCGATGGTAACATTGCGGCGGTTCTGGGTCAAAGTTCTGCGCCTGGATTGTGAGCTCCATGTCAAGTTTGGCTGGCAGATCCTGGATCCCGTTACAAGCGGCGGCAATCTGCTCATAAAATGCATGGATGCGCGCCGACATGTGGGCGCTGATGGCGGTGGTCTCCCTGGCAGGTTCATGGCATGGCAAATCCTTCTCTCCATCCTCATTGCGATTGATGAGGAGGAGCGGCAGCGGGAGAGTATATTGGAAAATCTCGCATTTTGCTTTTACCGCTGCCTTTAGCTTTTCCGAGAGCTCACACTCGAAATCTGGGTCGGTCACGCGAAGTGCCATGTTGAGTCATGTAATGCAATGAATCAGTGTTGAGGTTGATGCTCTGCTTGGTGAAGCTGGGGGAATTGGACGGGGACGTAGTGTTCAGGGGTGAGCGGGAACGGTCCTTATTATATGAGTACCACGACCCCCACATTCTTGGGCTCGCAGCAATTTGCTTGCACCCCTGCTGGGTTTCAATACCAGAGGCAGATACGTTTCGTGACTACTGGCGGACGAGCAATGTCAAGTTGGCGCAAAACGGGGAGAAAACTGCTCCATCCGCATGGGCTCACTTATTACACGCTCTAGGGAGCAGTCCGCTTGCCGAGAAACTCATCACTAGATATCGGTGGCAATAACTAGATATTAGTGGCAATACTGCTCAAAATTGTCTTACCGCGCTCAATATAAGTATTTCCAAATGGGCCTTTGTCTTACCAAGCCTTGACCGCCCTCTAGTGGAAAGATTGAACTTCTGCTATATAGCCCAGTGCCTTGGCGGCTAGAAGAAAAGCAAATATACTTTTAACATATATTTTCTACAGTTGTTTTATGAACGCTATGCAATTTAGAAATTAGTAACTAGTTGATACATTGGACATATCCTCTACATATCCACCGAGTATGATGTGGCGTGTAAGAGACATGTGATTTATTCATATGCTCGCGAGGACAACGCCTAGCACACATGTCCCCGGGGCTTACAGATACGCCAATCAATCAGTATTAGTAACCCCATCAGCAATCAATCAGTTTTCATCAAGGGCCTGATCAATCAGTGCTGATTGTTGGGACGTCTGTTGGAGTGATGATGATGACGACGCTGTTGCTGGGATTTTATCGTCATTAGAGCGGGTTGGTCCGCGCGGGTAGCCCAAATTCAGCTGCCCGCCCGAGGCGAAGTCGTTGGAAATGACGCATATCTGCTTACAGGCCTGGACAGGCTTTTCATTTGTTGCTTTCTTGTCAAGCATGTGCGGAACCTCGCCTCCTCTATTATGGCCATGGCCAAGGCTGCGCTGCGGATGAGCATGGAGTTGTGCAGCGATGGCGTTTTCATCAATGGTAGGCGTTGGTATTAGTTTCTCCCTCTTCTCCTTTCCCTCCCAGCAGTTGACGAAGAGTCTTACATCGATAAATATCCAAAGACAAATTTGCTGTCATAGAGCAAATTATGCCTCAACAATGCAAGCTAACCCTACAAATGAGCAAAACTATTTGCCTTGGCTACGATGTGCTGTCATTATTAACTGGCCGCTCACCAAGCTGGAGGTTAGAATATAGAGGGTCTATACTATGAATAACTAATAGGTATATTACTAACCTCCTCGATTGAGTGTTGTAATATCCCCTCTTGTAATTGCTTGCTGGGCATAGGAAGAGCTGAAAGCGGCACTTGAGATTCTAGAACAAGCTACTCTTAGACGACACAATAAAATCTCTCCTGTAACCGAACTCAAGATCGAGCCACTCTTGTTGTCCTAGGCGACCAAAGATACTCATGACATCCTGGCTAGGTCGCCAGTCACCAACTTGCCATTGTACCGTCGGTGCAGCAGAATCATTGCCCCTTTCACCTCGACCGGCTACATACTTGACACCCCACCTATGAACCTTGGTGTCGATACCCTCCTCAGGACCGATGCCGTACTCGGCTGCTCTACTATGTGACGGGTGCCACCACACGTACGTAAATATCTCGGCAACCTCCAAGTTCGGCATATTGTCACAAGTCAGCGCTTTAGCAAATGCCATGAGCACTGGTTCAATTCTCTCCCTGCACGGCTCTATACGGAATAGATCTGATTCAAAGTCATAGTCTTTACCTCCTCTGGGGTCGTCTTCCCACTCTTCGTCGAGCTCTTCGTCCTCTTTGGTGTCATGCTCACGAGGGTAATGTTCTGCAGAGACTTTGAACCCGCCTTCCTCAGAGTCATGCGGATCCTCGCCGCGAGGACCAACAAAGTACCATCTCCCGTCTGGACGGAGTGGGTGGAATTCGATCCGTAGACGACGCATTTTTAACCACTGTTCCTCCTTTAACTCAGAATGAGGGAAGAGATCCTCTGTGATTAGAGCGCGTAGGTCAAGTATATGCAATTGTGTAGCCAGCTTGCAAAGCCCTATAGAGATTGGGTCCTTGTACGCTGGGTAAATCAGATTCGGTCTAGGTAAGTTCTGGTCTTCGTATGCAGTCGGTTGAGGCGACCAAAAATGCAATACAGCCTTCGTCAGGCTTGCAGGGAGTCTATGTCCACAGAGATATTTTTCGGGATCTATAATTGCCGCCCCGAATTCGTGACGAGCATCTCGCAGAGGTCCCTCCCAGGGCCGCGTATAATGCTCACGCATTACCCTGCTTGGCATGCAGCAAGGCATAGGACGCTCCCACATCCAGGGGAGCGTCAGTTCTTCTACTTGGGGTAACTTGACAAGACATTGGAGCGGCACTAGCAGGGATAGTGGACGGACATCTTCCGACTCCCAGCCACTACCGTAGCCAGGCTGCGATTCAACAGTTAGACTTGACACGAAGGGCAGGTCTAGAAGCGTCGAGGGGTCGTGTAGCCGCAGCCGGCGTGAGTGGTATCTTCTATGCCTGCAGAATGGCCCCTCGCCGTTAAAACCCTGTCGCCTCATACAAAGACTAAGATTGACCCCGCCTGGTGCTTTTGGATTCGTGGCGTAAAAGGCAGCCAGCTGCTTGTAAAAGCCGTGGACACGTGCAGAAACATGAGCACTGATGGCTGTGGTTTCATTGACGGGCTCGTGACAGGGTAATGGCTCGTCAGGTGAATCGAGGAGCACAGGCAGCGTAACATAATATGTAACAGGCCATAGAACGCCCTCAGGCGAGAGACAGTCTTTTATCTGGTCTAAAGCCTGGCTCTCATAGTCTGGATCGAACACGTGGAACGGCATGATGGCTGCGTAGAAGGTTGTGATAGCATGCTTGTCGACTCTGGTGGTGGAGAGAGAAGAGAAGCCAGCAGTGGAGAGTTGGGGCGCCGGCCGCCTTAATATACCCCCAGTCGCACTCGAACAAAGATTTTACAGGAGGGAGGAATTAGGCTGCAAGACCCCGCTTGATTTTAAATTGCGTGGCCTAATGTAGTTCGTATTAAACTAGTTGGATAGATTATAAAATGACGTGTATGAGTAAATTGTCGGTCACTAGATCATGAGAAGGTTCTATTAAGCTTGTATCTAGCGTAAGAGAAATTGCAAATGGAACTTGAGTAAATGAGTTGCTTAAAGCGTAATTGTAGTCTACTTTGATCACCGTCTGCTCTATTATGGCAAGAAATTAGAACAAGAAGCAACTGTGAACTACAGAATGCAGATTATATTAAACTTCACGTATTATATTAGTGCAGCGCATTACTCTTCATTTCTGTCGATCCAAGCCCTGTTTATTGACGAAGAACACAAATGATTTACTGCAAGGGAGTATCGAATCGACGGCGTATATTGAGAGGATATGCAGTTAGGTTATCTGAACCTTCTAGTATTTATCGCTGGGTCCTCCCAGTCAGGTCCAACCCAGCTCATAGCTGTATAAATGCGTCTTCAGCACCTTCCTCCGTAGCCATTACACGTCAAGGCTCGGCGATCACTCCGTTAGTGCCCTGCACTTACAATGTGGTCGGCAGATTGCACAGGGCTGATTGTACCTGCCTAAAATGTAAATTTCCACGCACTTAATCTGCTTATAATTGAATCCATAGTCTCAATGTCTTCAATCAGCTGCAATGTGTCCTTCTTGCGCTGCGTTTGAGCCGGAGTATCTCCCCGCGCGGGTGCATTTTTGGCTTTCTTGGCGTCTGTCGTCCAGAAGTCTCTTATGCTACCGAAGAAGTTGTTGATCGGCTCCATCATCCTCACCTACATGACAATGAACCGGGATTTCATGAAGTTATCCCACTTGTCCTTCAGCTACATGTATCCCGGCCGCAGGTTTGCAGGCAATACCGTCGTTTCGAGGAAATCGAGAATATCGCTGATTCTCTTCGTTGGGGCGCGGAGAATGGTGTAAACTTCAATGTCGTTGTGGTAATACCGCGAGCCGATGGCTTCCTGCATATTTTTGTGTACCTTCCTCGCGCCTGATGCCGTGTCGATAGTTCCACCATTTTTGTGGGCCATTTATCGGTAATAACAACCCGGTTGCCGGCCCAGACGTTATTCTTCATAGATGAGTTGCCGTAGAAGCAGGAATCGTGCGCCATTCTGGCCGGCAGGTGCATGCCGGAGTTCAGTGGTACCTTCGCAGTCAGTTGCATCGCTAACCCTAAACCTTTCAAGACTCCGTCGACTTTCTTGGCATCATTTTTGTAACGCTATCGCCTACGCATCCTGATCGTTCTGCAGGCATAAGAGCTGATTCCTCTGCAACATTAGAAGAAGAAACATACGAACTGACTGAGCCTACAGGTGCGCCATTGGATGAATGGATGTTGCAGGATGAGTTCTTCGACGAACAATTATAGATGACAACAGTGCTGTAATCAATACTCAATACTCAATAAGTTGTCAAACTCCATCTCACCTTGTTATCAGTAGCAGCCAGTTCATATCTTATTATGCCACCAGAGAAAGAAAGCCCGTCGAATAGTTAATGTTGAGGCTGACGCATGCCTGTAAATTTTGCTTGTACCTGAACCACGGGATTTTTCCCCGAGTACCAAAAGTATCCGTTGCACTTGAACACTTGTTGAGGGGATGTATGGGCTAAGCTTCGATGAGGGTTTGTTGAACCAAGAACTACGGACTCGGGAGAAGGCTTTCTCGTTCCTATAGTTACTCTGTGCACACCAGATGGCACCGTCATACGAGCATGACTATCACGCCCCATGCGCTATAACTAATAATGAATGACGCTTAAAACAGCCTCACTCTCTAACTAGGTACGTGTATAAATACTACTTAAAATAGCTGAGTTAAAATGAGATTTTCCCGTCTATTAGAGGCCGTTAGATGAAAAGAAACTACAGTGTAAACTTGTATCAGAAAATATTCACGAAGCCTCCTTGTAAACAAAACTAGCGCTTACATTATCGAGTTGACATTCGCTAGAAGATAAGAGACTTTCACTCTAGATTTGTTTGGAAGGAACCGCGTACAAAAACGTAATTCGTGTGAATTGAAATGATAAGAATTAAGTATGATCAGTTTGGCTGTGGGACCTAACAACGCGGTCTTTCCAGTCTTATTCGTGCGATTTCCAACTGCCGAGCAATGAAAAAGGCAATACTGTAGGGTATGAGTCAACGCCTGGCTCGGTGAATGGGTCGCAGGTCGGGAAATAAAGGTGGGCACGGCCACTTCCGTGAGTTAATCATGGGTGAGAGTAAGCTCTTAAATGCACACTGGAGGTGAATATAATAGGCCCACAAAGCCACGGCGAGTTTGGCAACAATAGTTACTATGGAGGGATGGATAAGTTTTGTACGGCTGCAATTCACAACCAGGAGCCTTGTCAAAGAGAGAGTCACCTCAGCAAAGTACTACCCTATGTCGAGGTTAATAAGGAGAGTGTAAGGACGAGGGTGCTAGGTAACCACTCGGCCACAGAGACCATCAAAAGATCAAGTAATAACCAGCCGTGGCCAGATATCCCTAGCATCCAATATATACTTTCTAGGTCCCTGACAGAGAGTCCCTATTTAGCCACACTATTAAAATTATTAAATTCTATTAAAGTTTTCTAGTATTTAATAATAGTTATAATAGTATATACTATTCTTAATGGTACTGTATTTAATTATATTTATCACTTAAAAAATATTATATACTTTATCTCTATGTTGTTTTGCTTGGATGTCTTACTTTGCAGGTTGACGCTTCAGTCACCCGCCTGATCATGTAAAACTTTCACCTCATACCCAATAAAACACTAGCTTGGCATTAGCTTCTAAGCCCAAAGAGCTTTATTAAGGCTTTAGCTGTACAAGAGGCTATCTACTCTCGGAGCTGTATTTGCCGAATCCCCGAATCTGCTCAATTGAGCAGGGAATTTTGGCCTGTGAGTGGTTAATTCTTCGTTTATGTATACGTACTGCCCGGGCAAAACGGTGGTTGAGACACCACCTTCTTAGTTACCAGATTTATCATCAATTCAACAGTCTATAACCATAATACGCAAATTCACTTGCGAAATCACGGAGATACGCATCACCCTTGTAATTCCAGTACTTTCGAAGCCAGTTCATAGGGCTTCGTCAATTGCAATGCAAAGCAAGCACAATGTGCAAATGTGCTCGATAGAAAAATATATGATTAATTCTTTCAATGCCAGCTCTTTATTATTGAGGGGCACTCTCGATAAACGCTCTATCAAGATCAAATCCAGCTACAGTAATAGTCTTAGCCACATATGGCTCCCTCGCCATTAGTCCCTCTTTCTCTAGAATGGTGAACATCTTTTTGAAATGTGGCTCTGAGACATGCTGATCTGCAGCTTCCCTAGAGATGTATCTACACGCCATTTTTTCAGTGGTATGTCAATCAATATGTTAATACCATTGAACGTACGTTTCAATGAGACAAAATTCCACAGTCTCAGCCTGAATTCTCTCGGTAAGGATAAATCGTAACGCATACACCTCGCTAGTATGGACTTGACGACACTGTTCAGTGAGGACTTCGCGAAGCTAAAACATCGATTAGTGAAAGATGTGCTTGGCTCTGGGCATAGGTAGCTCTGACGCACTTTATCGACTTTTCCAATAGCAGGATAAAATACGGCGAAAATATGTACTTGCGGCATATTTACGGGTAGAGAAAACTCCGTAAATTTAAGTCAACCTTTGCAACGGTATTTGGATCACAGCCTCAGGGCACCTAGCAGCCCTCTTATACGTTAGGGAAAGCCAGGAGTATATGCCGGAGACCCACTATCCGCCGTCTTTGGCTCTCTTGTCGTCGGATTGACTCCCAGGTGTTGGCTGAGACGAGCTGTAGCTACGAGATTTGTCATTAGGGTTAGCTTCAGTACATTGCACCTCAAGTCTCACGGTTTGTTTGCAAGGCAGACTCACCGTCAATCCCACTTCCTCGATGATGTAGCTTAATTCACTTGAGTTGATAACCTTCTTGACATTTATCCATGTCCCGTAACCGGTTCACCAATGTTGCCCGCCAATTAAATTGATTGTACTGTTGAAGACATGGATTGATCTACCCCTGCCGCGCAACACCTTCGTGAAGTTCTGTCCACTGCCACTAAACGGGGGGCAGTCAGCGAGGCTTCTTTCTCCAAGTATGAAACATCATACTAGTCACGGCATGTGGCGGGACTAATTGTGGCATCCTACTCGTTAGTGTGCGTTGTAAACAGATAACGTCGCCCACATTCTGCCCACCCTACGTTATTAGCTCCACAGATCTCAAGTGCCAGGCCTTCAAGTCCGACGGCCTGCTGATGAAGGATCCAGAATATGTGGCCAATAGAAGGAGCAATGGATAAAAACAAAGCAGCGGTCTCAGGGGCGTTGCTGGTGCGCATTCGCTGCAGGCGTAACATGGACCATTTTTAGTGTGACTCTTTGAGGTGCCACTGAAATACCTGACTCAAGTTGGCAAATCTCCGCTCCGACCCCCGACAAAAGCGAATTCGGCGTTCTTCCCGATCCTAGTAGGTGATCACTCCTATAAGTGCTGTTGGCATAGGTGATGAATTAGTGAATTGAGGAGACAATATGGAGCCAAAGCCCCAGGAGCAAAGCAGTTGCAAAGCTCTGGAGCTCGCCGCATCTAATCTCACTTGTCGCTTCAAGCCCCGTCAGGACCACGGCGGGAATGCCGATGGAGCCGTATCCGGGCTTAGCCTGTTACATCCGAGTACTACACCCATACTGCCAGCGTCTTATTTATCAAGCTTATTGCGCGGCTAGAAAGGGATCCATAAATATATGGCCAGGCCAATCAACCAAAAGTAAGCGGTAATTCTCCATGTGGGTTAAATTGAGTTTACTTGATAGTGCACTGACAGTTATCATCTCATAACGCCGAGGTTTGTTGATGGCCAATTGTTGAGCAGATGTCGCTTGAATTGTTTTTGCAGCCCCTTGTGATAGCCTCGAAATGAACCCTCCACCCCGTACCTCCTTAAAGCCGACCAGTGGTGGCCATACATGCACACGAAGTCCTCAACCCCGACGGATGAAGTGACGGAGAAACCATTCCATGCTAGCTCTTCGCAGGAGAGAGCAGCGCCAAAAGCCCCCTCGTGTCTCTTCCCCATTAGTGGGACAAGATTCACGGGGTGTTTGACGTTAACGCCAGTAACCCTGATTCTGTACTGTCGTCAGCCACCCCCTCTGATCGCGGATCGAGGAAACGCACCCAAATGGCGAGGGAGACGTGTGTGTGATGTTTATGCCTGAAGGAGCTTGAACTTCACCTCAAAAGGCCCTGGAGCTAGCTGGGCTATATGTCCATCATGGTATAGTTAAGCAGTGGAATTGAAGTATTATTGATTTCCAGATTGGTAATTTATATGGTGACGGCGTAGTGCGGTCTTCTGGCCGAGTCTCCTTTAGGGTCTAACTCTGGGCAGTGAATGCTTACGTTGCTACGTTGAATTACATTGCCAAAAGGCGTAGTTCATGGCAAGGAACTTTTGAAATTTATAACTTTATATTATTTATGACATCTTATTGCGGCAATATGATAGCTCTAGTACCATCAATTGCTATTCCGCACTCATAATCTCATTCGGATCGCTCAATCAATGTAGTGCCAGAATCCAGGCTTAACCACAGCCTTTTCAGCTAACAGTACATTTTAACATGACCCGTTCAGGGGCTGTAGGAAGATATCAATCTTTAGACCAGTATCTCCCTTAATTGTCCATTTGCCACTATGAGTAATTTGTTAGATCTATCGTGTATAGAATATTTTGCTATTTTGTCAGGATAAAGAGAGACTAACCCCGCCGAACCACATTGCACTAGTAAGGAATTCAGACCGTCCGCTACATCACTCAAGGCGACATGAGTATTCTCAAACCAGTAAGAGTTCACAATGCAAGCCTTTGCAGTGCTGTGAATAATATTCTGCTGGTGGTTTGCCTTTAGGAGAAATTCTGTTGGTAGGGAAGGGTTCAGGCGGTCGAATAAAACGTCATCCTTAAGAGCTTGACCATCAGCAACATTGAACTCGCCCATTCCATCCTCTTGCGGGTCATTACAAGGACTGGCAAGAGCGCGACTAGCAAGTGCACATGAAGTAACTAGAATTTGCATAATTCTAGTTGCATGCATTTTGAAGTGAGGTTGAAGATTACAGGTGAAATGTGAGAGACGGTTATTAGAAAATATGAAATGCTGTTGAGTAGTTTGTTGGATTGCTTCGTCGTCTTAATAGGAAAGACACTTATTTATAGGCGATCGTTTTTCTTGTAAATAATAATAAGCTAAATCTAATAAGTTCTTTCCATATGCATAGCTATTCATATACACACCGTCTTTCTTGATCATGTTTAAGTTATTATACGTTATTTTTAGATTTTCGTAAACCCGGCTCGGGAAAAAAGTTATCAAGTCTCGAATGATGACACCACATCAAGTTCGCTGTTGAATCTATAGGTGACTCGGTGATTCATTGTACTCTAAGAGACTAAATTCTAATTTGCTAAACGCGTCCATTCTTGCAAGGCAATCTACCGTTTCCAATTGCCGTTTATCATGGGCCGGCTAAGCGGCAAGATAGGCTTGGGGCCGCGTATCGAACCCTCCGCCGTAGCGCCGAGTTTGCACATTTCGGAGCCCGAACGCGGACTCACGGGTCGCCCAAAGCCGCCGAGATTCGTCGTCTCGCTAGTCCCTTTCCTGCCAGCCAAACGTTTGGACCCAGCACCAAAGCCCTAGCTGCTGGCACAGCAGGCTAAAAGAATACAGCGGCTAGTGCCATTCGATGACTGACTATGCAAAGCGCATAGTACAACATTGCATTTTTAACGCGGAATTCAGACATCCTAGTCCTAGTATAAGCTCTATTATCAATACGCCTCTGTATTGGCCGCCCTGCAGTTGGGCTTCCGGTTACAAAGATACATTTCCTTTGTAAAAATTACTTTCGTTTGAGCGGTTAGCAGTTGTCAGTGAGGCAACTTCGCAGACCTGCTGCCACGGTTTTCGCTGCTACTGCAGCTCCTCCCGGCCCTAACAGCACAGGACTACGTTCAGCAACCAAACAAAGATCTAAGATACAAGGTCATTATTGTCTTAAATAGACCTCCTGATTTGCTCCTTAATTGTCGGGGCGGAAACTCATTGTGTTGTGCGACATGGCAGACCCGCCTGAGGACGCAGTCGCCGCTATAGAAGCTACCTGCCCCAACGCGTTTCAAAGACGATCAACGCATCTCACCAAGCCCAGCGGAAAGGTTCAGGACACGCTGCGCAATGTCGAAGATGACACGGCAAAACTCGCGGCAAAAACAGCAACGCATACGGCGCATGGATCGTTGGTGGAATCAGACGGAGATGCAGAGGACGAGGGTAGAAACACATCACGAGGACACACGGAGACTGCAAGGAATATGTTGCAGTGTTTCCTGGACGCGCTGGCAAAGATCAGTGGAGAAATTGGGGAATTAAGAAAAATGATATACGAACAAAATAACACGATTGCAGACCAAGAAGAATTAATCCAACGACTCGGTATCCAAGTAAAGGAATTGCACTATGAACAGCGAAATACCAACGAAGAGTTGAGGCTAGCCAGAACCAAGCTTGAGCCAATCGGACCACCACCTCGTCGTGGTAGAGCAGCCAACAGACATCTTACGCCATTATTGCGCGAATCCTTCCGATAATTTTACAAGAGAACTCGCCCATACTTTCATCAGTTCATTCGACACCACCATGTCCCATCGACTCGTGTTACTGCACGATCGGCACCTCGCGCGTTGAAGTGTAGCAGGAACACAAGGCTTGGTATTAGATGCACAATTGAAGGGGAGGTGAGGACTAGGAAAGAACGGGAGAAATGGAAATACACAACGTTGATCAACAATGCTAGAAACACATAGCGTATTTCAGTTATCTGTCGGGATGAAAGCGAGCTTTCACCTGTCAGGGGCACATTACCTCGGCATCCTCGAAATGTTTTAGCAAGATATCAATGTGGTAGAAGAGCTGCTCTAAAGACAACCATATCATTTATTGTGCTAGTTTAGCTTGCCAAAATTGCTAAAGAAAGTCCGCCATTAATTGTTAATTCTAGCAATAGCCCTATTATACTTGACTACTAGTAACTTATAGTGAGAAGACCCTTTAAGGTCTAATAGACCTCTCTTTCTCTTGCTACGGCCTGACTGGTCTATATTTCAAGTTGGTTGTGCAAGGGAGCCCCTTTAGTCTTCGTATCAACATTGTGGCGACGGATTCACCTACGGATACTTCAAAAAGTCAGAGTACATCATGCCTTGGTTGTAAGCATTCAAATTATATGAAGAGACAGAGCCCATTTGTAACTCTCAGACAGTCAGAAATATCAAGGCTGGCAATCGACCCATTGCGACGATGCCACCATGCCAGTTCCATGATATTAAGAGCCTCTTTATTTGCTCCAAAGTCTGGAAATGGTGGCATAGTGTCCAAGATGCCCTTGAACTGTTGCTCTTCCTGCTCGTTATTACTCATGCAAGCCGCTATGCAAAATGGCCAGATAGGGCAACGGAGGCCGAGCTGCTTCGTAATAATGCCAGCAATGTGAAGTACAGCGTTCATGTTCACGTAGACAATCAACCTCTGCGTCTGCCATCCGTGCATAACTGTTGATAAGTATATCCAGGCAGCATGAAGCCACATTTTAGTGACAAGGCGTTGGTTCTCTGCCCGATTCACTGGGAATTGCAGTTGGGGTAGCTCTGAGAGAGCTCCTAGACTCCCCAAGCCTGTAAGTATAGCATCCTGTAGTTGCTGCCCTTGAGTAAGGCGGTATTCTTGTAATGCATTGAGGCTATGAAGCGCAGAGATACGCCCAACAAGAGAGAGAGCCCAGCCGTGACACCCAAAGTAATCCTCCATGTGCAAAGAGCCACGGCCTGTCATCGGCGCAGAGAAAGGGTACGGAGCTAATAGCGAGTAATAGTCCTGTAACCTTGGAGCTTGTTTAAGAGCTACACTTGAGATTATGTCTGCGTACAATAACACTGCCAGCGTAAATTGAAAACAAGCCTGATGATTACTCCTCAAGTGGCCAATAGGATCACTTCCATCAAACACAGGAGGCTTTTCGAGCGCCGCAAGTATATTGTCAAGTGACAGCTTGCCTACCGCCTTGAACGGCTGCAAAGCATCCTGTACTAGGGCCAACCCGGCCGTCAAGCACTTGTACAGGCTCTGTCCATCGGAAATGGATGCTTCGGCAACCAAGGCATGTGCAATAATATTCAAAACATCAGCAATGTCTGCAAAATCAAGTTTCGCTGCCGGAGCAAAGAGATCACCGCTGTTGCCGACATGTTGATGAATTCGGTGTACCAATTCTTGCCTGTGTTTGGCCATTGCAGTAAATGCGTACTGCCCGCAAGGGAGTTGTAGTGTCTGTGGTGCATCCCTTGCTAGCACCAGCGTAAAGTAATTTGCACCGAGGGCCAATGCAGCGTGGCGGACACCTGCATTTGTATCCAAAGCGGAAAGAAGCCAACTACGACCGCGAGAGAGCATAGAGGGTTTATACCAAGGAAACAGCGTTGGAAAGACTGTTTCCAAGTAAAGTGTCGTCAAAAAAACTTCCGTTTCATCTGTAGAATGGGGTGCTGGTGGTGTCTGGTGAGATGATTGGTCTGGCGAGTACGCGACAAGCTCTGTAGGTGTCTTGCCAGATGCTTTGCCCGGTGAAGACACAACAGCCTTTGGGGGTGGTCTGCGTGGTCTCTGGTCCAATTTCAAAGCTTGAAAGGTGTGGATCGCAAACTTTGGTGAATGGCTAGCTGCAATTGCCGCTGCCGCGCGCTGTTTGATAGCGAATGCAAGCTCTCGGGCCATCGCAGACTGTTTTTCGCCTCCATCCATCCATTCCGGGCGTTTGCCGCTGTATTCGCAGTGAATTTGTAACCTAGAGCAGTCGGCGCATTCGGGTCGAGCACGGTCGCATCTCTTTCTCCGTACGCGACAAGTCCAGCAAGCTCGCGGCATGTTAGTGGTAACTCGTGACGGCTGAATGTCGCACGCTATAGTAGGATTTTAGTTCCCAGTCTCCAAGGCAGTCGTCTCGGGCGGTTTGAGAGGGCTGAAAACAAAATTAATCAAAGCCAAGGCGCCAATTCCTCAGAAATATGTTTTTATTTCAGAAATAATTTTGCTTGCACTGTCAAGGCAAAGGTGCTTATGCTTGATTAGCCTATCATTATCAAACCCAGGCTGGCTGCTATCACCACAATCAGCAACGCTCCCGACACAACACGCTGATATCCGAGATCTTAAGTGTGATTGCTGGCGGGGCAGACCCAACGGAGAGGCAACACTTTGCGAGCGTCCGCTTAGTCAATGATGGATGCTGTATGTACGATGCCGTATCGTCTGTACGAGGTTGCGCCACTTTTAGTGGGGGTTGATTATCTTGCCTTTTGCCGTCTTGTTCGCGGTAGTGCCGCATGGCTTTCCTCATGAGTCAGTCAAGCCCGCTGCTCACAGGCCATCTAGCTCCTGCCAGCCAGCGCCCTACCAGGTAGCCTTCCGGGGTTGTACCAACTCACTTGATGTATAGTGCTTACTTTCTAGTAACGGTAACCAACGTCTTACGCGTCTCCCACATACCGGTCGCAATTGCCTGCCGGTACCATGTCAGGCCTGACGGCCCTTCAGCTATGGCTCGCTGAGCTGTGACATGGTCTGTGGGTCTCGTATTGAATTCAGCATCGAGATGAGGCAAACAAGGGAAATCAAAAGTGTTCATAGTTCAGAAATTAGAATGAGAGTAAATGCACTGCAGATCTTGTGAGCAAAAGGCGGATATGGTGGCCACGCCGGTGGCCGATCGGTAACATGGTTTATGGACCCTTCTAGCCCCCAGTATCCATCGTGGCACCGGCCGGTGGTCATACATAACGATAACGGTGGCTATTATTGGCATTGCTATCCAGTGTCGCAGCGGGATTGTTAAAGAGCAATTTGGGACAGCTGGTGAACGGAGTTCCGGCGTCCCCTTCAGCGATCTAGCCCAACACAGATATATCTTTCGAAAACGACAGAGATATAGACACCATATTATCTGATCTGCGAGATTAGTAATTCTGGAGATTGCATAGTCGGCTTGCAAAAAATGTTGGGTATTCGGGGTCTCAGAATCTCGAGTCCCAACCGCATCCCTGTGTAAGTGTGATAGGATACAATGTTGACCGTCATTTAATTCCAGGCTAATGCTATTGCTATGAAACGGAACTCTACCACAAATACCACAATGGTGTTCGATTAGCCGTGCTTACAATAGGGTGCCTAAGGGGTATGCGAGATTGCAGGGGCAAAAGTATCTGACAGAAAGTGTTCCCTCGACCACTCACAACCCAAACAGGGCGGGTTAAGACTCAGAGTCGGTGCGGAGTCTATTCTGGACTCCATGCGGCTTCTGCTTTTGTACTGCCCTAATAACCGTCTATCCCCGTAAACCCAACGAGGACATTTGGGCCTGCTGTTTTTCACCAACATATCTTGGCTCTTGTATTCTAGCCGCACCGGCCTTGCTTTAGTATCAAGATCTCCAGTGAATTGTATGTCGCTCGAAATCGATCATATGCACGATTCACGGCCGCGCTGCCACTAATGTTACGGGTCCAAGGAAAAGTCAGGATCAGCCCTAAATGTTGGGCTATCCGCGTAATTGATGAGACATGTTCAATACGAGAAGCGCGCGTATACTAAATCGGGTAAGATGTGGCCAAATCGCCACCCCCTATTTTGTATCAGATTGTTCGCCCGGCACTGCGAAGAAACCGTAGAATGACTGACCTTGTCGATCCACAAAAGTTCCCCGCTCTATTTTAGTCGGGTTTAAGCAATCCATGGTCGTATCAAGTCCGTCCATCATGAAGTGTTGCCTCAAACAGTTACGAGTCAGCCGCTGGGGCAGACACTCATCTCCGCTTGAAAATGGCGGAAAATGGCTAATTCTGATTAATAAATCAAACGATGGAACAATTACAGAGTAAATACAAAGTCTGGCCAATGATATTTCTACCAAGGTATTTGCTCACGAATACCGGGAACCAAGTCGCAAGTACACTTCATAGTCGAACTACAGTTACTGGTTCTTTGGAAACAGACGTTGTTCCAGCTACAATATTGCCACTGTAACTGGTGCAACCATGAAAAAGGCCGCTTGATAATGTTTCGGCTGGCAGCATGCTTCTGCGTGCCCAGGTTAGGGATCACAGCAAGCTCTTGGTTAACAAGTCAACTACTTCCTCAGTGGAACCTTTGGTACAGTTAGGACATGTAGAAATTTAGAACTCTAATATTATTCTGTATTAGAAATATGTTCTAGCTATTAAATTGCAAGATTTTTAGGCTTCTCCTCTACTGCTGTGTATGTGCTAGTTGACGAGGCCAGTGCAGAGGCTTACCTGCACCATCGCATCAGTGGTAACCCGGCACCGTTGCAACCAGTGCTGGCTCCAGTGGCAAGAGGGTACATTGTAACTGAGAAGATCTAGATTTGCCCTGTTTGTATAGATGATGGGGAGATGTGGAATATATGCCCATATGGATAAGGGGAGATGATTACCTTACTGTCTTGCCTTTACACCACTCTCAGCAGCCGTTTGGCCAGATGTACCAGAACAGTCAAGAATCAGTCATCTAGCTCTTGCTACCTTCACAATCAAAGTGGTATAATTACGAACTTGCCGGCTGCCTTCGCAGTTAAGACAGAGACACTCAATTTAGTGCAGGTCCTTTATTAAAGTTACACACTAGCCAATCGAAATGTTGAGCGGCAAATGCTTTTATTATATAAAAATGACTATTCTTGTGGCGTTCATCTCGAGTGATTTATTGCTTAGCGCCGTCTCGCATTTCACTCTTCTTGTCAAGCAGCCCAACTTAAGGGGACAGTAACTACCAGCGACCGTAAGGGCTTCAGGTGCCACGATTTCCACGGTCACATGAGACTGATGAGCACCGAAAGACAGATTCGCTCTAGTTTGTAATCTGATTTGGAAAGATTTTTGGATGAAGATCTACAAAGTGGTGTGCAGGCAATGAATTTGTCTGATCGCGAGCGGGGAATCTTAGCGTGTCAGCCTTGGACTAGCGCAACCAGCGATGCTTCAGACAAATTGCCAAACCCTAGCTTATAAATTTCCATTTTGTCAATAGCAAATACAGCTGTAAATGCAATAGAGTAGCATTATTGTCTAAACCAGCGATTATGGCTTATAAAGCCTATATACCTATGTGTCAGCCATTTGTTGCCAAGCGGGCTCAATGGATGCGTCAAATCTGTGACATTGCAGACACAAGCGCAGTGAAGTTGTTTTTATAAATACCTGGCCACGATGCAAAAGAAAAGGCCAGTTCCCAAACCAAATAATACAACATCATCTTCAATCGCACAGATCGGTAAGTTGCATCCACACCTTATGGCGACCGAGATAGTAACAAGTTATAAGCAGCACATCGTCACCTTGTCTAAAGACACAAACTCGACACCTCAACAAAATGTCCCCTAGAATTGTTACCGTCGTTGGCGCTACTGGCCAGCAAGGCCAGGCCGTGGTCAACGCCTTCATCAACAACCCTGCCTTCAAGGTTCGCGGTCTTACAAGCAACACTGGAAGCGATGCCGCCAAGAAGCTTGTTGCCGCCGGCGCCGAAGTAGTCAAGTTCGACATCAACGATGAGAAATCCATTCAAGCCGCATTCAACAGCTCAAACATCATCTATGCCGTGGCCGATTTCTGGGCACTGTATCAAAAGCATGGCATCCAAAAGGCCAAAGCCATCGAGTATGAGCAGGGCGCGGCAATGGCCAGGGCTGCGGGCAAAGTCCAAAGTCTGGAGCACTACATCTGGAGCACACTGCCCAAGAGCACTCCGGAGTATCCCGTCTATCATTTCGACGCAAAGCATGACACCGAGGCCGTGATCAAAGCCGACCCCGCGTTGCTGGCCAAGACGACGTTCATGGTCGTTTGCTTCTACGCGAACAATCTCAACATTGCTTCCATGCGCCCATACTGGCTCGACAGCATCAAGAAATATGTTCAGTTTGTGACATATCCATTGGACACACCGATCCCATTCATCGGCGAGGTCGCGAATGTTACTCCATTCGTGCAGGCCATCGTGGAGAAGCCTGGGCAGACGCAAAATGGTGCATATGTCATTGGGGCTACCGCACAGTTGACAGCAAAGGAGTGGATGGACATGTGGGCCAAGGAACAGAATGCAGAGATTGAACTGATCACCATCTCCAAGGAGGACAATGTTCGTCTGTTTCCGCAGCCACGATGGGCTGAGGAGTGGGCACTCATGATGGATTACTTTTACTACGTACCAATCAGCCAGTGGCTTGATGAAGGCTCCAACATTTTGACGGCAGAGGCTCTTTCCGTTACACCTGCGGTGACGATGGAGCAATGGGTCAAGTCTTACAAGCTTCCGGAGGCTAGCAAGGTTCTTTTCTGATTATCTACTCTGGAAATTGTTTTAGAATTGGTTGAGATACGAAGCTCTATTATAGATTATGGTCCGCCGGTTAATTAGTTTTCAATGAAGTATTAACACGTATTATGCACTTGAACTAAAGAGTCCATATGTGATGCATCTAGTAGACCATCAGTTAGCAAATCCAATTTCCTGTAGATGCTTCTTGAAACGGTGCGAAAAAGCGATATTGTAACAACGCAGCGGCGATCTTCTAGGCTGTGAATGGTGCTTGGTTGGCCCTACCTATAGACCGTCGGCACTGGTGCGCAGAGTCTTTCCAGTCAAAGTAAATCTGAAAGGTCTTAATGATATCAAAGCATGTTTCTTGAGTGAAATATTTGCTGTAACTAACTTTGTGCGCTTTTTTAAGGGTCTGCGAGTGTTGTCTACTTACTAGCTACATTCTTCCCAACTGTTGCAAACTGACAGTCACTGTCCGCAATGTCAAAATCAGATCATTCACGAAAAGCAGCATCAGTGCACAAGTTGAAAGAGGAAAAAAGGGGGCTAGGCAAACATTTTTTAACTAAAACCTATAGTAAGTTGTAAAAACCATCGCAGATCTTTCTTCATTCATCGTGGCGGCTCTGTGCACCTTGCAGCGCCAGTACCCTACACTCTATAACCATGTAGCCATGTCATCATGCTTCCTTCGCCAACGCTTTGATCTTTCCGATCGCTTCCTCAGTAGTCCAGACCCCATTCGTAATAAATCGATAATTAACCATGGCCGCAGCATACCCATCGCCTTCGTCATTCACACCTGCAGCAATAGCGTCGCGTACCACGGCGACCTCAAAACCAGCTTCAACTAAATCGCGAACATGATTCTCAAGACACAAGTTTCCGACCGGCCCCGCCACGATGAGCTTTTCAACGCGGCGCATGCGCAGCTGCTTCACCAAGTCATTGGACTGGCAAGACAGGCCCTTGTGCGGAGACGTGTTGACCGTCTTACCATTCATGAGGTACTTCTTGAGTCGTTCAGGATAGTCGGCGCCCGATCCGACAAACCCTTCAAGCGAGACAGGGTCGCTGCGGACCACGAATCCGTTGGGGACACGAATGAGATAATCGGCAATGGCTGGCGGCGACGCGACCCACTGCCGGTCGGTGGGATAGTAGTAGTGAGGCGAGTGCACAGTAAAAATGTCACTGTCTTGAGCAGCTTGGAGTAGTTTTTCAATGTTGTCGTAAACGTCAAGTTCCTTGAGCTTATCCGCAATCATTGGATAGTAGCTCCCAGACGGCTCTAGGAACTCATTCTGCAAATCTGCAAAGACGAGCGCGGTACCTTTCGCCTCCAGCTGCATATCAGGACCCCGGTGTGTGAATACAAAAGACATTGTTGTAATAAAATTTATGCGATATGCAACTTTGGTACAAATGCCAAATTGGGTGCATAACACGCAACCTTTATGGCCTTTATATTTACTTCCAGAGCCAGAAGCATGGGGAGTTTCGTAAGCAATTCATCGCAAGACCTTGATTTGTCAATCGTGTGGTTAGCTAATAGATCTGCCTCTGGTGGGCTAATTCAGAGATGAATTTGTCTATCGCCACCCACATTGCTGCTTACTCCTTGTTGCAGCCGCAGTGGGGTTGGCCAATTGTACATGCACAGGGAAGGGCTTCAACATGCCTTTATCAAAGACTACGATCAAATGAATATCTATGTAATTTCGAGTGAAATCAACTGTAACCGAGCATGAGATTCGAGATATTGAAATAAAATATAAACAGTAGCAGACGTTGTCTAAAGCGCACTTAATGGCGTTTTGAACTTTTGACCCAGAGCAGCAAATTCTTTCCACAGGAAAATCGCAACCCTGCGCCTAATGCACGAGTATATCTTGACAGTTGGAGAGTAGCAGCTATCGCTCAAGCCAATCAAAGCTCATGCTTCCAACAATATTCCCCCACAGCCATATCCAGTATCTCTTCTACATGTGTCTTGCGTAGTTCAGCTTTAAGAATTCATTTTGCTACTAGAGAAACAAAGCCATGCCTCCATCAATAAGTAGGTTAGCTCCACATAGATAGCTGGCCAGATGACTGGACAGGAAAACCACAAGATTCGCAACCTCCTCGGGTCGCCCAGTCCGCTTCATCGGCACAGCATCTAGAAGTGACTGGTAAAACTCCGGCTGCTCTCGTTTGATAATCTGGAAGTTGCTCAATTCTACTGTTCCATCAGGCAAGGTAATGCTAGGATTTTCAATAGACCCTGGAAGAACAGTGTTAATCCGAATACCCAAAGGTGCCAGCTTGCGGCTGTAATCCTTGGCAAGAGTAGCTTGAGCACGCTTCAGGGTCGAATATGGGCAGGCGATGGCAGGGTGTCGTGCCTCAAAGCCTGCTAGCGAGCTTGTCACGACAACAGAAGGAAAACCACCCGCCTTGGCTCGCTCTGTGAGATGAGGTACGGTGGCCTCAATGAGGTGAATGAGGCCCATAATGTCGGCATGAAAGCTGCGCTCCCAGCTCTGAGCATCTGTCGTGAAAATGAGAGGCGAAGCTGGGTTTGTCAGAATCTTGATAGTAATTGTATGCGTTATTCAACCAAAAGAAATTGGAGAATAAGGGAAAGAGGGACACTGCTTACCGTTGGCTGCAACAGAGTCGATTCTACCGAATTCTTGAGCAGCCTTGGCTACCCAGGCCTTAATTTCCTCGGGCTGGCTGATGTCAACGGCGGTCCCAACTGCACGGGCAGTGTCTGAACCCCCACCAAGGTGAGAGAACTCGTCGCCACGAACTGTGCGAGCACAATAGGACACATTTGCTCCCTCGGCAAGATATGCCTCTACAATAGCTCTCCCAATGCCTTTGGTGCCACCTGCATAGGATAAGTCACAAGCATTGGCAACCCCCCCGGATTTAAACTTACCTGTGACCAACATGTGGCATCCGGACAATTTGCTTTGGAAGGGATACATTCTGCTATGGAAAATATTTTGAGTGCAAGTAGGGTTTGTTTTCGCTTTGAGTAGTGTATGTATTGCCAGTCCAGTGGCAACTTTATGCCTTTATATACCCTGGATCAACAACGAGAGTGGAACAGTTACATGCCGTATACCAATCAGCTGAAGATGACCAAGCATCAAAGCAAATTGGAAGACTGCATCTTGTTTTCTTAATATGGCCTAGAGGCAAAACATACCGGTCGACTTGTCTTTACACCGAGCTGCGTGGCGATGGTACTAGATATCTTGTTTTCCTAATATAGCGTAGAGGCAACGCATAGCGGTTGGCTTGCCTCCACAAAGACTTGTATGATGATGGCGTCAGAGATCTTGTTTTCCTATTATGGATTAGCGTTGCGTCTACATGATATGGCTATCCCGTGCCGTTACCATGTCAGACGTTTGATAAATCTCACTTTCCCAAGGCGGACTAGCATGGGTTCTTGAAGAGCGGCGTGGAGTGCAGTTGGATATGCAGATGCGGACTTTGGGTGGATCAGCCCACAGCAATAATCCGTCTGCATCTCTTAATGTTTCTTGACCGCGAAATCTAATTTACTCACGAGGCACTCCAAAGCCGAAATGAACTTTACATTTCTGACAGTGACGACTGACGCCCCTGTTCTCGGGGAAAAGGAGAATAAAGTCATGAGGGCGCATGTGACAAGGACTAATTTTGCACGGAGACGACAACGCGCCGCTGCGAGAGCATCAACCCTACAGCTCTTGGAAGACGCTGGTCCCTCCAGCCAGAGCTCCAGACGCGCTGAGCAAAAAGGTTTACAGTCAACACGATTCCGAAATGCTCCCTTACCCCTGCGCATACTCCCGACGGATCCAGATCTAGCCCTTCGACGTTGTACGTTACCACATTCAGCTACAAGTCGCAGGTATGAAATGCTGGACTAATCGCTCTGCCCAGTGCTCCATGACTTTCGTCCCATTTTATTTGCTGCTGGTGCCAGCAGCGCCGTAGTGCTCACGGCGATTGATTGGATACACCTTATACGCTCCGAACGAGCACTTCTCGAGGCGACTCTGCTATTCGCCACAGGACACTATCGTGATGTTAAATTCGCATCGCCGGACTACCACCGCGCCCGAGCCATCAGCTTGATCAACATGCGCATTGATCAGGGTCCTGTTGCCCTAACCGACGGAGTTATCGGTGCAGTATTTACTTTGGCCCATTGCGAGGTAAGAGTCGTTATTTCCATCTCACACATTGTTTTGCTGAACTCTATTAGCGACTCGCAGGCAATATGGCCGCCTCGAATATTCACATGAATGGCTTAACTCAGATGTTGAGTCTTCGGCGGTTATCCGAACAATCCGCCATCCCAACTTGGTTTTCTGACCTTATCCTATTGTAAGTAGAATATTTGCCTAGATCACCAGAAAACATAAGCCTTCTAACCGTGAGTTTTCTTAGTGATGCTGTAGGCGAAAGTGTATCAATCCGCCCAAAGATTCATAACAAGGCTGTGCGCGTGCTGCCGGAAACCGACATTGAGACCCTGTCAAATCTTGACTGTATATCCAGAAGCATCAATGCACTTCGGCAGGTACTAGAGCTTTTTCACAATCAAAAGCTTCCCGCGGATCTACTCTGTTGCGAAATTGATAAGCAAGTGGCTCTAATAGGGGCACAAGTTTCTGCCCTGTTTGGCATAAATGCGTATGTAAATGCCTTGTCTACAAGCCTTTTGATCTTTCTGCATATTTCATGGCCCCGAGTTCCCCTTTTCAATGCTTCGCCCGAAAAAATGGCCGAGGAAATGGCGGAAATGTTGAAGCAACCGGATATTCGGCTTTGCACGTCGCTGGACCTGACAGCGTGGCAGCTCATGGTTGGAGGTATTTCCGCTTCCGACTCTACAGTCCGTCAATGGTTCGGTTCTGTCTTGAAAAGGATGAATATCGCGATGCGTGTTACAAAGTGGGATGACATCTTGTTTGTTCTGAACAAGACATTCATGCCCGATTCTCGCCTACTTTATCGCTTCAAGCTATTTTGGGAGGAGCTGGACTCGCCGTAGATTCTACGCCTATAGCTTTTACTTGGCTACTTTGTACACTGCTTCCCAAGACTCTGACTGTGGCATTTTTGGCATCGAATTTTGCTACATAATATTGCGTTACACAACTGCTTCTCTGATTGCCTCATCAACGCCCTCGCGTCTGATGGCAGGGCACAAGCCCAGACAAACTGTCCTCGCTGCCAGGCCATCAACCAATTTATCAAAATTTATAGTAATATCGGAAGGATGGAATTCCATATTCTCAAACAGTTCCTGATCGAGTTCTGCCATGGCGAGGTCCGAAAAATCACTTTCATCATACAGATCCATCCAGTTGGAAGGTAATGAGTCATGTGGTTCCAACGGCCCACCGTCCGCCCTGTGCAAAGGCTCTGTGGATGATTGAGAAAAGTCGGATGGAGACATTGGCAGCCCAACTTCTATACTAGGCTCCGGGCTTTGGCTTTGGCTAACTGAAGACCCTGCCCTAAGCCTAACGAGGCCTCCTTCTGTGTCGTCACGAAGAACAATGCCCCGTTCCGCAAGGTATTCTTCAACATCCATGGCTTCGAGCCACTCACCAGCCAAGTCTGGAAGGGATTCCTGCGATTGCAGGACTGTTCTCGTCCGGCCGTACTGGAGACATTGGAGGTCCGGGATCGGCAAGCGAGGAAGCTTCTCGCTTGGATCGCTGGTCCCTTCGACCTGGCGGACAAGAGGGGGGAGGAGCCGCTGGATAGCATCGGTAAACTTTACATCATGGAGAAGCGTGGACGACGGTCCAGATACTTGAAGCAGCGACTGGGCCAGAATGACCTCCTCCGGCTTGATGTTGGCGTGCTTCATCAAGCTGGGTGGGATGCATGACGATTCCACGTCGCCGGCCGCCAGCATGTCGAGCGTGCGCTTCATGCCGACGCGGATGATGCGCTCCGCAATGACTGTGCTTGCGCGGGACGGAACATAAAACGGTGCATCCTTCGGCGCGGGGTCGGTCTTTTCCTCCGGCCGCAAATTACGCTGCTGTGAAAAGTAACTGATGTCAAGGGCGGTCTTGCTCAGCTGTAGAGCAATCTCTGGCGGGACAGTGGCCGACGCTTGGGTGAGATTTTCATGCAGAGTCTTGTAGGATTGAAGCATGCCCTGAAGAGCGGATTCGAGCTGCGCCGACTTTTCGTTGGCCGCGCTCAGCACATCCGCCTTTTTCGCGCGGTACTTTCTCTGCGCCTCCCTCATGCGCAACCTACGGACCTGGAGAGGAGGGGTTAGCGTGTGTATTGTATACTTGGGTTGCAGGCATCAAGCATGCATGCCTCTGTCTGAGCTCCCATGTCGATGGGCACCTCGCCCATTCGAGGCCTCCCGGCTCGAGAATATCGTTTTGCCTTTTGTTGTGTAGAGTCCATTTCGCGACAATCAATCTACGTTGTACAATGAAGAGGTTCTTGACGAGCTGAATACAGAAACCAATTTGTCTTTGGGGTCTGACAAAGCACAGTCCCACTTGTGTCAGTGACTAGACATTACCAAGCCCAAAGTTGAATTGTCTAGCTTCATGCACTACGGCTGTTAAGGGAAAGGTCGGCGCTTCATGGCGGCGAGGCTGAATCGACTAGTGCCGTTGTGGGAATAAAAGTTGTAATCGCGAAGCCACGCCGTTCCAAGTATACATTTATATCGGCTACATGCTTAGGCTTTGATAACGTAACCAAAAATTGAAATTTCTTCAGTCATATCATTATTTAATGTCGATTTGTACATAAATAGGCCCAATTTTTATTCTATAGCAGGGACCCTGGCAATTTGCAAGGGAGCCCTGCGGCTTTTAAAAGTAGCTTTTATTGTTAAAAGCAAAAAGGAACAGGTAGCAAAATCTCTCTTGATAATTTTGCTGAAAGGATATTAATGTAACAGGATCTTGGATAAGGTTAAGTAATCCTGAGCATGAGGCCTGGCTTTATATCTTGCGTATATCATTAAGTAGCTACTAGAATAGGAAATATCTTAGGTACCAAACAAACACTCCTAATTGACGTAGAGTAGGAGCAAGAGACGTCTTAATTGGCCGGCCAAACGATGGCCAGCCACTTTCAACTAAATGCGGACTCATTGCGGAAACCGCTTTCGAAGCTGGGTCTCTCCAGGTTTTTGGTCGGCTTGGAAGCGGCAAGCCGAAGCTTAAAAGGAAATTTGGACTTGAAGGAAGGGGACCTCCACCATCTCGTAAGCTCACCGCTGCCGCAAACTCCACCCACGAAACAGTTGACCAGCCTGCAACAGTTTTAGGGCTGACCTTTGCCCGAAGGAGGCGTACTTTGTGAGCAAATCTCAGTCTAATAACCCACATACCACTTTCTTGTACTCCGGGGTGGGCCTCCGCGGCAGCCCCTTTACTACGCCACTCCGCAGGGCTCGGGCGATCAAAGAGCGTACTAAAACGATTTATTCTACGAGTAAGTATTGACTTGTTCTACGAGTATTTATTGCTACAGCGAAAGAACCATAAACCTCCATTCACCGAAAACCCAATCTCACTTTCTCATCATCGTGCCCGGACTGCCAGCCACCCACTCACATGTACATCGTGATGCAACAGTTTATATTATTATTTACAATATGAAAATAGTTCAAGCCGTCTACTTTTCATTCTGTTGTAGATTCAAGGCCTAATTCTAAAAGATTGTTTGCAGTGCGTTCTACTGAAGTGGCTATCTGGTTTACTCGGAATATAAAGCACTGCTTGAGACTGGAGGGTAGGCTTGAACTGTTTTATGGACAGCTGCTATAGACTACAAGCTGTGACAATATCTAGCAATAGTTTATTCACATGCCATAATTAATGTCTCCATCCAAGAGCGTGAGATAGACTTAGAATACCTCCAGATGTGGGAACGGCAGTTGGCAAGCTAAGTGTTAGTGGAGTAACTCTTGGCAGAGGGGCCATTGTCGAGAGTGCTTTTATGGCGACCTCGCTAATTGACTGGATCACGTTCTTTCCTCCTTGATCTTTTCTTTTCTAGAAACGGCTAATCCCTTCAATCCACTACAAGACTTTGTGAATAGTAATCCACTTGTAAGTCTGACGTTGGATCACCAACAGCTCTCCACCGATCCGTAGACAAGTATGGACGGCAATCAGTCACTTATTCTCTATTAAGCTAATTAAGCGTAATTCGCTCGGTCTTCATACTGTCGCCGCCCCTTTCCAATTTCAATATTAATCCTCATTGTGCATGATCCCGCTACTCGTCATAATCTACATTACAATCTACATGACTTATGACTAGTCTATTCAAATCTAATGCAAACCAACATGGTAATCATTTTCAAGCCCCCTTTTTTACGTAACTTCTACTGTTGTTTCAATAACGTATTCTTGTCATGATAGTTACGATACACAACACTACGAGGGGCAACTCTCAGTTGTCATATTGTTGTAACAGGTCCTCATTATTCTACTAGGTGATGTGGAGGTACTTTTTTCCAGATAGGCAATAGGCTAGCCGAAAAGGAGTCACAGCAACCATCGCAATGACCATCTGTTCCTCGTATCCGTGGCAGTTGCCGCGGGTCAGGGCGTCGACCAACAGTGGTCTGCACCAGCCCGACTGGGCTTACGAATGAGGCTGGTTATCGACCTATGCTTACAGCCGCCAAGGCAGGACGCTAACTCGTGGCTTGACGCCAGAAATGGCAAATGGTAACCCGCTTATTGGTAGCCCTAACCTGTGCCCGCCTTTTTCTCAAATGTCCGACTAGAAGGTTAAAATATAGCACTGCGTATCTCACCTCCCCCACAGGGATTGGCCATGACGCCATTGTGAGAATGCTGGCATAATATGGCATTCTCTTGTAGACGGGGAGATGTGGGGGTTGTAGGTGCTGTCTTGTCTCAGATTCCTGGTGAGGTATTCTGGAGTAGGAAAATCGGACCTGGTGGCAGATTTTGGAAACCCGCTCTAATTCAAACGTTATTACCTCTATATAAACCGTGATACTGCTCAATGTGATCACAATAGGATGCCAAACAAACAGCGCGAAATCATCATCCCAATACAAACTCTTATACCAGTATAATGGTCCAGCTTACGGTAGGGACGATTAATTACTAAATCGATGAGTAATTACTTACGGAGTAATCATAGTTTATCAATTCCGTCGCAGCGGCTGCGCTGTGTTTAGGCGGTCTTTCCACGGCAGCCGTCGCTTCTACGCGAGATCTTGGCCCAACAGTAGGAAGTGTCTTTAGAACATACAGCGACAATAACTGCCAACACGTCAGCGGTGGTCCTGATGGGCTTGGCACTACCTGCCGGCGTTGGGGAGCCATCCCGGGCGGGTCCAGTTACATGTTGAACCCTCTCTTCTCGGCCAACTGCCCTAATCCGACTCTTTTTTGGCATACTGACAAGGATTGCAAGGGAAGTACGGGTCTTAGAATCGAACATGTCGAAGGTCAGAAATGCTACAGGAGCGTTGTTCCCTCGGCCGCGTATGTTCGGCTTGCGTGCTTGTAAAAGGGCTACGGGATTTCGGGTACGTCTATGGCCTCGGAAGTGAGGCTGTCCATGTGAGGAGCAAGCCAATTATATCGCCAAAATCAGTTACTAGCAGAGAGAGAATATCCGACAGCCTTTTGTATGCGTCCACTTTTGGTTCAGCAAGGTTTCATATTAGAATCCGGGCGAATTCTTAGCCGGGATCCGCACCGCTTACAGTTACAGCTACATCGATGTGAACTACTGACGTTCGATATGTGATATGTGGTATTGTTGTGACTATTGACTTGTTTGTTGAAGCAACGTATCCATGTAATCCGGATGTCGAATCAGCTTCTGTCAGCCAAGGCCGCGACCGACGGCAGTCTGCCAAGCATATGAGAAGGGCCAGGTCATGATAGTGACTTATACAATTCTTGCTGCTTAATTTTTATTTTCGTTGTCATGTGTTTCGAGGAAGAATTCTTCCCCTGCTGTTGATGGATCTTGCATAGAGTCTTGTTACCAGAGCATACGCGCTCTGCAAGTACGACCTCCCAGCCCGTGCAAGCGTGACACTCTCATGCTCGCACCAACATATGTGTGTACGCTGTCTCAATATGGTTGTGATTTCAATGAATCTAAAGCTGAGCACCGAAAATATTACATTATTCAAGTTGTCTGCGATTGTTGGAGCATGCCAAATGCATCAGAGCTAGGGTTAGACATCTGGCAGGTCATGCAAAAGAAAGCTACATTAAATCAAACGTGTAAATGCATTGGTGGTTTAAGTTGAATCACGTCAAATCGCTACCCTATATAATTTAAACCAAATTAAATCAAGCAAGCAAGTTAATTTGATCAAGTAGATTAATTCCATGAAGTAGATTAATTAAGTAGGCATCTGTCTGAGTCTGTGGTGTAGGTGCAGAGACTTGTCGCCGTGCTGGAGCAGCTTGTCCAGCCGGTTGTTTCCTCCCGCAGTGACGTTCCGGATGTGCTTGTATGGAATTCCTGTGTCAACTCGGCTGCTTGGGTCGGGACTCCACGTACAAGCGTCTCCTCAAATTAAATAGAATAAAAAAACAGGCAATTTATAGGCAATGCATAGGTAATGTAACGCAGGCAAGGTAAAGCCCTTGATTCATCATGTTAGAAAGTCAAAGTCCAGCATCGTGCCACAAGTTTTAATCAATACAGGCCATGGTATAACACCAGAGCAGCAGAGTTTTAAAATATTGTCAGCATGGAAGATTCCCTAAGGTAAAGTTTCAGCAGCGACCGAGCGTGGTGACAGGGTGTCGCGGGGAGTCGTCACTACCAACTGACAATAGCTCGGCACAGACTTTTCCCGGGCCAACTTGAAATTGTAAATGTACTTGATTCAAAGCGTCTATATCAGCGACGCATTAATTTAGGCCGCATGAACTAGTACGTTTCATGGTACTGCCACACTACTGATGCGAACCGGTAGACCTGGTGCCCCAACTCTTGTTTTTTGGAACCAATTGAAACACGGCGATTAAACATAGTAAAATCATCCATAAACATTTATTTCCGTCAGAGAATATATAGCAGCAAATCCGAGTGTCACTGGCGACAATAAGTGTGGTGCGACGACTCCATAGCCTCCCGCGCGCTAAAGCAGCTCCCCTCAGAACCCCCAACGACACTCGGCCTCCTCCTTGCATATTCTGGACCACATCTCAACCGCAATACGAGCGTTCCATCTCTCCCCGACGGCGTCTTTCATCGCCTGGTCTATCCGTCGCCTCTCCTCGGGCGCTATAACGGGCGGGCACCGTCTCTGCCACAGCCCGCACGAGTTTGGCTTCACCGCCGCCAACCCCCCCTTTACGCTGCCCCGCCGCGAGTCGCACAACCACCCCCCGGAAAACGTCGCGCATCTCAACCTCTGGCCACAGCTCGGCCATCAGACGGACGCAATGCAGCCCTACATGGGCTTTGGAGGCCCGACAACCTTCTACAACCATGGTGATTCGAGCTTGCCGTCGCGGCCCGCAACGCGCGATGGCTCTACCGTGTCCTCGGCGCTGGGCCTCTTGAGCGGTGGCCTGTCCAAGGAGCGCAAGGCGTCCTTCTCACGCAAGTCCTCCCTCTCCAGCTCGCGTCGCCGCAGCAGCGTGTCGACGCCCGGAGGCAGCTCGAATACGGTCATGACGGATGACTCGGCGCCCCCGGCCCTCCCTGACTACGCCCTGGCCGCCGCCGTCAAGATTGCGCCGCAGCACAAGGACAACAAGGACAGCAAGGATACCATCCGCAGCCCCATTAGTCCGGACGGTGCCCAGATGGCTGCCCTGACCCGCTCGACGTCCAATAACGCCTTCAAGAGCTTGCCGCCGACGCCCTCTACCGCCACCCAAGGCATCAGCCCGACCCAGTGGCGGCAGAGCGAGTCGTCCATGATACACCAGCAAATCACAGAGGCAGCACACAAGCGAATATCAACTCTCCGCTACCTGCGCAAGGCGTGAGTAAAGAATAAGAAGAAGAAAAAGCAGGAACGACAGCTAACTATAAACAGCCACGAAGGTCGTGTGTACTGGTTCAACACATATCTGTTTGAAAAGTCGGACCTCGGCCGCATGCCCTCGTACGACCACCGCAAGCTCGCCCGCAAAGCCACCAACATCCTCCTCCTCGGCGTCTCTATCCCCACCATCAACGACCTGTACTCGTCCACGCCCGTCGAGTTCCTCCGCTGCCTCAACAGCCTCTTTTCCGAGTTTGACTCGTTCCAGCAGCTCCACGGCGACTCGTCCTCGTCCCTGTCCCGCGCCCGCCTGCCTAACATGTTTCGCCGGCCGGGGGGCAAGTCGCGGCGGTCCACCTCGACGGCCGACATGTCGCTGACGGAGGAACATGGCCACGGGGGCGCTGGCGGCGGCGGTCTGCCCGCGTCGGGCACGGGCGGCAACGGGCCTGCCGTCATGAACTTTGCCGCGTCCGAGTCGGATCTGCTGCCCGGCGAGGAGTACACGTACCTGCTGACGCCGTCGCTGCCGTTTGACCCCGACTTTTTCGAGACGTTTGCCACGCTGTGCGACGTGCTCGTCGACTCGTATACGCGGTTCCTGGCGCTCATGCCCACGCCGCGCGACTGCTCGGCGCCCGTGGCCGAGCTGTTTGCCAAGGCTGATGCCAGAGTACGCAAGACGATTGTGCAAAACATTGTCAAGGACTTTGAGGACCACAGCAAGGCGCACATCAAGTCCGAGGTGGCCAACATTGGCAAAGTTGTTTTGAGCGGGCTCATGTAACGACCACACCGTCCAGTCAATTAAAAAGACGAAAAAAAGGAAGAAAAAAAAAGAGAAGAGACAAAGAATCATTGATATACGAAGGAGTTTGAATCTGGGTCGGCGTTTATCTGGTTTCATTATTACCATGTTCTGCTGCCGGATGGTATTTGACTTGTGGGCTATACAAGGATGTGGCTTTTATAATATGGAATGACATGCATGGCAAAGAGAGATTTTTGGACGATTACATACATTTGGGTTTTACAATTAGCTGGGACTATTATTATCCTTTCGAGGGCGTACCCTTGGGGATGGTTGCGTAGTTGAATAAACTATTCATACATTTTGTACATTGATATACACTGAACTGGCCGTACGCAGGCACAGTTACTTTTTGCCCTATTTTTCACTTGTTGCCGTTTACTTCTTACCATTTCCAGCCGATTTCGCCTTGGCCTCTTCCTCGGCAATGAGCAGCTCAATCTCCTTGCCCACGAGCCATTCCCTCCCCGCATCCATGACCCTGTCCAGCACCTCGCCGCCCTCGAGCACGTCGGGCAGGTTGTGCACGTCCAGCCCTGCGCGATGGTCCGTGCAGCGGTCCTGGTTGTAGTTGTACGTGCGAATCTTGTCGCCCCTCGTAATCTGCGCGCTCGAGAGCACGCTGTCCCGCAGCCGCGCCGCCTCCTCCTCGCGGCGCTCGGCCCTCTGTGCGGCGATCCTGGACCGCATCAGCTTCCACGCCTCCTCGCGGTTCCGCTGCTGCGAGCGGTGGTCCTGCATCGACACCGTCGTGCCCGTGGGCAGATGGGTCATGCGGATCGCCGACTCGGTCTTGTTGACGTGCTGTCCGCCCGCGCCCCTCGCGCGCATCGTCTCAATTTTGAGCTCCGCAGGGTCAATGTAGAAATCGCTCTCTGGGTTGTCCACGTCCATTTCGTCTGCGGACGATTCGGCAAAGGACGGGAGCACCCACACCGCCACGGCACTCGTGTGCACCCGCCCTTTGCTCTCGGTGCTGGGGATGCGCTGGACGCGGTGCATGCCCGCCTCGGCGCGGAAGAGGTCGTACGCGCCGCGGTCCTCGATTTCCAGAATCGCTTCTTGGAGAGGCAGCTCGCCCTCGGCCGACGACTGGTCGCCCGCGCCGTCGGCCATGTCGTATTTCACCACTTTACTCCGGTAGCCCCTGCGCACGCACAGCGCCTTGTACATTTTAAACACCGTGTCGGCGAAATACCGGCCCTCGAGACCTCCCGGGCCGGGCCGGATCTCGAGCATGCAGGGCAGGTCGGCAAAGGGGTGGCGCGGGGTGAGGCTGGCTGAGAGGTTGCGCTCGAGGCTCTGCAGGCGGGCCGTCTCGGTGGCGAGCTCGTCGCGCGCAATGGCGGCCAGGTCCGCGTCGTCCTGGTCGGGGTCGTCGGTCATGCTGCGCAGCTCGTCGATGGCGCTGCGGGCGGACTCCCACGCCTCGAGCGCGGTGGCGACGCGGCGCAGCTCGCCGGCGCGCTTGGCCTTGGCGGCGTCAAAGGAGTCGTTGAGCGTCTTTTGCAATGCATTGTGCTCGGCCGTGAGAGACTTGGCTCGGAGGATGAGGCTCGGCGCAATCGTTGATTCTGGCGGCAATGCTGGTTAGTCTCTTTCTGTGGCTGCAGGGTCGACTATTGTAGAGCTAGCATTGGCTTACCACTAGAAGCAAAGCGCACGAATTGGTTTCTTGGGACACCAAGGTGGTTTTGTATGGCTCTTGTGCAGCTGCGGCATATCCATGGTGCACGCGACATGCTAGGTCGTGGTGGTGTTGGAGCTTGTTGATGTCGAGCTCAGGAGTGGTTGGATTTTTCTGGCGTCTGCAAGCTCCCTGTGGTCCTGTGTCGGAGCCGAGACCAGCAGACAGAGCGACATTACGGCGAAAATAACTCGACAGCAGAATATAGAATCAAACACTATTTTTTTATGAATAAGAAAAATCGGCATTAATTTTTGATATTTTAATTTAATTTTGTAAGAAAAATCACCAGCCTTGAAGTGTACTCAACTAGACAGGACTTTTGCCTGCAATTATTTGATGGCACAGAGGAGCAAGTCGAGTAAAAATCTGCTATTAATTAAATCAATCAATACATTCTATTGCTATGCTATGCAAAATTCACGATTCGTTAGATTTCTTCCACCTGACCATGCCATCCGGAGCCATCTTGTCCCGGTCCGCCTCCTTACAACCATACAGCGACGTGTCTGTCTATGAATCATCTATTCAAGCCAAAAATAAAATAAAAATAAGCTATATGGTGGCGTCCTAGCCAAGCGAAAAAAATATTGAAATTCAAAAGTTTAAAATCCCCTGCGACCGACCTCACGTAAAAGTCCTCACTTCTCCTTCCAAAGCAAGCCGTAATAGCACAAATCTAATCCCGTCCTATACACCGAATCTGTCGACCTAAAATGGATCAGCAACACTCGCCTAGCAAGGAGCCTGAACTCCCAGACGCGCCACCACACAGTTTTCTCTCCAATAATGAGAAGAATAAGCTCGAGGAGCAGTTAGGACCTCCCCATCTTCGCAGCGGGCAGGATGAGATCCCGGGACTGCGAGCCGTTCTGTTGGACAAGGCATGGATTGGTTTTGATCTTGACGACACCTTGCATGAGTTCCGTCGAGCCTCTTCGATGGCAACAGACCAAGTCCTTGCAGAGATCTCTAGGGTATATGATATCCCTATGCCAGCACTGAAGCAGGCATACTCCAAAGTTCTCCAAATGACGACGGCAAATGCATTTTCTGACGGCAAGACATCATTCGACTACCGCACGGAGAGATTCACTCTTGTTTTTGAGTACTTCTCCCAGCCATACGATGCACAGTTCATGAATTTGCTCTTGGAAAGATATGAAGCTACACTGTCAGCGTCGCTTGAACTAAAGCGTGGTGCACTAGGTCTACTGTCAACCGTGCAGAATATGGGCAAAAACATTGTTGTGATAACCGAAGGCCCACAAGATGCACAAGAAAGAACTGTCGAGGGTCTTGGCATTGACCGCTACATCGATTTCCTTGCTACAACCAACCACTTTGGCGTAAGCAAAACCGCCGGCCTATTTGTTAAAGTACTTCAACACTTGGGTATCTCAGCTGGCGACATGGCATACATTGGCGACAGCGTGCAGCGAGATATGGAGCCTGCTTTAAGTGCAGGCATTTTCTCAATTCTTTTGAATGAGTCAGGGAATACTTCATTGAACTCGGTCCCGCCGCAAATTAATACGCTAAGAGAGCTGCAGGATATCATATCTGGTTGACTGCACGATAGCAGCAGGTCCATCTGTTTTAGAGTGGCGGAGAGGAATGAAGAAATCTAGCTAGGCCTTGGGCACTAATAGTCTTTTAAGCGGATAATAATTGCAGAATATGTAAGGTTGTATTAAAAAATCTAAAGAAACGCTTCTCTCATGCTTTTTTTGGCTTGACAAGCGCTGGGATAGCGAGCGTCAAGATGCTTCTGTTTTACTGCAATACTTTGCAGCAGCCAATATCAACCCACCAACAACGAGACAGGCACCTCCCCAAAGCTGTGCACCCAAGTAGCTGCCATTGCACACTTCCACCAACTTGCCCGCGAGCGGAGGTCCCGTCAGAGCCGCGATGCTCACAACACTGAAAATCATGCCTATTCTCGTTCCACTCTTGGTCAAGTCGGTCGTCAAGCTCGCCAGCGTCGATGGAAACATTCCCTGAATGCCTGCACCAAAGTACCCCAGGAAAATAAGCCAGATGTACTCGGCCGTGATGCTCTTGACGCTGACCCACGCAAAGACGCACACAGCCATGGCAAATACAGTCGGCAGAAACACATTGGCGGCGCCAAAGTATCGATCGCCCAGGTACGCCGGAATAAGTCGTCCCGGTATGCCAACCGCATTGATGACGATGAGCATGTTGAAGGACGTGCTCTGTGATGCGTCCAAAACGCTGACGGCATATGCTCGAGCCTGGACAGTTAGCTTTGGGTCAGCACATTATTACCCTGACGGTACTTACATAAAAGTATACAAAATACGTCGCCCACAGCGTAATAAACATGCTAATGGCAAACAAGACGTACGTAGTCTCGTGCAGCGCGTCCTGGTCGATAAACGGTCCGGCCTTGCGCGGCGCCAACCGCGTCCGTATGCACGCCAGGGTAATCACGTACCCGACCAGCACGACGAAGCCCATGGTGCGCACCGTCCACCCGAACCCGACGCTGTGCAGCATCCGCGTCGCAATGAGCGGGAACACGATGCCCCCCGTGGCGCCGCCGCACGCGCACGTCGAAATAGCCAGGCTGCGCTTCCGCGCAAAGTACGTCGACGTGTTGGCAATCATGGGCGCAAAGATGGCGCCGCACCCGAGGCCCTGGCACACGCCCTGGCTCAGGAAGAGCTGCCAGTACGTCTTGGAGACGCTCGTCGCAAAGATGCCCAGCAGCTGCAGCGTGCAGCCCACGAGGAGCATGGGGCGGAAGTAACCCGCGTCAAAGAGGCGGCCCGAGAAAGTACCGACAAGGAAGACGAGGCAGATTTGCACGCTGCCGATCCACGAGACGGCCGACGGGTCGAGCGAGAGCTCCGTCTCGTAGTATGGCTGGAAGATGCCGAAGCTGATGATGTAGCCCCAGGTGTTGAAGACGATGAGGTGCCCGGCCAGCACCTGGAGCCACGCCGTCAAGCCCCCGTCCGGAGGCGGCGCTACCGCGGCAGCATCTGGTTGTGTGTGCGAGGATTCTAGTTCGGTGACTTGGTTGTGTGTTACTGTATCGGACTTTTTCTCGCCAAATTTGGGTAGAAATCGCATTTTTTAAACTTTTTTTCCCGCGTCTGGTTAGGCTCTTTTTGTGGGTTAAATTACGCCCAACAATTTCTTCGACGGCATCAAATGGATCATGAGAATCAGGAAACAGTGCAGTGAAGTGGTGGTATCCGACTCTTGGACGGCATCGACGATATATATCAAGCTACCACGACTTCAGAGGCAAAGTGACAAGGTAAGACGTCCATTTGAATCAGAATGACTACAAACCAGAGGGCGTAATGAATAATCAGCAAATTAGGCCAAACCTGTCGCCGGCCTCGGCGTTCCGGCTCCGCAGCCGTCGGGTAAAGCGGGTATCACGCCTTGCCGGGATTAGCACGGAGTCTCCGTTCCATGTCTGGGTTGAATGTAGTTTCAACAATTCATCCTGGCTTTGGTGTTTCGGGTGTAGTTATCGTTGGGAGCACTTTTGCGCGTCGACGGCTCTATTGAAATGGAAGTGAGCAAACTGCTCAAATGAGCCACATCTCCGTTCTGGGTGAGTATTACGCATCTCGTAACAAATGCAGTGGGAAGCCCCAGTCTCTAAGCATACACGGTGTCAGAATTTGTGATCAAGATGTGTGTGTATTGTTAAAAGATCGTCTCTATAACGGAGTGCAAATACGGATGAAAGGGCGAGCTGACAAGGTACAAGGAACTTGCATCGTCCGACACATTATCTGCCTAAAATTTTGTGCTGCACAACGGCGACCTTGCGACACGACACACAGTTCGAGATATCTCAGCAGCGGTGAAGGAGTTGATAGCACAGTTTGGGATTCAGTTGGATAACCCTAACCAGGACTAAAGATGCGACGAAGCTTTGCTCACCACCCTTTCAGCTCTTTCAGCCTTACAACAACACCGTCTTTTGGCTTCTGCGTTGCAAAACCGTCAACTTCCAATTCCGCCCCAGGGTCCTGTAGTTCCATCTCGAACCTGCCGACGAGAACAGCGACCAGACACGCCAACTCAGCCTTTGCGAAGCCCGAGCCAATGCAGCTCCTCGGGCCATGGATGAATGTCAGAAACGCGTAATTGCTTGAAGCCCCACCAGAATTACTATTGCCCGTCGTCATCCATCTCTCGGGATCGAATTGGTCTGCATTGTCACCCCAAAACTCTTCATCATGATTTACCGCCTCTTGCACAAGTCGGAACTTGGTTCCTCGACGAATAAAAGTGCCGTCCACCATAGTGTCGCGTACTGCTACTCGATCCGTCTCCCGGACTGGCGGATAATAGCGCAAGATCTCGTTGCAGACGGCATTCAGGTACGGGAGCAAGTCAAGTAGCCCTGCCGTCATAGTCTGCTCGTGGTCGATTGACGGTAAAAGGGACCGGACTTCGTTCCGCAAGCGCCTTTGCACGTTGGCATGTTTACAAAGCGCATACACGGCCCATTGTAACGCAGTGGACGTCGACTCATGTCCAGCTGCGAGGAACGTCAATAGTTGCTCCGTCAAGTTTTCTTCGGAAAGGCGCCCCTTCTCGAGAGAAACTGAAATGATATCCACACTAGCAGCTACGCCGCTCCCCATCTCACGCCTTTTTTCGCGTATAAGCTCGCGCGCCATATTCCTGATGTAGCTGGCTCCCTCTTTAATGGCCCGTTGTCGTTTCGTAGGCAGCCAATCGAGCCATTGTGGCAGGAAGAGTAATGTGAATACCTCTATATACTGCTCAATTCCCTCGGGAAGAGAGAGCATCTTCGTATATTTTTGGCTCAGTTCGTTGTGTGGGGCCTGTAAAGAACCAAAATCGTGACCGATGGCGGCTAGGCCGATAATATCCAAAGTCACCAGACTGGTCCAATCCGACATCTGCACTGTTTTCTTCTCCATGGGAAGAGCTGCGATGGTCCCCTCGATAGCCCTGACCATCTCAATACCCTTGGACCAAAATATTGGGTAGAGATTCTTTACATGACGAAAGGAAAATGCGTGATTAAGCTCTCGGCGCTGAAACTACGGATATAAACTGTTTAGAATCGGGAAAACTGTTATAGTGCGGATGTAGACTTACGTGATGGAGAGAACCTTGCGCTACAAGGACACCGTGACCTGCTATTTGAGTCATTGCTAGCCGTATATACTCTGGTTTCTCGAAATCATCTGATTTATGAACTAGAATGTCTGCGAGAGCCTTTGTACTGGTTGCCAACAGCATCTCGGTATTAAACAGTTCATAGAACCGAATCAGGCCGTTATTTCGAATATTTCGTGTCCACTGTGTGGCATAACTACCAGGATGGCCAGAATTTATAATTTTAGAATGTCCATTCCAGATGCTTCTTCCCTAAAACAATGTCAGGACGACGGCCTAAACTAAGAGAAAATGGTGTGGTGTAGCATACAGGTGGTGAGGGAAGACTTTTGAAGGGAGTAAAAAGTACGGGGTATAGCATAACCCCGTAAATAAAACGCCCCAGAGCTAATAAGCAGGCCAGTATTGAAATAGAGAGCCATATCCGTGCCTGTGACGAGAATTTTGGTTGAAACCATAGTGCTGTCAAGATAAGCACTATTCCCACAGAGAACACACCCATTTAAGTGGCGGTTTTCCTCCGTGGTTGTAATAATATTGGTAGCGAGTGGTAGATGTCAGAGCTGAAGACTCCAGATCTTGGGTAGACAGCAGTTGAGAAATTCGCAACAGGGGAGGAAGATTTATTTTGCGAGCAATTGCCAGAGGCCTAGAAGCCATTTATATATTGGATGCAGTCATGACCGGCGATGGCTGCTCGCTGTTTGATCCATTTACATCTATGGTTTAGTGCTTACTTAGTCCCTGAGCACGAGTTTCCGAATTGTGAGATTTTCAGGGATTAAAAACCATAGTGGGGTTTTTATATGGCGCTTTGCCGTAAAAGGCACCGATTTTGATTTTTTTAAAATAATCATAACCCTGGTCAGAGTTATATAAGTTTTTAAATATATCTTTTTGCCGCTTGACCTTTTATAGTAATCACCCCACAGAGTTTAGAAATTTTACTATAGACCGCAATAAAATTCTAAAAATATATGGTTTTTCTTATATGATTTTAAGGAAATATTATATGTCTATAAAAAACATAAAAGATAAAGCCATTGATGCTATAATTGACGATTTAATTACTATAATTAAAAGCCTAATTGATTCTAAACTTAATGATATAATTAGCGATATAATTTATATACTAATTATATATGAATTAGGTCTTAAAGATGATTGGGTTGAATAGCTCTGTGCGGGGCTCGTTAGGTAGAAGGTTTATAAGCTGCTTGTTGGCCGCGACAGCACATTCGTTAAGCTTTTTAGAATGTCTAAATCGATGTTTTTCGAATTAGTTAGCTGGCTATAGTAAAACACAGAAATAAAGGATTCTTAGCGCCTTATAATTAAGACAAAAGTCCTTATTTTTCTATATATGATCTACCAGGGCATAACACAGCGAATAGCGGCACACTTCTTCCGTTGTGCTCAAAGAACAGTTGGGAATATCATTTAGGAGGCGCTTAAAGCTTTTAGCTGCCTTTTTAAAGCTTTTATTACGCTGCCTAGTTAGGAATTCGTCAGTATTGAGACGGCAAAAGCAAAGCATTGCCATCATTTCTATAGGTATATTAGTGCAATTAATAGGACTCACATTAAAGCTTTTATCCCTTATGCCGACTAGAAAAGGTACTTTGATCGTTATAGACTAATATTGTAGAATGTTCTTACTACTATAAAGCTAAATGGGACTTTTTTATATATTCTAGCTAGAGCGGAAGGGTTAGTTAATAATGCTAGCCTGATTTAAGTTGCCCTATAGAAAAGCTTCTAAATACCTAAGAAAAGATTTTATGTGGTTAATGCAGGCTTTGGCAGCGAGCCAGGATTACTTATGCCTTTTATTAGGGTTAGATATTATCTTTAAGAATAGAAAAAAGGATAAGAGGCACTATAAAATTATAAAGAGTTATATAACCTTTATTAATCCTAGCTTTGAATTATTATAGAGCAGGTCTTTAGGAGGGTTAAGCGAAAGTTTCAAATTCTTTGGTCTACTATACTAGAATATTCTACTAAAAAGCAATTATTAATAGTATACGCAATAATAGGGCTATAGAACTTTATCTAAGTAAAGAAGGGCAAGGTTAATAGAATAGGGGAAAGGGATAAAGAAGAAATATAAAAGGATGTCGAGCTTTTCGATAAAATTAAGACATTTACTAATAAGAATATTAATATTATAAATACTTAGGAATATAGGGAAAAGGTTATAATAGAATAGTGGCAGGAATATATAGGCGTTATTACTACTTGTGCCACTGTAGGATTATTAGAGGATAATATAAGCAATGCTTATAGCGCCATAAGCGAATCTGAGATAGATTTTATAGCTTTTCTTAATAAATATAATAATAATAAAGATAAAGATAATAATAATAATGATTTTTAGAGAGATTAAGATAAAATAGGGCTATTATAGCTAGTGGAAGTCAGCTAGTTAGAGGAGGCAAATTGAGGAGGATTGAAGCCTTATAATAGCTTCCTTTTCTACCCTAATTAGGAATTAATTAGGCAGCTAAGCCGCTGCTGGTTGTTTGTAGCTGTGGCCAGCTGGCAGCTGTTTTTTTGCTACTATTAACTGCCTTTTCTTTGTTTGTTAGCTAATTAAAGGAGGGTGGAAAGTGAGGCTCTTGCTACTAATTATTATGACCTTTATCTATATAATTGCTGTTAAAACAACGCCAAAATAAATCTAAGCTATTAGAATTTTAGGTACACTTATTCCCTATCTATTTCTTTATGCTATATTGTTCTTTTCTTACTTAATAATATTCTAGAAATACCTAACTTTTTAATTATTTGTTAAGCTATTATACTAGATTATTTTTAAGCTATTGCCCACCAAGGAGCTAAAAAATAGGTTAATATCCTTATTAGTTGCTATATCTTTTATCTATTCTTATACATCCTTATTAATGATCTTAAATAGCTTATTGTTATATGCCTATGGTGCTAACCTTTGCCCTTTAATCTACCTATTAATTGCCTGCTTAAGAAGTTGTGTTCTAGTGGTATTCCCTGCCTTTTAAGATGCCTTCTGCGGTCTCTAAGAGGGCGACCTTAAGTGCCTAGTTGGCGGTGAGTCTAAGGATTCTCCTTCTTCTTCTTTCTCTTCTTCTTCTGCTACTTCTATTTGTTGACGATGGGTACGCTTGCCTGCTTCTATTGCTGACTCTGCTGTTTGTCTTATAGCTGGAAATACGATATTATATAGGTCAATGCGCTGAATACCCTTATGCTTTAATTGTCTGCTATGCACTTTAGAAACCTTTAGAATTTACTTTTAGTTATTATTTGACGTTATAATGAAGCCAGTTTGCTAATTATACCTAGTTCTAGTATAAGCCCTAGCGCCTAGGTAAGCCTTGAATAATCCTCTTACTTTATTAACCTTTGCTTTTAACTTTCTCTAATTAAAATTCTTGCTAGGAAAGCGGGATTGTAATTCTAGGATGATCTCTTAGAAGACTTCTGCCTATTTAGATGGTTTTTCCACTACTAGCCGATTAGACCTCTTGGCCTCTAATAAGTGTTTAAGCAAGAAAAGGCTGTGTTCCTACGTCTAATAACCTTATGGCAATAAAGCGGAATTCTCTGCATCTTATGAGTCATTTCCACTAAAATGCTGGGCCCAAAGGGCTGCTTCTGATAGCTGAGATAGACTCTGTGACTCCAGCGGCGCTGGCGAGCCAGCTTCTAACCAAGGAGGGCTCTCTAGAGGCATAATTTGAGCGCCAAAAGCCTGCGAATATGACGTTTCCGACCGACTTGCGATTCAATTAATGAGGGGTCAAAAAATGGAAGCGCCACATTGCATAAAAACTGACTAGGGTCACAAAAAGGTACTTCCCATATATAACTTGGTGGCGGAAGTCTCTCTCTGACCCACTATGGTTTTTTTCCCCAGTATACTTTGGTTTTCGGAAACTCGTGCTCAGGGACTTAGCGCCGCATCTTTACGCTGCCAAAGTGGAACTGCGGCCGCAGTCTTCCGCACCTTTTAGCTCTGCTCTCCTCGGTTTTATGGCGGCCATAGCTCCCTGACAACGCGTGGAGAATGCAAACCAACATGGATCTTGGTTCGAAAGGGGGTTTGCGGCAGTTGTGCCTCGCGACAGCTACAATAGTCAAGCAAGGATGACTTCAGAGTCCAAACGATGCGTGTTTTCCTGGTCTCAAAACTGAACTAAAATAGCACTTAATGAAGAGATGATCTACTGGTACAGGTTCAGTTCATAGTAAGAAAATAGATCTACATTATAATATACTTTAAATTACTTAGTAGTTCTATATAACGAAAGCCAAAAAGATCTTTACCACTTTTAATAGACTATAAAAGTGGTTTTGAGCTGAAGTTCCAGCCAATCGTGTCCCTCAATTCGACATAATCCGTTCGTATCTATAAATACATTCATGACCCTAAATATTATAAGCTTCCTAATACGTTCTATGTTGCAGCTACCCGATGGAGTGACTAATCAAGCTACGAAGCTTTGACTTCCTGGATTCCGGCCGCTGTCTGTCAACTCGGTGACGGAAGTTAGCCTGCCACGACTACGATATAGATAGTTGCTATACTACTTTTCCCCATCTTTTCTGTAGAATATAGGGAGGAACTTCTCTTCATAACCCAGCGAAGATTCCACTCGTGTTACATCATGCATACTAACTAATAGTTCCTATTTTAGCGGACTATAATATACTTTGCTTACACCATAGTTTTTTTTATTTATCACTTTTATTCTTTCATATATTTATCGTATAGAACAATCGTTTGTGCAATATGTAAACCAAATCTTGGGCTTGAGCTTTGGTAGCCTTGCTGTCTCTTGAATGACCCATGGATGATCAAGCTTGAACGTATTCTTCGGGTTACTTCCTCTCGAGAACATCAGTCTACCAACGTCATAGTTGTTAAAGACCTGTGCTGGATCATTGTAAATGATGCTTTGAGGATTGTGGTGTTTCTCAAATACCCATTTGAGTGCTAACAGTTTCCATTCCACCTTGGCAAGCCACCTTCTGACTTGACTGAGAAATTCTAGCGAGTCAATGGCATTGAATAGTCTGGCCACAGCAGTGCGTTGTTGATTCTTGAGATTCTTCTCAAATAAGCCACGAAACTTTGCTAATGTAGCAGCATCGTCATAACCAACCAACTGAGCAGGCTCATCCGCATTGCGGCCAAAGAGCTGCGATGCGAGCAGATCTGTCCTGCTAGCATGTATGTAGATGGTTTCCATAACAACATCTACATCCATAGCGACGCCAACGTCGACATCATTTCTCTCGTATTTTTCCCTTGTAGCATCCTGTAGCAAGTATGTGATGGAATTCAGCTCATCTTTCACATCCATTGAAATATATGGGCCATGTTCGTTTTCACGGGCTGATGCATCATGGTAAAACTCAAGAAAGTGTTGGGCTAGCAAGCAGACAGGCGCTCCGGGATAATCATGCCGCTGAGTCCATAGGAAGTAGCCTAGCATGTCTTCGTCATGGCCTGCCAGTGCAGAATGGTTGGGTGTCCAGGCACACAGCACAGTATCGAGTTTACGCTGTATCCATATATTGCTCAGCGAGCCTCCATACATGTAGGGTTCCTCTTCGACGGCACCCCAGCCACATGCAACTTGGCGAGCTTCGCGGCAGACAGAAGCAATTAACGGCGGCGCGGCAGCCCGATAGCACACGTCACGGTATCCAAGCCAGCATTGTTGCTCGTTTGCTTTGTCTGGCTCAAAAAGGGGGTCATCCACGGGCACAACTCGGCAGGGTAGACAGAAGGACCAGATTCTGTCTCGCAGCTCTGGGGGGAGGTGGCCAAATAGATGGAATGTTTGCGATGACGCGGGGTTGTCCATCGTTGGCGGGAGGCGAGACAGGAGAAGGGGAACAAAGAGCAAGTAAAATATGCAAGCCCAGAGAGAGAGAAAAGGTCTGTGGTGTTTGGCTGGAGAGAAGTAAGAGGCGCGGGAATATTGCATGCAGAGTAAGAAAACGGAGTAATTTTGCTGTATTGTTCTTGCCAACTTGGAAAGCTAAAAAGAGAAGAACGTGGGAGAACAGTATGCTTTCTGTTGTTTCCAACCAAGGCTTGTGCCCCCGTGATGCGCCGCCGCCGTAGCAGGACCCCTGTATAGTTGAACGCTACAGGGCCTGCTGCATAACGCTGGCAGTATCGGCGAGAATTTTGTTTTGAAGCGTACCTGAGATGACAGTTGTACAAGTGTCTTATTGAGGAGCTAGCATTGAGCAATTTTCGGGGCTCAGAATGTGCTAGAAAATCCAACTAGTTAAACGGGGCTTCATTAGTAGCGCTGTACTTCATGGCTAATTGCTGCGCCAAAAAGTGGCCAACCAAAACCAAGGCTTAATTATTACTATGTGCGTGATAGTATTTGCATGCACCACTAGGCTTATGGCGACATGGCGCTTTAACCATGGCCGAATTTTTTCTTCCGCCATCAATTAAAGCTTACTTAAGAATAGATAATTCGACTGAATCGGAAACCGAGTCAGATGGGTAAGCTTTAGAGTTGGTCCTGCTCAAGACGTTGTTGTAGGCACAAGGATCCTAAAGCTGGCTGCCCAACCAACAAGAGAGCACGCTCATTTACTTTTATATCACTAGCTCCAGATACTACTAAAAATATAAGCATTAGTAAGATATTATATTCCCTTCTACTATAAATATTTTGTTACTTTAAGAAAGAGTTTTTTTTTTTTCTTTTTATTACCTTTAGGTTCTCCTATACTCCTTTATTACCTATTACTAGAAGCTAGCCTAAAGAATTATAGTAAAAGTAATTACTTTAAAATTGTCTTTAATTATTAATTTGCTTTGCGCGTCTTAGCCACTCCGCAGCAAAGGCGACGGACTCGGCGACGGGAAAGACCAAGCAGGACGCCTTGCCGACATTTCCCTTCCTCACCAAGTCTCCATGCTGCTGTTCGAATTCTTCTCCAATGGCGACAAAGTTTGGAGCACCATCCCAACTTCTATCCTCGACCGTCACCCATTCACGCTTGCCGCCCAATGTACATGCAAACGAGCAAGGGACAATCGGGGCAGTTTCCGATCGATATTCCGCTAAATGAAAAGCAGTGCATTTATTGAACCCAACCCCAAGAAGCAAGACCTTGGCCTTGGCCTCTTCCAATCGAGCCAGAGGGCTATGCTCGCCCATCCGACAATTAATACGGTGGTCAGCCGTGATATGGGAAGCCTTTGCGCCAATCGCCGCGAATGATGTCTGTGGATGCGCGCTGCGCAGCGCCGTCGGCCATGTACGCACAATTTCAGGCACTACGCCCATCCGCCTGGAACGCGTTGTCTTGGGGTCGTACGGTGGCAACGATTCTCTGATTGCTGCCCACCAATCCTCCGGCACAGTTTGATAGCGTGGCTCCGTCCAGGTAGCGGGATCTGAGTTGTCAATTGTGTGCGTCGGCACCACCAAAGTCCCTTGAGGCCCCAGGCACTCCAGTAACGCGCGCACTACCGTCTCAGGACCGCCGCTGACCCAGCCGATTTGGCTCACAGAGCAGTGTACCATGACGGTGTCACCTTGCTGCAAGCCCAAAGATTTCAAATCTTTGATCAGTGATGAAACTGTGCATAGCATGTTTCCTGCACAGCTAAGAAAGATTTAGCAATGTGACTTTTCGGAGGAGTGAAGAGCACTAAACGAGTGAGGGGTTACGGCTTGTCTTGGGACAGCTTATGCACTGCCATTCGTATTCTTGGCAAACATATTCCACCAACCAGAAGTGACACAGAGGATGTAATAAAGCAGTAAAGGGATTTTTGACGATCCCGCATCTCCACTCCAACTGTAGCGAGATTCTTGCAAGACTCTTGCAAGACCCCCACAGGTCCGGTGAGGGCGATGCAGGGTAGAATGACCACCAGAATAAGTGTCTTGGATAAGTTTTTCTTTCACGCAACAGCCTTTTCTCGGACCGTATTGTTGATCACAGCAAACAATCAGCGAATTATAACCAAACCAGCCGGCATCCTATGCTATGTAGCCCCTTCAAACTATGACACGGGTTGGTTGCTATAGGTCATGCCGAATACCCTTGTAAAGTCTGTTTACTCGGTACTTGCAATGCATATCCTGATTTTAATCACTGTGCAGAGCAAAGCTCTAATACCATTTTGGGCTGTCTTCGGAATCATCCAATACAGTTGATCCCGTGGTCTAGTTGGTCATGGCATCTCGTTAACACCGAGAAGGTCCCCGGTTCAAGCCCGGGCGGGATCATGTTTTTTGCCTCGGCACATTTTTTCCTCTGTCAAGGCAACATTATTACACTTTCCTTTTCTTTATTTCAGCACAATGTGGAATCAACCGAATAACCCTGCTCTCATTACTCAGGACTTGTCATTTTACAAAAGGCCTTCTTCAGTGAAGACTTATAGAATAGCGGCACATTTTCTGGCTCCAAGTAGACCATAACTGGGGACTGACCAGGCCAAGCACTGGAGCACTGCCAGCTGTGACGTTACAAGATAAGACGTCCTTACACCTTAAACGTCTCACAGGGCCCGCAGCATGCTATACACAATCGATAGTCAGCGTAGCAAGTAAGGGCTACATTTAAACCAACAACAGGCAGAGGCGTACTTGACCCAATTTGGCAGTCTATCCTGGTCCACCTCAAAAGTCGTCTGGCACCGCCATGGTTGACTATCAAAGAATCGCACAAAACCTCCGTATTAACACTGTTGTAATAATAATACCATCAGTAACCGTGCCATGCACGCGCATCTTCGGTTACGGGCTATGTAGGTCCGAATGAGCACGTCATCAGAAACGCCCAATGTCCTCAACGCAACGGCCCTGCACCGCTCTAAAGACCGCAATTATGGCCAGAACAGTCCGACGTCTAGATTTCGTCTAAAATGAAATCAAGTCATGAAGGTAGCTGCGTATGATTTTCCTGTTTATTGTTTATTTGCCTTTGGCTGTCTAAATGCTTATGTGTAGAGCAGGCTCTCATACCGCAGCAACAATGCGCTTATAAAAACAATCCCAGTTTACAGCTTAGGCAAACAGACTCCAATAAAGAGAGTGGGGTTTGAAGAGCAAAGTGAACAGCCAATTCCACGACAAAAGGCATCGCCACTGCAAACAAAGGACGTACAACCCCTCTTGCCGAGATCCCCGGCCTTCTCCGAGCCAGCAGTGGTAGTATTCGACCCCCCGTGGCGGAGGTCCTGGATCTGAGACTTGTCGAAAAGCTCCAACGATCCCAAGACCTGCCCATCTTGGGACAGCAGTTCCAGTACATCCTTGGTAGGATGCATGATCAAAGTACTATTCTCAGTCTTGTCTTTCAGCTGCATCAGAGGCTCGAGGTCATGGGATGTGGCCATGTTATTCTGCGGTAAAGTTAATAAGGCTTGGTGATTAAGGGTTGAATGTGCAGCATACCTCATAGGCCACGGCACCACCAAGTAGGAAACAACCCAGTGCAAGAAACTTCATTTTTTAAACAGAGACTTGATGTAATAGATTTCAGTATGTTAAGAGTGTAGTAACGAGAGCAATAGAGAAAGACTGAAGCCTATAAAAGTATTCAGAGGTTAGGGTTATATAATAGTCGGGATCTTTTTCGCAAAGGCTTGCTGTAGTGGATATTGTAATAATATTTAGGACACAGCTATAGCTGACTTGGCTTGAAAACCTGGTAATCAATTCTGATAAGCAATAGAAATCCTTTCACCGGAAAGTTCAAAGTACAGATCTCCATTTATTTATTATATCAGCTTACATGGTATCACATCCGGCATCAGTAGCCGTCTCTAGAACATGGGGTAACGTAGAATCGTCGCCCGGGCCACTAGTTGCCAAAACGAGGAGAAGGTGGGTCGGAGTCTATACCCAGTTTTGAGGAGACGTCTGCCTCGAATTGATATACATGCTTGTTTCGAGCCTTGGCAGCGGATGGCCTTTCAGCTAACAATGGCTTCCTGACTAACATGACCTTCAGGTTCTGCTAAAACGGTAGAAAATTAGACGCTTACAGTGTAAAATTAGTAACTTATAAAACAAAATCCACAAGCTCCTGGCTTCCGAACTTGCCGGTTATTGAATAACTATGGGTAAAGATGTTTCGGTACTTTAGCGGAGTTTCCGGCAAAATATCAACGTTTGCGGGGCAGTAACTGCAAATAGTCAAGCAAGAAAAAGATGTATGAAATAATTCAAAAAGTCGTATGTCATGGCAGGGGTAATAGAAATTAGAATATTTAATTGGAGGAAAAAAAAATCCGTTGCAGGCCAGCATTACAAAACCATTACTTTGGTTCCTGATTAGGACATTGGTGAGACTCTTTTCACCTGGTTTGAGCGGACCTTTTAATCATGTCCATATCAGATGTGGAAATGTGGCGTTTTTGCCCTACCCGTGCACCGGCAAGCAATTCCGTCTTACTGCCGATCGCGCCACAAACACACTTGCAAAGCAGGGTATACTTGGTTCCTCTTACCACGACAAGACGATGGCCGGCAAAGGTGACCGGTAGGGTAATCCATAGATCTACACAAGTGAGATAGTTTAAAAACCTGACTACTCGTGCTACGCCCCACCTTTCTACGAGTCACGCTCGTAAACTGGCATGAACCCTCATCAGAGCGGGTGCTCATCCTGACGCCGAGATGAGGACTGGAATCCGCTAACCGGCTTTTGTCCGCGTAACTGGCTCCACTTACCGAATTCATTAGATACGGTGCTGATCAAGGAAATCGTCGTATCGGCAAGTTCCTCGTGTGGCTTCGCATCCAAACAAATCACAGCAACAGTTGGACATATATTCAACATCTCAACAATTAGCAATCACAAAATTACTTAACGTAGACAGTGATAGGCTCTATAACTCCGACTAACATATAATCAAGTAATATTAGTCCAGATTTTTGGGTTTTTCGCTGTATGAATTTAGTGTAAGTGACGAGCTTTCGAATGTGATGGTTGGTGATGAGCACCCTCTGATGGTGTGCGCGAATTTACGGGTGTGACGGCCAATAGAGAGTGGGGTGAGACACGAGTAACCCCTATTGCTAATTCAAGAGAATCAAGTGGTACACTTTGAGAGAACGTCGCCTTCATGACTAAGAATTGCTTACAATATGCTGCGGCAAAAACAACATGGGATGGACCTTGAAAAAGGATCTATTTCCACAAAGAAATATGAAATATAAATATTGACCTAGTCCTTCACTGGATTTGCAACTTCAGAAGCTCTCAGAACATCCAACTTTAATTTACATACCCATTTACAAACACGTCCTTGCTACTTCTTACTCTACAAAATGACTCAAGCACTTCTTACTTCCATCCTTGCCATGGCCACCCTTGGCCTCGCCAATCCAGCGGCAAGCTCTGGCCTTGAAGTTCTAAAGGCCTGGGACCTCGGGCATGGCAACCTGACATCTTACGGATACGCCGCCGGACAAGAGCCTCCAGCCACCAAGGCTGCAAAGCGAGGCTGCAACGGCTCAGTATCATGCAGCACAAGCCACACTGCCGGACAGCAACTTTGTGCCGGCCTCATCACCGCCATGGCGGGTGCAATTTCCGAGAACGAGGTTGACAACTCTCCTCGGGCCTACTGCTACGAAGCCAGCGGCCAAGGTGGCGGAAAGTGCTGCATCTCTTGGTCAAGCCCGGTAAACGCGCAGTTCCAGAACTTTGTAGGTTCTGCGAGCGATATCAGCAACCAGTGCGGAGGACAGAATGCCGGAAAAGTCTCTGGCGAAGTTAAGGGAGCCGTGGTAGGAACGACCTGTACTGCAGTGTGTGTTTCTAACCGTCCGGATGGTTGCGAGTGGTAAACTGTCGCGGTGTAGGACTGAACGTTGAGGAGCATGACTACAGTTTCAGCTACAAACTTGGAAGCTGCCGCCTTTGGTGCACTTTTAGAGGCGCTTATAGTTGGATATATTGTCATAACTGTTAATACATGATTATCCTAGTGTTCTTGCCGTTTTCCGAAAGATGTACACAGGAAACAAACTAGGCCTTTGAGTAGTGTTGAGGCTCTAGAACTCCTAGGTGTCTTTGAATAAGTAGTTAATACTTAAGCTGCCCTCAACTCAATGCTTAGCGAGGCGAAGAGGAAGAAGTGTATTTTAGGCTCTAAAACGGCCTGAAGATTTTAACCTTTCCATATTCAAAAAGTTGAATTACAAGGGCAGCTAATAATATTCTCAATGCTAGCAAAAACTTGGCCAGAATTAAGAAGTCATACTGTCTCTACCACGCGGGGTTGATTCGAGCCTGTTCTTGCGTCGTGAGATTGACACTGATTTAGCGTAGATGTTCCACTGGTACTACCAACAGTTCGCCTTCCGATAACGAAAAGTCGCCTACTGAGATGCTTCAACAACAGGGTTGCGCAGGAAGTTGCCGTCGTCAATCTGGAAGTGGTCTGGGAGAAGAGGCACGGACGAAAGGTGAATGGAGCACGGTGACCTCAGCGCAGCGAAATCAAGTCGTGATGCGCACAATGTATGAAAGCATGTCTAATTGTTAATTCAACACAGGATATAAATAAACAGCCATAGTTTGCTAAGAATTGCTTACCATACTCCCGGGAGCCATGGCTGCTGCAATCAAGTACGTCGCAATGAATGAATTTCTCAATTCGTTTCTTTATTACTAGTTTAACAGCGGTATTCCATCATACTTTTACTGATATTATCAAAGTAGACAAAGATATTAATTCTAATCACACCTTGCAGGCCGTTATATGCTTCTCTTTTCAAGTTTAGCTTGTAAGCTGCGTCAGAACTAATTTAGCGGCGGATCCCACAGGTCGGCAGTGGGCTGTTCATCGTAAGGCAGTGCCAAATCCAGTTAGTGAAGCATGCGACAAGACGGATTTTTAGGCTCTAGTAAGCGGTACATCGTAAGGCACTGCTCAATCCAGTTAGTATAGATGGTCTCCGAGACGAGCTGGTGCATGTCTGAACCCACGAAACTGGAGGGAACTCTTTCTTCGAGCCTAGCCGTTTTTTAGTTGCAGCTGTTGGGTCCAATTTGAAAAGATAGACGTCTAAGGAATTATTTCTAGGACGGATACAGAAACAAAACCTCGTAGAGATCCTATGTCACATGTTCAGGAGGAAACATGCCTGTCAAAATCAGGCAGGAGAAGAATTGACTTTCGTAGCAACTATCCCTAGGAGGAGTGCATAAAGATATTTGAGGACATTATAATCGCAGTTATGGGAACTAAAGAGAGAACATTTGTCACAGGTGGCAGCTCGTTCGGCCAATATCTATCAATCTTGCTTAGATGTAGTCAATCTGCCAAGCAGAAACTATGTCTTTCTGAGATGGATCTAATCTACTGTCTAATGTGTTGTCAAGTTGCTTGATTTTTGACCGGTGAGGTGAAGGTCTTCTATTTAAATCACTTGCCCAGGACGTAGCATTCTACTTTGGTGTAATGGCTGTCATGTTCAAGTCTTCTCGGTCGCTTGTGATGTCTGTCGTTCGTTTATTGTCATGCGACGTTGTGCCAGTTGAGTGTGGCGACGACTTTCTTTGCTTCCAAATTCTAGTCTTTTCTGACGAATAGGATCGCAACAGCCTACCAGGATGCATTACATTGAGCAAGACCAAGGCAATGAGCATCGGAAGTGAGTCCAGGCTGTACTGGTACGCTTCATGGAGCGGGATGCTGCTTTCAAGGCCCCCAGCGTATTCACAAATCCTGAATATAATGCGAATCTAAGACTGTTAGCAAACAGGCGCTAGAATCAGAAAGAAATTCTTACCGTAATCAAAAGCAAAACAGCGCCTTGAATCCAGAGCAGGGTAAGGCATGTGCGTGCGTCAGCCTCGTTGCCGTCCTCATGTCGAGACCGCCAAGTAGAACGAAACAAATGACTTGCGAATGCCACAAATATGAGAATGAAGAACAATTGAGCGCTCACGCCACCCATGTAAATATGCAGTCCCTGGTACATGATATCCTGTGGGGCGTTTTTTGTGGTAGCTCTGGCCGCGCCGTAGACCTGTATGATGAATGCAATCAGGTCGAGAATGACGAAGAAAACTCCAACATGTCGCGCTTTTAGCCAGCCCACTCGCTTAGAGCTTGTGAAATTCCACACAATTCGCCCAAACAACATGTACACAAAGGCATTTGTCCATAGAGGCGCCATGAGGATCAGCACAAACCAGGCAGCGTAGAGACTATAGCCGTCAGGAACTTGCACGCTGGCAGTGTGGAAGATGTAGGTCAAAGTCTGCCAGATGCCGGACATTACTATAACCCAGCAGTACGACTGGCGATATCGAAAGGCTTGTACGATATGCACAACCGTTGTGACGAAGAAAAGAGCGAGGAAGACGGCGCTGGCCGCAACAGACGGCGCAAAATGCCACATGGAAGTTGATGGCGAGGTGGGATTCGAGTCTGCCATCATCAGAGGAAAGGCAACTCAATTACTAGTGAAGGTTTCCGACACGTCCAAGGCGGCTGAGCCGGGAGGCCCTCGACATATATACCACGGCGTTATTTGCGCTAATACTACTTACGCCAACTGAGTGGATACAAAAGACCTAGCCCGGATGTCCTAATCATGGGTATACGCAGAGGACGATGTGTGCATATTGTTTAACTAACGATTCAGGAGCTGTGGAGTGCCCTCAACTCTACACAGCGGGGGACATAAGCGGTAAAAGGCTGACTTTCATCATCCGACAAAATCGACGGCTGTTTCCACGTGGCTTGAGCGAGCTCTTTCATTGAAACACAACTCTGCCGGTCGTTCAGCCAGTTTAACTACATGGGGTTAAATACATGCGCGAGAACAAATTCAATCACCATCTCCACTTCGCTCTCTGGGTTACCCATGCCATTTTGCCAGGACGGAAACGTTTCCGGATTGCAAGCGTAGATTTTAGTGGTGTTTACCTGCGAGTCTAGCCTACTTGAGAAAAAGGTCTTCTGGATGAGGCGCGTAGATACGCGGCAAACCGTTGTACTTGGTAGCTGATGCGAGAGAATTAAATTCAGGGTACTTCCAAAGACAAGCTATAAAGGCAAAGGTAAGCTAATAACCAACTCATAATATATCTAAGAAATGGCCAGTACCAGGAAATCACCAACACAAGCCACGCGGTACAGACAGCAGGGAAGGGTTTCCATTGTCGGCTCCTGTTGTCGAATCTGGAGACCATCCTCACTAGGCGTTCGCTTTCAGTGCCGTGGTCAGGTCATGACACGGCCTGACGCCCTGGGCATTCCCGTAGACAAAGTTCTCGTTGTAGTAAGTCATCTTAGAACTGTCAACTGCGGTCGCGTCCATTGTTGACCACGTGAATTTCTTGATTAAAACACTAATCAGATTAGGAGTCTCAGGAAAGGTCGCAGCAACTCGATTTCAGGTTACAGTGTAGTTTCAAAACAAAAGAACTCGATACCCTTCCATGAGCGGCTCGTCGACAAGTCGTGCTATCGTAAAAAAAATCCTTATAGAGTGTAAAAAACAAGGTAAATCAGTTGTGTGTTTCCCATCCTCAAGCAGCTATCTTGGTGTAGATTTTAATGCATATTATATGCGCTCTACTGTTGGTTAACCCGAACACATTGTAAATAAATTTGCCCATGCGGGCGCTCGGCTGCGGCGCTATTGTAATTCAGCTGTGGTAGTTTCACACCTGCCACGTTTCCATTTTTATCACAGAGCTTGTAATTGTAGCGTGCGAGAAACATGACAGTTGAAATGGCGACTTCAAGCTTCGCGAACTTGCAGTCAGTTAGTAAACTGATGTGGCACGTGTAATACAAATCGCCAAGCAATGCTCAAATAGTTTCTCACTTACTCTCATACCAACTTATTCCATTAGCATCTAGATTTACCAGCAACGAGGGTCATGACTTACCACATGGGTGCAAACCGCCACCCCATCCAAGATATGCGTGCTCTTGCTTCTTATCTTCCGCTCTCTCAGGCAGATATCTGCCAGGATCAAACGTGTACGGGTCGGTATAAATATTTGGGTTCAGGTGTACATAAGCCGACGGATAAACCTGATTTCCCATGTCAGCTCTGTAAATGGCACACGGCCGCTGTGTTTTCATACCGCAAATGCATCTTTTGGGATAATTTCGTTGGAGCCGAGAATATCGATATTCTTGCCGCCAATATTCTTGCGAATCATACTGCCCGGCATAGTTAGCCTAATCGATTCACGCAGACAAAGATCAACGGTTGGGAAAGATTTCTCCCAGTCGTCAATCGTGAAGCGAGAGAGCGTGTCAGCGGCCGATTCATGTTCCGACAATCTGCGCTCCATAATAGCAGTATTTATCTCTTGCCGAACTTTGCCTTGCCAATGCTCATTCTGGCCCAAGAAGCAGAGGATCCAGGCTGCGTTAACTCCAGTATTGATGAGACCGGCAAACAAAGCGCCGATGATGAACTGTCCGCCATAAAGGCACCGGTTAGTAAAGAAACATTGAACAAGCCTCTCATGACCAAATAAAACGCACAGAAGAGATGATAATGTCATCGTCGCCGGAATCCATCATGTACTGCATTGCATCAGATTCAGACCGCCCAGTTCTCCTCCGCTCGTCGATAAGTTTCTTGAAGGTCCAATACAACTTGATACCGGCCCAGGTCTTTGACAGCTTGGAAGGGAAAGGAAGTGATGGGAACATGACTTGCAACGCATGGCTGCTGTCCATCCCCGTGTAAATGTTCAAGGTGTCGCGCAACAGCTTAGGATCATTCGCAACATCGTTCGAGCCGAGTGTTCGATGTGTCAACTGGTACACAAGCTTATAAAGCACGTCAAAAGGGTCAAAGGGAGCATCGTCCTTTAGCTCTTGGAATGATGTCATTGTATCTTGAACCATGTCAGGCAAGTTAGCACGGAGGCGCTCTTTGTGCGTGAAGCGTTTGAAGAGTGACAGGAAATGGACGGAGATGGTTTCCTCTCCTTTGTATAAATGATCGATGCTTGGAAGAGCGGCAAATAGAGTGTTGAATCTGTATCATTGTTTCATAAAACTGGTCAGAACTTGTGGAATGTGTAGCAGTTTGAGGCAAAGGCCAGGTGAACTTTGGTGGCATTGGCACGTCGTACCCTTCGGTCAAATCTAGCCCGCGTGCGGTGAAAAATGTCTTTCTGGCGTCTGCACCAGAGAGACTGACAATGGGGTGGCTCCCGTAAAAAAAGCTAAAGTTGCCAGTCTCTGTCGTGGCGCTGGACTTTTTCTGGAAATCCAAACGGCATCGAAAGAAGTCTAGCGATCCTAGAAGTGGCAACCCTCGTAGGTACCTTGGCGCATTGGAGGGCCACGCCGGACGGGAGAAGGTTCTTGGAAAAGCCAGAAAAAGGATCGTTAACGCAAGCACCAGGATGCATGAGGGCCAAAGGTATGCCGGAGCGAGCATGCCGATAATAGCAGAAGCTGCCATTTAATGCGACCTAGTATTGGTAAAGGCCAGGAATCAGTATAATATTGCTGGCATCAGCCCGAGAAGTGTGTGAAAGAACGAAATGTAGCAGAAGAAACGAAAAAAGTACTAGTTATACTTATATCACTTGCACGCGCACAAATGTCGCTAGTTTTGGTTTCGCTGTTGTTGGATAGCGTATTTACTCCACTTGTCCCAGCAGCTTCAATCAAGTCATTGGCCTGCATACTACCCCTGTTCACTGTCAAGAAGAAGCAGAAGATAACTGAATGCGCTCAGGGTGCATCTAGGCTGGCAGGGTAGTAGATTGTAGTCGCTGTCAGAATACTGGAGATGTCGGTGAAGACGGAGGCCAAAACTGACCCGCTCCGTCGCTCGCTCCTTCACTCGCTGAGAAAAGAATTTCACGATGATCGAGTATCGCATTCGCGAAATCACAATTGATTCATCGTATCCGTAATAATAATGCGGTGACTGGGTGTGTTGCTCGACTAGTCAGGCTGATTAATAAACGTCATCTCTTCACCCCTGGCAGTCTCAGTTCAACTAATGACAGAACTACAGTGTGAAGCCTTCTTTGTCTTTGTTGATCGCTTTCAGATCTCCGCCACCCATGTATCATTTCTATCTAGATACTGTTCAACCAATAGAACAGAAGACGAAGTGCCCACCATAGAATACGAATACAGACTGCCTGGGCGTTTCGAGCAAGAGTATCCCCTTGTGGGGAAAGGGGTTGCGAGGCCAGTACTCGCCTTGTGTTTAATCATGGCTCTGGATCAGATGTTCATTAGCCTTGGGCTACTGCTCAGGGACGACAAGTTGGGTGAATGCTGATAAATAGAGAAGCCCATAGCTGTTTAACTGGAGCATGGTACTCCGTATCCATTAACTTAGTTTCCTAGTTGTGGATGCTGAGTGATACGAATACGATGGCATAGTTTCCATAGTACAGCGTGGGTGTAAGCCGCCGTCGGTGTTCGGAACCGCATGCTATGGGCGAAGAGGCATATATTGGAGCAATAATTACTCAGTAAAAAATTGAACCGCATTCCGCACTCTTTAAGGCTATGGTTAGGAAATAATGCTGATAGTATATCTTGTATAACTAGAAGATCATTGCCTGAAGAGCTTAATTGGTAAGATGACGCTCAATTTTTAGTGAAACATATTTCAGGGCCCCAAGATAAGAATCGTTACGCTCTAGCCCGTCATTATGCGTACACCCAACTTCTTTTCTACATTATTGCTGTAATTTTATGTCTGAGCGGAATAAATAAAGGTCGCTGTCCTAACCGTTGCGCCATATAACCCCTTTATATGTCAACGAAAAGTGCCGCCCTTAATAGTTAATGGTCCCTCTGCGCTCTTTTATACTTGAGGTCGAAGATTGTTATATTACAATTCGAGTCAACGACGACATTAAAGAACTGTGCGAGTTCCAATTTAGACCGTTGGTCATTCATTGTTGTGTCGGGCTGCTGTCCCCGCCCACCTCTCAAAATTGCCAGCATCCAGACCAAAAAGATCCAATAGCCTGCCGACCATTTGATTCAAGATATCTTCCACGCTGCTCGGCCGCGTGTAGAAGCCAACTACTGGCGGCGAAATAATAGCGCCCGCACGGCTCACCTCGAGCATGTTCCTGAGATGGATATCGTTTAACGGCGTTTCGCGGACAGAAAGAACTAGTCGCCGTCGTTCCTTGAGAGTCACATCGGCAGCTCTAGATATTAAATCATCGCATATTCCTGCATTGATAGCGGCCAGGGTTTTGACTGAACATGGCGCTATAATCATGCCGTCGATGGGATATGAACCACTAGCGATAGGAGCAGCCAGGTCCCGCGTGCTATAGGTATAGTCTGCGAGAGCGCGGACCGCGGCCACCGTGTAGTCTGTTTCATATTTTATGGTTTCTGCTGCTCACTGGCTGATGATCAGATGCGTTTCGACATTGAGGCGCCGCAGAGACAAGAGGCATTGAATGCCAATCTGGGCTCCAGTAGCCCCTGTCAGGGCAACTATGATTCTTTTCCTATCTGGATTGGATTGCATTCTGTGACCAGCGTCGGTGCTGCGTTTTGCGAAGGAGCGGCGGGAAAGCTGTAAGTGAAATGGCCACCTGTGTATTAAGCTCTACCTGGCAATGGCACGAGAAAGAAGAGAATGTTTAAGCGAGGTGAGAAAATTTTGTGTATTTCAAGGAAATTGAAGTTATATAAATGGAAGCCTGGAATGTTCACTACTGGGCAGTCATCACTGTACGGCTTCGGTCTCCGTGACGGACAGGGTAGTTACCCAGTACGGCCAGCACAGTCAACAAGCCTCGGAGCTCTTCGGCAGCGTCTGGTTTACTGCCTATGCGCGCCAATTCTGTGATATTAAAATTTCCTGGCGAACCCGAGCTCACCGAGGCCGCCGAGTCGGCCAGGTTCGTGGGTGGGGCTTCGGAAGGCGAGGATGGTCCCTCTCCCTGACAGTCTCGGATGTTGGCCTATAGAGGCTACCATGGAAGTATGCAAGCAGGAAGGATATAAAAAGTAGGAATAATAAACAGGATAGGACCCTCCGTTACATCCTACCATCTCAAACATCAAAAGACAAATATAACGTACCCTTGTAACTATGTCGACTCCACTCCCCCGTCTATGGATTTTCGAGCTCATGTTGAGGCACTGAGAACCGATAATGATTTAATTGAAATAAATGAGGAGTTTGATCCAAATCTTGAAGTTGGTGCAATTATTCGACGTGTGGTCGAAACCGATGCGAAGGCGCCGCTCTTCAACAAACTCAAAGGTCAAGATAAAACTGGCCTCTGGCGCATTCTCGGTGCCCCAAATTCTCTCCGACTTGACCCCAGACAAAGATTTGGCAGACTGGCACGACATATTAACCTACCACCGACAGCATCAGTCAAAGAGATTGTTGACCGTATGACTGATGCCAAGGCGAGTGCGCCCATTCTCCCAGGCGTTGTCGGAACCGGACCATGCAAGGAAGTCCAACTCACTCCCGACCAATTCGATCTCATGACACTTCCAGCGCCTCTTCTGCATCAAGCGGATGGCGGGCGATATGTCCAGACCTACGGTATGCACATTATCCAGTCGCCGGACGGTAAATGGGTCAATGGGTCTATTGCTAGGGCCATGGTGCACGATAGGAACCACCTTTCTGGAATCGTTGTTCCAACTCAACACATGGGGATGATTTTTGAAATGTGGAAGAAGGAAGGAAAGGACATGCCGTGGGCCATGGCTTTTAGAGTACAGCCTAAGTAGTAAACGCTGCTTATTAAACTTGAACCATTTCCTTTATTTTAGGCAATATATACTATTAACAGTAGGGCTCCCACTAGTCCCTATAGAAAGACTAGGAGATGAAAGTTATTAGCGCAACGCGTCTACGGTTACAGCCATGGGCGTAGAACGCTAGCATCATTGTGATCCTACTAATAGGTATTAATTCAGATAGACACATACCATTAGGCGGGAAACTACTATAGTTGGAGGATAATAGTAGGGAGAGTATTCTAGGGGCAACTAGTAAGAATAAAGGCGCGACGCGCCTAGTTAGGGCCACCCACCCTTCACATCCCCGCCGCCATAGTAACCCGCGCGAGCCCGCCAGAGGGGGCCGGTGGGGGCAAATGGCAAATGCCAGCTGCCACACACCCACCGTAGGGGGCACACCCACTCAACCACTGTAGTTGTGTAGGACCCAGTTGTTGCGCTGTAGAATCAATACCCCACCATATAATGTTGCGACTCCAGCGCCCTACCAAAGTGCCGGCTTAATTTGTATTCGGTGTTTCAGTCGGAGCCTGGCCAGCAAGCCAAGGTTTTATTCGCCTCACGGCTGATTCATGCTGTTATGCGTGATACCTAGTCACCACAGGAGCAAACAGCCGTCTCATGCTGGCTGGCCTGCAGAACAGTGCTGGAGGGAGGGTCGCTTAGCTCAGGCCGGCTCTGTTTAAACACCGTTTCAGAGCAATTGTATCAAGTGCACCCCCCAGCAAAAAGATATTAAAAAAATAAAAATAAAAATAAAAATAAAAATAAAAATAAAAGGGTAATAAAAAAAATCAAGAGACCAGCCAGTTCATGTCCCAATCAAGTTACTTCCACCAACCAATTGCCATAGTGCCCACCAACTCGCTCTGCCTACCAACTGCCTGCTACCCTTCTTCTACAATATGATTACCGGTCCCTTTTGCTGCTTTCAGCCTGCCTCCCGCCATCTGAACATCTAATCCCATTGCGAAAAAAGTGACGCAATAAATTCGATCAGGAGCTCGCTCCCTAAGGATCGACTGGTTCGAGTTTCGCTTGCCTTCTGAGGGATAGAACCCAAATATTGCAAAACCAAGCATGCTAACATGCCAGCGACATCACGCAAGCAGACAGGCGCGTATCACGCTTGTGAACTCTGCAGGCAAAGAAAGCGAAAGGTAAGATGATTAAGACTCTATTTAATGTTTCAATTTTGACGCATGTGCTCAACGTTGCTTTGCAACGTAGTGTAACGGTAATGGCACGAGCCCGTGCAAAGAGTGCCACGTGGTAGGCGCCGAATGCTTATACCCAACGACCCCGCGCATCTCCAAAGCACACCTGAGGGAAGAACTTGCCAGGTTGCAGTCCCTTAACTCGGAAAGCGACACTTTACTTGATGCCATCTCCTCCCAGGAAACGGGCCCCGAGGAGCTAACGGACATCCTGCGTCGGCTATCCGATGGCCAATCGCGTACTGAAGTCGCGACAATGGTACCCCATGTTATCCTGAGTCTCGTCCCGTTTTCGGCAACAGATTCAATGTTGCCAATCCAGATCTCCGGATACACATGCAAAATTATAGGTCGACCGAAAAAGCCGCCGAAACGAAGCTCGGAAGAGGCTCTAATATAACATCTCATGCTTGGCTTCCACAACTGATAACTCCGCCTACAAGACTGAAAGCAACAGGTGATTAAATATACAAAAAGTAACGATAGTAATTCGTACCAGATATCTCAGACCCTAGTTACTCCTATACATGACAAGCCGATGCTGATGCTACGTCGTAAATGAACTTGCCCCCTACAGGTAGTTTGCTGTGCTAGCGTTAGGGGTCTGCCGCGAGTTCCACTTTGCTCTAGGAGGTTATGATGGGTTAAACCCTAGGGAAGAGTCCCGAAGTTGTGTGGCGCAATTACAGAGTCCCCTCATCCAAGTTTTGTCAGCTATAGTTGATTTAAGCTTAGATTGTAAGTATAAATGCTTCACAGTTCTAGCTCAAATCAATTCTTCTCTCCCAATTATATCCATATTGCCACATTCTCTCCTATCCTAAAACACGGCATCCTCGCTCAGCATCATCATAGATGCTAAATGGAATGCCTTTGTTGACACCCTCCTCGATGAGCATACGTACACGCTAATAACCCCTGCCAGCCGTCTTATATCTCAGGCCTCGGATTTCCGGCCAGCCAGCCGCACCAGTCTAGCCGCTTTTTCCCTATCCGCCTTTTCCCTATCCGCCTTTTCCCTACCGCCTTCAGCCCATCCAGTGCAAGTTCAGATAGTCTCATTCTCTGTCCAAGACAGCTCTTCAACTCGCTTCGGAAATCATCAGACTTTGCAGACATGTATTAATACATATCCGTAGCACAGCATCGAACATATTCTCAAAATCCTGGAGGAAGGGAAGAGATTGATATGCAGACGAGCAATCAGGTGTGACAACTGGCCTGCCTGCTGGGATGTTCCACTATATTGTAACGGCCTTACGTGGCATGTGGACCTCGTGTAAGTTACCGTCCCGATCGGTTCGTGAGACCACTCCTTTGGCAACGCTATGGCGGGGCGGCTACAAGCTGGAAGTACGTGTGAGTCGCTTCAAAGTTGTCCTGGATAAAACTTGCTTGTCGCCCGACCGCGCAACCCAGAGCAGGACACGTTTGCGAGTAGGTTTTTTGCTGTTCTTGATGAGAAGAAATGGTAGTCAAGGGAAGGCCAAGATGCTGCAGGGCGACGCGTTGAAAGCCCGAGTGACAAAGCAGAATGTATTATTGTAGTAAATGGGGCAGGCTCTCTGGCAATGCCACTGTGTAGGTAGCATTACCATGGTTTAGATTAGGACGTCTGGTTAGGTGTTGAGAGAACTACAATCAGCCGTCTTTTCAACGTGGCGTTCGCACTGGCCACAATCTCGGCTGAAGTGGTATTGTCACGAGGCCGGGTCGGGGCTGCCAGCGATTTATTACTCCTACACTACGCAAAAGGAAGATGAGACTGGGTGACTGGGGAGGGCGGGGTAAAGTCACGGCTGAAAATATGGAGGGACAAGCTTCCGTTGCATGTTTTGGTTTAAAAACGCCGGCTCTGCCACGGCCGCCTCGTTCCCAGGCACTCGCTTTAGGTTTCCTTCCTTTACTGCCCCTGAATTATTTTTGTCATGCCTCACCAATATAGCACTCCTCCACGTTGTAATTATGAAACTTGTGACTCACCTGTTATTATTTATGGCCCTAATCGTCGATCTCGATTTTGCAAATTTCGTAAGTTGTTCAAGCTATTCATAACATCTTCTAGTGGCCTTACCACATGTTTCTATTCAAAGAATTACTATGGCGAGTACCTTACTTGTTTATTAGCAATACATTATGATTTGGACACATTTAGACTGCGCTGACGTTTTCAACAAAGACACCTGTCCGCGTTGTGGTGGACTAAAGCCTCTGGCTGCCCCTGGCTGTCCTGCTTGCTCTTGTATGTATTAGATACTACTTTTTACCCTTATGACCGTCGCTAATAACCCAATCTATCTAGACGACGATAGTTGCTGTTTAGTAATGTAGTTCAGCAAGGCCGCAGAGTAAACAGCAAAGTAAGGAACATTGCTTAGGGTCACGTAGAATAGGAATTACACTCTCTGTTGTCTTGAGCCGATGGCATTATCTGTGATGTCCTGGATCGTCTTCAGGCTTTTAATAGCGGATCGGAGCTAAGCGGAGGGCGGCGTTATCACGGTATTGCGCGGGGATCTCTGCGCTAGTCAATCGACCTTCTTTACTGCTCTGACGACGAGGCTGTGCATGTACTTGTACTTGTTGGACCCTTGGGGCCGTTTGTCTACCATTGCTGAAAAGGGTGCAGGCCGAGTTTCGGCAGTACTTCCTTGTCACGGTAAATACAATAAGTTGGTACCCGTAAATTTAAGGGACTAGTATAGTTCTATGGAAGCCGTGTTGCTGTTCATCAGACGCGAATTTTTTTGGTCGGCCAATAGACCCTACTTCTCCACGCTCAGGTTTGTCATCCTTCCCAGTCCCATGTTACGATGTCCTGTGTTCATAACATAATAGTTTCTGCTTGCGCCGTAAATCATCGACACACATGAAACATTCGGACTCAAGTTGAACATGGTGAAGTGCGGAACCAAGGGAGCAAGACGTGACTGGGATTCCCAATAGCGGCAGCGAAGCCCGCGACACAGCATCCATCAGCAGCGAACTCCGAAGCACAACGGCGAACAGACTGGGCTAATAACGCCTCTAGAACTTAAACCCCACAGACTTGCCCGAATGTTGTTCCCGGCCAAGCTAGCTGTTCATAGTAAAGCGCAAAGGAACTAACTTAGTTGGCCGTCCGCAATCAACTTCGAACAGATAATAACAAAGGTTGTTCTTCAGTCTACGTTGGTGTTGCATTAAAAATAACCAAACTGCAGGGTACTGTTGCGTGCTTCAGTTTTTTTTTTTTTTTTT
>FWCC01000054.1:0-196893 GCA_900169235.1 Zarea fungicola
AGGGGGTGGTTGACGTTAGTTGAAGGCCACTGCATTAGTGGAATTACCAGTTTGCCAGTGTAGCTGTCGCAGTCGTTTATCAGAGTCTAACCAAATATAGATAGCAATTTGAGATCTTGCAGCCTAAGGCATTAAGACACGCTTGGCAAGACCCGCAATGGGTCAACGCGTCTGCCCGGACCAACTGGCCGACAGGGGGGCCAATTCAGTATTTACTTGCAGTCTAAATTTGGGTACATCAACAAAGTTCTGTTCTGGGTCAGGCGTTGCTTCCACAGGATCGTGTCCCCTCACTTTTCTCTCACTTCTTCAAGACAGTCCCTCCTTTACATCCTGCAATCAGCGCATTGGTCTCCCACATTTCGGAACTTCCTGCGCCAGCCACTTCATGTGTGCCGCGGATTAGTTAGCTCTTCCGTCAAACGCCAGCGCCATCTCATTTTCCCTCAGATTCGTCTACCGCAGTTCTCTCGGGATGGATTCCGACATCATGGATGATGACGTCTTTAGTCCAGATAATGATTCCGATGGCTATGCCCCCAAGACGAAAGTGAGGCTCCCGCCGCGCTCACGGCAGCCCCGTCCAAGCCGAAGCAACTACTAACTGCATACCTACAGAAGGCAAAGCCTGCTGCGTCAAAGGCCAAGAAGCTCACACAAACAACGCTAAAGCCCAAGGCACCGGCCAAGAAGCGAAAAGTGATTAGCGATGATGAAGGCGACGGTAACATCTCTGGCTTCTCAAACACGCCGCCAAGTTCGAAAAAGACAAAAAAGGCACCAGCAGCGAAGAAATCAAGTGGCATACCCTTGGCCGAAGTTGAGAATGACAGCATGCTTATCGATTCAGCCCCCAAAACCACTGCCAAGAAAAAGTCGGCCACAGACACATATCAGAAGTTGACGCAGCTCGAGCACATCATCAAGCGTCCTGACACATACATTGGTTCTGTCGAATCGACTGAGCAGCAGATGTGGGTATTCAACAAGGAGACACAGCTCATGGAATATCGCAACATCAGCTTCGTCCCTGGTCTCTTCAAGATTTTTGATGAAATAATGGTCAATGCTGCTGATGTAAAGCAACGCAACTCCTCCATGACCTACATTAAAATCACCATTAACCGCGAATCCGGCGAAATTATGGTTGAAAACAATGGCAAGGGCATCCCAGTTGAAATTCATGAAAAGGAGAAAATTTACATCCCCGAGCTCATCTTCGGCCATTTGCTCGCTGGTTCCAACTTCGATGATGAGGAAAAGAAGACTGTCGGTGGCCGCAATGGTTACGGTGCCAAACTCTGTAACGTTTTCAGCACAGAATTCACATTGGAATGCCAAGATTCCACCAACGGGAAGAGGTACAAGCAGACATGGACTGAAAACATGTCAAAAATGGGTAAGGCAAAAATCACGTCCAACAAGACGTCCGATTTCGTTCGCATCACCTTCATGCCGGATTATAAACGCTTTGGCATGCCGGGTGGTATCGATGATGATTTGGAAAGTCTCTTCTATCGTCGAGTATACGATATGGCCGGTACGATCCGCGGCATCAAGGTTCATCTGAACGGGGAAGTCGTGAAGGTTCCAAATTTCAAGGCATACTGCGACCTGTACGCCAAGTCTATTGCGAAGGACAGGACCGCGGAGGAGGGTGGCACTGCCACCTGTACCGTTGAGATTGACAAGGAAAAAACACATCCACGCTGGGAGGTTGCCTTTGCAGTTTCTGACGGTACTTTCCAGCAGGTCTCCTTTGTGAACAACATCGCAACTACATCTGGTGGAACCCATGTCAACTACATTGCAGACCAAATTACAGCCAGTCTGCTTAAGACACTGAACAAGCGCAAGAAGGGACATACGCTAAAGCAAAGCCACCTGCGAAGCCACATCTTCATCTTTATCAACTGCTTCATTGACAACCCGGCATTTACGTCCCAAACCAAAGAGCAAATGACCACCAAAGCAAGCCTTTTCGGTAGCAAGTGTGTTCTCGGAGACAAATTCCTCAAGACGATTGCGCAATCCGAGGCCGTGGAGAACATCATGGACTTTGCTGAGAAGAAGGCCGACAAGATGATGGCCAAGAGTGATGGAAGCAAACGGTCGCGTGTGAGCAACACCAAGCTCGTCGAGGCCAATTTGGCTGGCACACGTCGTGGTCATGAATGTACTCTAATTCTAACAGAAGGAGACTCTGCCAAGGGTCTAGCTGTGTCTGGTCGTGCCATTCTGGATCCCGACAGAATTGGTGTCTTTCCCCTGCGAGGAAAACTGTTAAACGTGCGAGATGCATCCATTGACCAGATTACCAAAAACCAAGAGATTCAGAATATCAAGCAATTCCTGGGCCTGAAGCATAAACAAAGTTACACGGACACCAAGTCTCTTCGCTACGGTCATCTGATGATCATGGCCGATCAGGACCACGATGGCAGCCATATCAAGGGTCTTTTGATCAACTTTCTGCAAGTTCAGTTTCCATCCCTGCTTCAAATTCCTGATTTCTTCCGTGAGTTTGTGACGCCGATCATGAAGGTCTGGCAAGGCTCAGATCCAAAGAAGCCCACAAAATTGAAAACCTTCTTCACGCAGCCCGAATTCAACGAGTGGAAGGAAGGCCACAAACACGAGCTCGGAAGATGGCAATCAAAGTATCTCAAGGGTTTGGGTTCGTCTTCAAACGAAGATGCTCAGGTCTACTTCACAAACCTGGACCAACATCTCAAAGAGTTTGAAACAATGAAGCCAGACGAAGTCGACCTTTTCGATCTTGCGTTCTCCAAGAAGAAGGCAGACGCACGAAAGGAGTGGCTAGGTAACTTTGTTCCGGGTACCTATCTTGACCATGGTACCAAAGCAATTTCATACAGTGATTTCGTCAACAAGGAGCTGATCCTTTTCAGCATGGCTGATAACATGCGATCCATTCCATCTGTTGCGGATGGGTTGAAGCCTGGGCAGCGCAAAGTTCTCTATTCCTGCTTCAAGAGAAACCTGACAAAGGACAAAAAGGTCGTGGAGTTGGCGGGTTATGTTTCCGAACAGTCTGCCTACCATCACGGTGAACAGTCGCTTCAGCAAACTATCGTCAATCTCGCACAGACCTTTGTCGGTTCCAACAATATCAACCTTCTAGAACCCAGTGGCATGTTTGGTTCTCGACTTGCCGGTGGCTCTGATGCCGCCAGTCCCCGTTATATCTTTACTCGCCTCTCTCCTTTTGCAAGAAAAATCTACCTTGCTCAAGATGAACCGAACCTGAAGATCCAATACGACGACTCCAAGCCGATCGAGCCCGAAGTGTATGCCCCAATTATCCCCATGGTTCTTGTCAACGGTGCAGATGGTATCGGTACTGGTTGGAGTACGTCAATTCCAAATTATCACCCTACCGATATCGTCAAAAACTTGAAGCGCCGTATGGGTCGACTTAGCCTGGAGGAAGCCGAAGAGCAGCCGTTTGAGCCCATGATGCCCTGGTTCCGTGGATGGAAAGGCACACCCGAGGCTGCTGGCCCAGATCGATTTAAATTCAACGGCATTGCATACCAGAACGAACAGAATCCAAACGAAGTGATTGTTACTGAACTTCCCATCAGAATGTGGACAGATGACTTCAAGGCCAAGCTGGAGAAGGTCATCAGCGGATTGGAGGGCCCTGCTTGGATCAAAGACTACAAAGAATTCAACGACCACAACACGGTACATTTTGAGATTGTAATTGACGAGAAGCACATGGACAAGGTTCTTCAAGAGGGTCTCTTGGAGCGCTTTAAGCTTCTCAAGCAGGTTGCAACGTCCAACATGGTGGCCTTTGACTTGCAAGGTCGGATCCGCAAGTATGAAAAGGTTGAAGATATATTAGAAGAGTTCTATCAGTATCGACTCGACATGTACATGGAGCGAAAGAAGTACTGGCTCAATGTTTACCACCGTGATTACCGCAAGCTCAAGAACCAGGCCCGTTTCATTCAAGAAATCATCAGCGGTGTTTTGGTCGTCGGTAAGAAGCGAAAGGATGTACTTACCGCGGAGCTCCGCGACCGCAAGTACGAGGCCTTCCCCCCCAAGAAAACTGGCCCGCAGGCAGAGGAAGCCGAACTAGGTAACGATTCAGGAGACGAAGACGACGGCAAGGACACTGGCTCACGCGATTACGATTATCTTTTGTCCATGCCTATTTGGTCTTTGACTGCCGAGCGCCTCGAGAAGCTCAATGACGCCATTGCGAAGAAGAAGGCGGAACACGACGAGCTACAGGCCAAGAGCGAAAAGGACTTGTGGTGTGAGGACTTGAACGATTTTATGGCCGAGTGGGATAAGCAGGTCGCTATTGATGCCGAAATCCAGACCAAGATTCGTCGACTAGGCCGACGCGTTTCGAAGAAGATAGGTGCTGGCAAGAACAGCAAGGCCAAGGACGATGACGATTATGCACCGGTGAAGAAAAGTCGCCCCAAGGGTAAAGCAGCTCCTGTTAAACTAAAGGTGGAAACCAAGAGCGCGCAGCGCTTTGCTGACATGTTCGGCTCCAAACCTAAAGTTAAGAAGGAAGCTGAGGAAGACGTCGTAGAACTTTCTGACAACTTTTCGGACGATGATTTCGCAGCTCTTAGTAGGAAGCCTGCAGCTCCAAAGCGTGCTAGGACCATTTCGGCTGCCGCTTCTGCATCACAATCGCAGTCAGAGGAGCCTGAGGCTCGCCCGCTGAAGCGGGCGGCTGCATCAAAAGCCAGGACGCTGTTTGACGATGACTCAGTATCTGAGAATGAGGACGACAATATGGTTGACGTCGGTTCTCTGGTGAAGGGCATTGTGAGCACGCCCAAGGAAGAGAGCGTACCGCCTGCGCCTTTGACCAAGTCAATATCTGCGCGGTCCTTCCAGATTGATGATGATGACGATGATTTGCTTGCGCCTTCGCCACCGGCCAAGTCTATGAGTAAGGAGGATATCCTTGATAGCCTGTTGTCTGATGATGACAAACCAGCTGCACCCAGTATTCCAGGACTAGCGGCGATAAAAAAATCTGCTCGCTCCAAGGCGTCTGTTGCCAAGCCAAAGGCAAAGGTTGACCCCAAGCCAAAGGCTACGGCTAGTAAGCCACCAACGCTATCACCGGCGGCAAAGGTGTACGCAGCAAGAAAGAATATCAAGGCCACTGCGCTAGCCGATGATTCAGACGAAGATATGGCTAGGCCTGGATCACCGAGCCCGAAGCGAGCAGCGCCTTCACGCGCTCGTCCTGGTCGTGCAGCGGCTCGAAGACCAATCGTAGTTGATGAAGACGATTCGCTCATGGCTGACGATCAAGACGAAAGCGATGATCCCTTTGAGATGGATGAAGACGATGACTAAAAGGTGGTATCAATGCGGATATCTCGTAGCCCTGGCTATCTCCTACCATGGATTCGGAGCCAATTTTTGCTGCTTTAAACTAGCGTTGTTTGTTGGCGTTGGGGAGGGAAGAGTGAAGGTCCAGCTGCGACTCGACTTGTGCTGTCAAATTTCATGGCTATTGCTTTATGTATGCTTTATTATTATGTTTGCGAGATTCCTAAGTTGTCAACTTTGGTTTGATTTATTGCCAGTTGAGAATGTGGGATCTGCTTGTTCCGAGTCCACATGGGTGTAATCTATATAGCGTGACTCGTTAATAAAATACATTCGTCTGGAAAATCCAGGGAGATGCCATTGGCTACGTACTGACTCACTAAAGAGCTTTTTTAAAATCGCCGCGGAAATTTGCAATACATATCGCAGCAAGTATTTCTTGTTGCAGAAACGTCTGGAGCTTTGGCAGTACATTTCCATAGATGGCTGCCATATTGTACAGTTCACGCAGCAGAACGTACCTGTTTAACAAAAAAATTGCAAATAGATGTACACAAATCTCGCTACTCAGCATAAAATGCCTTTCAAATTCCAAAAGCCATTCACTCCGTGTCGGCATTTGCGAATAAGATGGGTTTCAAACTGTGTCTGCCACAGTGGTTATTGCCCCTCTAAAAACTCAACCCCACCAGGAAGCTCTCATACTTGGCCCCTCCGTCCAGATGTCTCTCCGTCTTCTTGTCTTCAAACACCCAGTACACATAAAACCACAGACCTCCCGTACTCGAAATGTCCTCTGAAGACGAGCCCCAGTCGATAAAAGCCCTCTATGCCGAGGCCGAGGCCTCCCGCGCCGCACTTGAATCCCACCCAGACCCACGATCCGACTCGTTCGCCAGCTTTCTCGCGACAACGCTCGCCATCTACACCCGCTGCCGCGACCAAATCGCTGCTGTGTCCCTATTCTCTCCAAACGAGTCCCTCGAGGACGTTGCCACCTCGTCTCTCCCCTACATGCTTCTCGACCTACGCCTGGCCGAAGTTGCCCAGCGCACACCCTACGTTGACCCGCCGCAGCGCAAGCTCCTTGTGCGCCGCGCCCGCGCCGCGTACGATTCCTTTCTCAACCTCGTTGACAGCTACAATCTTGTTACGGGTCGATATGTGAAGCTTCTGGAAAGGTATCGCGATGATCCAGAGAAGTTCGCCGTGGTCGTGACGAGCGGCGGCGACATGGCCGCACGGAGGGACGCCAAGATTGCCGCCTTCCGGGCGGAAAAGGAACTAAAGGGGAAGCTCGAGGCGCTGCGCAACGACCCGCGGTATCTGCAGAACGGGGGCGATGAGGATGTCGTGCGGCAGGCACACCTCGCGGCCATCGAGTTTGGCGTGCACGCCGCGCTGCAAGGCCTCGAGTCGCTGAATCGCGAGCTGGAGATGCTCGCCATGGCGCCCGAACGGCCCGAGCCCCAGGGAGACGGCAGCAGAACCGATACCAACAGCAGGCGGCGCGGCGCCGCCGACGACGACGCCTCGACGTGGCGCCTCGACCAGCCCCTGCGCCGCCCCGGCGGGACGGGCGGGCCGCTGCTCTCGGAAACGGGCAAGCCGCTGCAGCCGTTTACGCTGGTGGGCAGCCGGTCCGACGTGCGCAGCGGCGTGTTTCGCTCGGGCCATAACCTGCCGACAATGTCCATTGACGAGTACCTCGAGGAAGAGAAGCGCCGCGGCAACATCCTCTCGGGCGGCACGGACGGCACGAAGCCGGAGGTGGACGAGGACGACATGGAGGCCGTGGATAGGGAGACGTACAAGGCGCGCGAGTGGGATGACTTCAAGGACGAAAATCGTCGTGGCGCGGGCAATACAATGAACATGGGCTAAATAGATCGACAAGGAGGGATTTGTGTTTTTCTATTTTTTCGTGGAAATGGGGTTTCCTGCCTTTTGGATGGGCATTTCCTCGATAACCATGACTTTTCAAGCGAGTAATTTGCATACACGGCGTCTGGTTATGAATGGTTTCACTGAAACATAAACTGGAATTTGATGCGGTGACTCTTGACTGGGTTCCCGCCCAGTCTTGCCAATGTCTCTGCCTATATAGATACTGGCGGTACTATAAATCCAGCAATAAAATGTTTGGCAAACCGAGCAAAATATGAGTTGGCCGCCAAATTGACTGGTTCAATTCGCCATTAGTCATACATGCCATGCAATATGACTCAAAACAATGAATGCTTTTGCTATCCGGTGTTCAAAATAGTTCATTTATTCAACAATTAAATTCAAGTCGCTTAAATGCAGTATTACGTACGAATGGTGTGTCAATTCAACGATTGTCGTAGTTTTAACTAACGGTCCACATCGCTTTGTCCACCCATCATGTAAAACAATCTTCATTTGGTTTGTTGTCCATTCAGCTCCCACATATTATATTTCACCATAATCCAATACAAGGCTTGTATCTGATGCCATCAGCTCCGTGCTTTAAAGCAAATCATCTGCAAAGATATCCCATCTACCTACCCAGTTTTCTTAGGCGGCAACCATTTTTGTATCCGTCCCAACGCTTCCATCAGCCGGCGAGTCTGTCTGAAAAGAGCCATCCACGTCAAAACTATCCTCAAGTAACTCGAAATCGTCATCATTGCAGATTGTTGAAGTAGAGTCATCATCGCTATCTAGGGATAGAAGGAACTCGTCGAGAGTCTGTTCTCTTGCATCCAGTTGCTGCTCAGGCGGTCTCACTGCCACTTTTGCACCATGATAGTCGCTAAAATCAGAATGAAAACTCTCCGACATAATTGATTTGTCGTCGGTGATGACGTGGTCTGACCGAAAAACTGTTGAGACACTGTCGTGGACGTCTACCGAGGCAGCTGTAGTGCTTCCAGCCATGTCCATCGCTGACATATCGTCCACAAACGAGCCAGAAAGACTAGACGCGTCGGAAGGGATCGTTATTCCTGTGTGGTATGCAGGGCCTGGCCCATTTGGTCCCATATCTGCGGGAGGCAAGTGATCCTCAAACACACCGCCAGTGCCATCATTGCATCCCCCAGCCCAAAGCGGCAAATACTTCTTTTCATTGTTTGTAAGAGGCATAGTCATGTGCCAGGTGATGAACGTGTGTAAATCTTGGCCACCTTCACTGTATCTCCCTCCCATGGCTCGCAACTTACTTTCTACCTCATCTTCCAACTGATTTAATTGGAAAGGGAGAGAACTATCCGGTTCCATACCAGGCCAATGTTGGTCATTTGCGTCGAATACGTGTTTCCAGGCCGCCTGGTTCAAAGGGACATACTCCTTGTGAAGAGCGGCCAGTTTTAGTCTCAGCATTTTCTCAAATTCCCCAGCTGAAAACTGAGTACCGGCTCTCATATGATTGAGGTACTTTGAATCCGTCCACGACTCTGCGAGCTGGGTATATGGATAACGCAAGAGCAGCTTCTGTATTGGTGTCAGCAGCGGATCGATGTCGTCCAACTCTTTAAAATCCTGTGGCTCAACGTATCGTGCTCTATCAGCGTCTATTTGTCGATAATTTGCTGAAAATGAAGCATAGTGTTGTGAGCCAGATATTGGTTGGCTCAGAGTTTCAATAACCTGGGTCATTACAGCCTGAAATCTCTTTTTTAGCTCTGTAATGAGATTCAAATGAATACTAAAGCGATCCGGGTCTTCAAGCCTCAGGACATCTTCAATTCTCTGGAGCTTCTGCCATTCAGGCAGCTCCCAATCATCAAGAATGTGGTCGCTTTGAAGTTGAGCCAATTCAGCTGTCACTCGCTCGACCAAGGCGCGTGCGGCATGCTGTATTAGGTTAAAAAACTCGTCGCCTGCATCGCCTTTTCTCCTTCCAAAAACAGTGACATGGCTGAAGTCTATGGCTTCCTTCATCGCACGACTGGATGCTTCTTCCAGTGCCAGCTCATTGACCAGGATTTTAAACGCAGTTTGTGTGACCTGGGGACTTTCAATTGCGCCGCCGATTCGAAGGGCCTCTTCTGGTAAAATCTCTATAAACTGCGAATTTTTACCATGCAGTAGCCATTGGATCACTTTATCCTGGACAACCGACACACAGTCCCAAATCTTAGCGAGGGCCACCAAAGTCCACACCCGGGGGGCAGAGTCGAGAAACACTTCCTTTCCTTCAATGAGCATCAGTAGACGAATAATTCCGGCTCGATGCCTAATAGGACAATAATCTGGGATATTGAAATGATCGGGGACTTGCTCAATCTGCAACAGTTTGCCATTATTCCGGAAGAATACCAGTTCGGCCACTGTAAGAGGGAGCGTGACGATGTTTGGCATTGTTGTACCTGCCGGTACATGCTTGGATTTGTCGAGTATGGTTTCAGAAACCGGTGGTGCTAGCGGCTGGAGGGCGAGTTCCTTGCAGGAGCATGAGTCGTCATGACCCTTGACGAGAAAAAAGGGCACGTTGAGCCTGGCATAGGAAGACCACCATTTTATGATGCCAGGCGTAAGTGACAGCTCCGTCATTTGAAAGACCATTTCGTCGCCTTCACTGGGTGGTGTCAGATCCAAAACGAACTGAATGCCGTCGGGTAGCTTGTTGGCAAGGTTTCTTCGGCGCTGAGCACGAAACTGATGCGACGGCTTCAGCATGTCTATAAATTTAGAAGAGCCAGTAGCAATGAGTTTAGATGAATGGACACGAAATTTCTGAGAGCGATAGGCCAGGCCGCTGCAGTCGTATGCAATCTTTCCGTTACGAACGGCGGGGAAGTCGACAAAAACTAGGGTATCGCCCTCGTTGAGTTCCAGTTCTGTGGTGTGCATCTTGAAGAGCTCGATATTACGGCGCTCTACGTATTCCTCGTTGCGGATCGACTGCCTCTGGTAAGGGGGCAGTCGCTCGATGCCGGCAAAGTTGTCATCGGAACTTTTAGCCATGGGTTCAGACTCGAGCCGGTGCAGGGCAACAGGGTCTTGAAGTTGGAGCTGAGGCTCATTGCTTTGTGCAGAGTCAAGTGAAGCAGCAAGCGCTCGTCTCAGGTCCTGAATCTCTTTGTTGCTGACCATGCTGTCTGAAGATTGCATGGCCGCTACCGTATTAAGTTGTTTGCTGCAGGCCAACGGTTTGTAGAATGAGAGGGCGGTGCCGTCCTCAAGACCTTCTACAGCAAAGAGCAGGGCTGGGAGAATTTGGTAAGAAATGCGGATGATGTAGACTCACCGTAGACTTTGCTGTACCAATGGATTAGAGATGGAACATGCGACGTGCTGCTAAGAGCTGATGTTCTCTGAGCCGAGTAGTGGTTGTGTTAGAGAGAACGAGGCTGCAATGAGGACCGCACGCGGTTGTTGCCTGAAGGTACCTACGTACCTGCAGGTCTTGTTAGTCGTACTGCTGGGGGGGGGGGGGGGGGGGCCGCCACGGCTGACCGACGTGCCTGTCGTAGCAATGGAGTCTTGCCTGTAATAAACTACTGGCATATGTTAGCTTTGCTTCGTTCACATTTGTGAGTTGCTGTACTCCGTACCAGTAAACTTCAAGACCAGATGATATTGAGGGTTACATACGTGAAGCAGCCACTTACTACGCTCTGTATGGTTGAATCAATGCTATTGATGGGCATCACTGGTATCGGCGGGCGAGCGAGTAGTTTGATTATGAATACTTGAACCATTCATGTATTTTGGTTCCTATTCCATACACACTTACTTTGGGCAATGATTAGGAATGAATGAGTACGGGCTTGCAGCGTCCCTGCCTGGACACGTAGGGCTGCAGGCACCAGCGGACTGCAATGTGAGTCAGCCAGCCCGTGAGCGGCCACTGTGACGTAACTAAAAATAACAAGCCCAATTTTGGAGGTTGTATAGGCGCTAAATGTGCATAATAGATTACTTTGTCGCCATCTCTTGGCAAGCGAACGCAGTAAGATGCCGAAGTCGTTGAAGGCAAGGCGTAGAAAGAGGATAGATACTTGATGGCTGTTTGGCCTGGTAGCCTTGGCCAGCGGAGCACGAACCGTCCAAGAGCAAATGGCTATTATGGCCAGCGTTTCTCAAGACTGTTGATCAGCAATCTGAAAATGACGAACTCCACTTGGCATGAAATAGCTGGCCATTCGTACAAATATTGCAATAGTGCTGCCTAGAAGTACTTGTAGAGCAGATAGAGATACCATATGTTCGTCCTTGATAATACACGTTTCTGCACCGATGTAATTTACTGCACTAGGTATACCTAGATGATAAAAGACAAGACCCGGCGTACCTGTTCGCTGGCGGGCCATTGCGAGGTGGAGACAAGTTCTCCGACGGAGAAGTTTTATTACTTGTAGATTGCGGCACTTGTCTGTCACCAATTCTTAAATCATGTCCGATAAAGATGCTACAGCAGGGCTTTCCAATGTAGCGCCAGCATAAGAAGCGTAAAAGTTACCTCGTGCTTTGGCCGTTCATGTCATGTCTGGTAGTGTAACCCACTAATCGGCCCCCGCTGTAACTCCTCCCCACAAACACCCGCATTGATCGCCGAGCGGGCAAATTTTCACTGATAACTTCCACTGAATACTAAGGTAGCCAGCCACCGCAGCTACTGCGCTCAAGGTCGTGGGCAATAATGCATGGTGAACTGGAAATGGCCAATACGAATATAAATTCCAACTCCATTTCCCCTTTGTGTGGCTGCGACTCAACGCTATGTCGATATTTCCTGATACTTTATTCCCTCTTCAGGCCTCTTCAGGCGCGCTTTCTGCAACCGGGCGAACATGGTCAAAAGAATGATAGCATTAGATTAACTTGTGCATCCGCTTCTAGAACGCGAGTGTGACCGATGGTGAAGCTCCATGTATGAATGCTGCACGGCACTTGACGCTGGCAGTGTTTCTTTCCTTCCTTGACAGTGGAGCTTGGCCAGCGCATGAAGAAGGCTATGGCGGGAATGCTTGCCGAAAAAAAAAGGTGGATGTCTGCTGGTTTTCCCCCTCCTGCGAAGCTAATAAGAATGAACTTTGCAGTTTGGCGATGGGTGCTTCAGATATTGCTGAGCCTCAGCGAATCCATACTCAATCCCGCAACGGAATCTCCAATGTTCACTGACTGCTGGACTTCAAACGTAGGCCTGCGGACTCTACAAGGATCAATGGTGAGTCTGGCCGTGTTGGCTCTGAGGATGCGTAGCTAAAATGATGGAAGGCGGAAGAAGCGGTGGCCGACATGAAATGCCATCAAAGAGCCGGACTCCCATTGCCTTGATCCCCTGGCCGAGAAGTGCTCCATGATGGGGGTTATGAATTGTGCATCACACATACGGAATTGGAAGTCGCAGCAACACGAATATGAGTATTATATACCTGATCTATTTCCCTGTATAGTCCTGCTGCTCCCAACCAGTACGAAAGTATCCAATCTACGACGTGCCGCCCAAGTGTTGCGAAATCGAAGCCGCTGTTGAAATTCATGTTTTCGGAACTATGGTTGGACCAACATGGCGACGGTGATGATGCCCCTCCTCAGCAAATCTGGTAAATTGATTAAAATATGATCATAGGGTTGCCGACTGTGCATTTTCTGGCTACATGTTTTGCTTCGATGCATCCCCACATGCACCTTTGTAAACGGAAAAAAATAAGAAAGCCGCGAAAATGAAGGCGTAATGTAGCGTCTGCAAAATCACAAATTATATTGACAATATCATGCTCTGTTACTCTGTTACGTGCCTTGGCAAGGTTCTCCACGCCAAAGAGCGAGCTATCTCCATTCAGTATATAGCTTGCAAATAAAATTTAGCAAGGTCGAAAGTCAATACCCTATCCTCCAATTTCTATCTTTACCATGTTGCCCGTGCCTCGCTACTCACAGCCGAAAATCCAAGCTCATAAACAAGAAAAATGCGAAAAAAAAAGACTTCTCAACGCCAATGTGTGTTCACGCAGAAAGAAAAATCCCTGGAAATTGCCACCTTTGAAAAAAAGGTCCGAGGAAAGAGAGATAAGGGTAGCAGCAAGGGAAATTACGCCATTTAAAATGATCCAGCCCGCTTCGAAAAGCCGTCATCATCGCTACCTTCGCCTGATGAGTCGGCAACACCTTTCCCTTTATCTTTGCTACCCCAGCCTTGCTGTCGTCCCGGAACTTTAATCTCGCGCAAGCTCCGTCTACTCACAGGTCTTCTATCCGAGTGAGCTTTCCCAGGAGTGGATGTACCCTTGACGCGTTTCATCTCTGACGGGCCAGCTCTGTCCTTGCGATCGTCACCTGATGAGTTCCATCTCGTTGGCGGTGTCGATGTGCTCTTCAGGTCGCGCATCTCTTTGATCACGTCGGCAAAACTCTCTTCCAGAGTCTTCATACGCGCCAGCACCAGACGACCCATCCTATCGCGGTCTGCTGCATCAATGCCCCGTGCCACCCGCATCCGGCTCTCCCGCATCATGGCCATGGCCATTTGGGTCTGGAAGCTGCCCGGCATGCTAAGGTTCATCTGAGATTCGTCAGCACCCAAGCCGGTATTGTCTGACATGACGCTCAAATCGAGAGAGGAGAGCCGGCGGCCTTCACGCAGCCGGCGAGCCGGATCAATGCTGAGGAGGGCGGTGCGACTAACACCACCCGTCTCAGCCATACCTGCTGGTGGGATAATGGGTCGAGGCTTCCTGTCCACGATAGTCGCGGTTTTGCGGGTTGGACTTCGCCTTCCCGAGCTTGTCTGTCCTTCTCCGATTGTATTGCGGCCGCTGCTCCCAGGCTTTTCGGTCGGTGCCGTCTTTTGTTTTGGTGGCGACCTGGGCATGGAAGAGGGCTCGAGCGACTCCTCTTCCTCTGGATTGAACAGAATTGTATTCGTTGACAGAGTACGACTATGCATCCCACGCCGTTGGTTGGACACTCGCGGTGTGGCTGGTGCTTTTGGTGCGAGGACACCGTAAGAGCTCTGTGATGACGGTAATTTTCCAATGCTAGCACCAAGTGCAGTACCGAAATAGTCCTCTTGTGGTACGTGCAAGCGAGTCTGGTTTTCGATGGCGCTTTGCTCAATATGCGTCACTGCATCCTCTTCGTCCTCATCGTTTGTAACCAGTTCGTCATCGCCATCCGCATCCGTCTGATCCTTGTAGTCGATATTGAAAGACGGGAGCCGTGAGGCAAATGTCGGCCCGCGGGTATAAGCTCCCTGGTTGGAGATAAATTCAGCAGGATCGCTGGCAGTGGATCGCACATCGGAGACACGCCGTAAATTCGATCCTCGTTCCCAACCTACGCTCATCCTTCTCTGCCAGTCTGGGACTGCGCGGCTGTCAATCGTCGGCCAGTGATGGCCGGTGCCATCTTCCTCATGCTGCTCCATCCAATTTCGTATAGCATTCTGCGTCTTGCGGCGCTCATTTCTCCGTTGTGTCCGCAGTGTGGCACTGGCGGGTGCTCTTCTGAACACTTCCTCTAGAGCACGGTCTTTTTGGAAGCCAGCAACTGATTCTTCACGAACCCGAATATTCGGACTGAAGATAGCTGTGCGGTTAGCGGCATCGCCAAAGGAAATGGCACGGCGGCGGCCTCTACCATGGTTTTCGACCAGATCAGTTGGCTCGAACATTGAGGGTGCCAACCAAAACCTCTCATAAAGGTAGATGAAAAAAAGAATAGGGAAGTGTGTGACTTTGATGATTGCCCGATTCAGCCAAACAAACTGCTTTAGGGGCATACAGTACCGTAGCGGCATCAACAGCCAGGCAAAAATGTTGGTAGGGGCGATATAGGAGAACAAGGCGTCATTCTTGACCATGGAAATCGTGTTGATGGCGAACACAAACTGGTGCTCTTCAGTGGCATTAGACGCGATTGCTGTGAACGAGTTGGTGAGCACCGTAATCAAGATGGTGACAACCAAGTAGTGGCAAATGATGAGGAAAACCATCATGAGAATTCTGGCCAGCCAGTTATAAGTCGGCCAAACGTCCCAGGCTGCAGGCGTGAAGCCCATAAGAATCTGAAAGATTTTATAAGCGACCTCGCCTCCGTTACTCTGGGTATTAGACAAGGTAAAAAATACGTAGAACCCGCTGCACATGATCAGGACCAGTACAAATACAGCAGCCAGGTCGACGGTCATGAGACGAAATGCAATGAGCAGTTGCGAGAAGTACTGATAGTGATCCAGCACGCTAAATATGCGTGGTAGCAGCAAAATGGCGTTTGCAGCCAGAACGTCATAGGCCATGTCGTTCCAGTGATGAGGGTCGACGAGAAACACTCCATAGGCGCGCATGCAATAGTAGACAATGAGCAGGACCAAGATGCCTAGATCAAAGACATTCCAGAAGCTCATAATGTACAGGGCGAACCCTTGTTCATTGAAGCCAACTAGCTCGTCAAGCATAAAACCAGCACTCCAGAACCAAAAGACTAGTTCCAGTCCGGTGATATGCACAGAGCGCTGAATAAGAACGGCAAGAAACAGTGCAATCAGCACTGCCAATGATAGGGTGGACAAGAATGAGCGGTAGCGGGGTACCCGAAGACGCGACAGCTTAAATACAGAGGCTTGTCGTGGATCGTACAACATGACTGTACGACGTCCATTTGGAATGTGATACTGGGAGTGTCTTGGGACAGCATTTCCCAGAAGTGGTGTCCGGGAGTCTGGTTTGCTCGGCGAACCATTGGCATGGCCAAATAGCTCATTGGGTGCCTCTTCTCTATGCAGCGTATCGGCAGCGGAGTAGAATGAAATGGCACCATTCCAAATGGCCTCAAGTTGTTGCACGACAACCGGATGGGCAAGGAAGTGCTTAGCTGAGGCGCGTATGGCAACTTCGAGTGTTGATGTTCGCGACGCGATCAAAGTGCCCTTGGCTTTCCCAGTGGCTCGTGCGGCGATATCCTCAGATGCGCCCGGTAGACCTTGTAAGGGATAAAAGTCGTAGGCCAGCGCATCAATTAATTCTCGTGTGGAATACTCCTTGAGAAGCTTCAGCGCAAGCAACTCGCAGACTTTCGCGCGGGTGTTGCTAACTCCTATGCTGGCAGCATAGCGTTGTCCTTCCTTTCCAAACTGTAGGCAGTTGGCCATCAAGGCATAAATAGTGGCCCGGGAAAAGTGCTGGGCACGAATCTGCTGTTGCATGGGCTTGACAAGAAATTGCGAGACTTGAGGGGATCGGAGCTGTTCCCAACTGAGTGACGTTTCGGTTCGGGCAGACACTATGATTCGAATTGCATGTGTTATACTATAGATGGGCAGGGTATCTAAAACAAAAAGTGATTGTCAGTCCAGGAACTAGGTGCAGGAAGAGTACGGAGCGGCAAGGAAAAAATACCAAGGTGGCTCGCAGAGAAGAGTGGGAGGACAGGCAGTCCACCTGGGCCATGTTCCTCTGCGTCACGAATGTCGTCTACAGCTTCATCTTCGTCGTTGGCATCTTGATCCGCGCCGTTGCCGTTGTTCAGGCCTTGGTCAAAGTCGTCCTCATCTTCATCCTCGTCCTCGTCTGCCTCTGTAAAATCGGCCGTGGCATGAACGCGGGCAGGAAACTGGCGCGAAGGACGACGGGGCGGCGGAGAAGGGCTGTAAGTTGGTTGAATGCCAGCACGGCGCTGTCTGGGGTGGCGGGAGGTAAACATTGTGCCGAGCTCAAGCTTGCCCAGTATCTATACGTCCTGGCACGCCATCGGCCTTGTGAAGCAAGGGAACAAAGCAACGAGCTGTCAAGGAAGGTCGTGATGGTGGTGGTGAGACCAGCGAGTGGCGCGCCGGTCCAAGTGACAATCTCTAGATGGCGTGGGCAGAAAAGAGAAGGAAGGTGAATGTGGAGGCAAGAGATTCAAGAATCGAGGTTGAACATTGAACACTGGTTGTGCGACAAGGGGGTGCAATGGAGGTGGGTGTGGTGGTGATGGTCTGGCAGGCTGCCCCCTTCATCAGGCGAGTGCGGCTCAGACACTGACAACAGAACTACCGCCGTCGCTCGCAGATGGCAGTACCAAGGGACAGGCCAAGAGATCGGCAGCCCTAGTCAACTTTGCAGGGGATGTTTTATTTCATGCATGCGCTATTTGCTACTTGTTCTTCTCCATTTATAGAGTTGTCAACTAACAAAGACGCTGCCTTGGATTTTGGAGGGACAGGGCAAAAAGAGCGGGGTGTATGCTCGCCTACGGAGTGCTGGAAGTTCATTTCTTGCGCTGAAAGGAATTAGATTAAAGTACCCATCGAGGCTCCGTTGCGGCTCAACCAAGGGTGGGACATCGGCGGAGCTGCAAAATGCTTTATTTTCGAGAGGGCGCGTGTGTGCTCGCAGCTGCTAGAGACGCAGTTTTGAAACAATACAAATACTAAGCGAAGCAGTTGTTTGGCTCTTCTTTCTCAGGATCTTGCATGCTCTCTCTCGGTCGGCAAACCATGGCCGCCAATCTGCAAGCTGCAGCCCATTAAAGTCGCAGGGGGCTGCTACGCTAAGGCATCCAGGTGGATCATTGCCATTAACTCAGAAAACAGTCTAAATAATGAACAGACAATAAATAAGAGGGATAAGGATATACATAGTAATAATGTACTACTCCGTTCTCTCATTTTATTACAGTCCTTTACCTACATTGAGGTTATAATAGTGCACTTGCTGTACTTGAGTCCTGGCTCGCCATCCTGAATACAGGTTCCTTAACCAGCCAACTGCAAATTAACATATGCAATCCATCATACTATTATTGTTACTCTCCTCCCCATCCATGGCTTGACCTGAGATACGCGTGACACCCTCTCACTCCCCACCGCGGTACCACCTGCGTCGATGATTGGACGATGCGCTGCTGCACCACCTCCAGGCTAGTCATGGGCTGGCTTGTGATATCGCGTTAGTTCCTGTGGTCAAGGCAAGCTGAAGCTGGTTGGTAAGGGAATGCCACAGTAGGCCAGTGTTGCATGGTGGCTCGTGGCTGCATTTCTACATGGCTCCAGTCAATCATGTGGTCTGCGCGAAGATACACAACCAGAACATGGGGATGTTTAAATACTGTTCGTTGATGCCAGAACCATCATGAACTGCAAGAGCCCATCTACACTGCTAGTCCAAGTTGATTAGCGGCCAAAGGTATTACTCTTCGTCTGTATACTACAAACGAAATTAACGGCAGTGCATAGCTATACATTCTTCTCTACCTTACAAGGACCGAAAACGCGGCAAGGAACAAATAAATTACGTTCGTGGCACAGTCGATCGTGGCGCAAACACGTGGCGCGAGCTATCTGAATCGGGATAGCTCCGATTCGGTCCAAGTTGGGCAATTTCGTAAATTCATAGCGAGGTAACTCTTCGATATGCCTGCTGAGATGCGCCTCATCAGTAGACATGAATTCTATGCTCACAATTGGATTACCCACGAATTAAATTTTGTAAGAAGCAAGGAATTAGATAAAATTAAGATGAAAAGTAGAGAGGGTATCCTTGACACACTTTTATGCACTGAATGTACCACGTTAACCGTTAACGAGCAAGAGTGTTCATGACAAAGGTATTCCTAGATAATTCCAGAAGAGGCAACAACCATAAGAGATGCATCAACGGTTGCCTTTGCGGCGCCAAACTCGGCGCTTTGCTCGAAACACCTCGGAGTGTGTGTCAGAGCATTGGGATCTTCCAAGATAGACGCGTGGATGTCAATTGAATACTTCCCTTGACCACAGTTGAAACGGCGTTGTTTGGTTCAGCAAGTCAGTCAAGGTTCGCTCCAATTCCGCAACATGTATATATCATAACCCACACGGAGCCCATCAGGCTGGATGTAACTTCTATGGCCAAACAAAAGTAGAGAGTAGAATCCAACTCATGTAGAGCTCGGAGGTCCGTAAGTATGCAGCAAATCGGCGGGGCCGAGTACAAGACAATATTGTGCAACAAATGTTCAACCGTAGGCGTTATCAACAGCAGCTAGCGCTCCGTTTTATACCGCGCACTAGCCGCAAACAATGACGCAGATGTAGATGTAGAGCATACTGGTAAGTAGATGGAAATGTAGGGTCCTGCAAATCCGTCACTTTACAGTTTTGACGAGGAATGACTTATTAGCTTCTAGTCAACTGCAATGGTGAGTATACTGGCAGCCACCAATATGGCCCAAGTAGAATTAGTTAATAAAACAAGGCACTTGGAGCATGTGGAGCAGAATAATATCCGCCCGTCTGGGGTTGGTTATTGAGTACCTAGGTAGCTCTGCGCTTGGGTCCTTTTGGCAGCCCGGGTAAAGACACTGCCTAAGAACAAAGGTGGCACCTGATTCAGGGGTGACGAGTCACAGACCCCAAGCTAATAAGGAAGGAAAGGGAGCAATATGCTGCTGAGTTGTAGTACTGCATACAATTGGTATTCATCCTATTGTTTTTCCTTATTTCATTTGTTTTCGTTTGGCTTCTCAATTTCTCCACAGCTATCACATAGCAGATTATGTGCTGGAATTGGGGAACCTACAAGCACACACCTTACCCGCAATGACTCGGGCGCAAACCACCCTGGTTGTACGTAATACAACAGAGCGTGGCATGGAGCGGATAGTTATCCGAATTGGAAACATTGCAATTGTACGGAGTACTAAGCCATTGTTTTTTTATAAAAAAAAAAAAGTCCTCTAACACATTACTCCGTAGCTTGTTGGGATTAGTTAGGCAAAGCAATATGATTGTAGAACTTGTTTCATGCACCTAGGTTCAAGTGGCGTTCAGTAGCGGCCAAGAGATGCTCAAGCCTCTCTGCACCCGCCCGTTGCGTAGGGCCAAACAATCCGCATTAGCAGTAGTCTTAGGGGAGGGAATGAGCCTAGCAGAAACCTTGGCTCCGGTGACTTTGCTCCCCCTGACGTCCGTCAAACCCCTGCAGTAATCACCTCCTCATTGGCTCGGGCGCTGCAGACTGCCAGGCCTCTCCCAACAAGCCACTCTAGACAGCCGACTATGATAATTCCTCTACCGCCAAATTAGAGTACACATATTGCAGCGAAAATACTGTATGGTCTAACCAACCCTGGGCTGTCCCTTTTTTTCACCCTGGCCATCCGGTCATCCACCCGCTAACTTCTCTCCCTCACGGTTGAGGAAACCAAACGAGACCTCTTTGGCCAGTGGTTCTTGACTGTGAGTTTCTTCCTTCCACAACGTCCTGAGTTTGTCAGCGTGGAGCCGTCTCCGTCTCAGGCCTCGCTGTAACGTTGTTCATGAAACCTATGCCGCCAGCTCCTGCCAAAACAACACGATTCTCTGGATTTCTGAGAGCGCACGCCACTCAATTGGCGGCCACAGCACTGAATGGAAGACTGTGTTGCTCCAGACGGTTACTGGTGTTGATGTCCTTGGCCTGGACTCTTGTACTTCCGTTTTTCTTGCGACGCATTCCTGGCTCGCCCACCAAACAGGTCAACCATCATCGGCATGGCCACCGCCGCCGTCGCCCTGGCGTCCGTCTCGGACAAGCACAACAGCCACAAAGCTTGCAGTTCTGAGGCTGCGCGAGGATCCATAGATATGCAGGACTCAACAATCGAGGAAGATACAGAGACCGAGACGCCCAAATTAGCGCACGACTCCATGGTTACCGTTCGACTGTCGGAGCCGCCTGTTCTTACCCTTGACACGACGAAGTGTGCATCTTACTCCGACTCAAAGTCTAGTCCCGTTGTAAGCCCTCGTGGCACTATTAACATCGAGCTACCCAACGGGTCCGAAAACCTAACGGCTATCGAGACGATAGAGGGCGGCGATGCCGAGGAAATTCACAACAGTGTGCTGGTGTCCCGAAGGTCCAGAGCGACGCTGCCCCGGGTTGACACGACCCGTAGTTTGCGGGATGAGCTCGGCCAATGTCAAGACGGTAGTAGTGAAACATCTGAGGACCTTGAGGAGGTCAACTGGGACGAATTGGAGAGGACAGAAGACCAGCAAACAAAGGACGAGGAGACAGACAATGTAGGCCATATCATTCTATGCTTTTCGCGCCGGTTTGTTTTATCATTACACGGATGATGCTAATAATGGCCCCCAATTACAGTCGACTGCACTCCTCCTCGCTAGGCTTGAGCAAGAAAACGCAAAGTTGGCTACGAACCCAAAAACCGTCAAAGTCCAAGCCGTTGAAAAACTCATTGCGTCCAAGACTCGGCCGCCGTCGATGGCCCAACTGCGCCAAATGATGAGCAGCCCTACGCCCCCCGAACTTCGCTACTCTCTATTGCCACCTCCCCCCATGACGGATCTGGAATTCTACGCCGCCCTCGTCCAGGACTACCAACAAACAGCTGCTCGCCTGCCGACGCTGTTATCAAATAAGATTAGAAAGGGTATTCCACCGCCTTTGCGTGGTGTCGTGTGGATAAGCATGTCTGGCGCCAGAGATGCCAACTTGGAAGAACAATTCGACCGTTTCAGTGGCGAATCTAGCCCGTACGAGCTGCTCATTGGAAAGGATCTCGGCCGAAGCTTCCCGGGCGTGGACATGTTTCGTGATTCAGATGGCGACGGACAGCGGATGCTCGGCAGTGTTCTTAAAGCGTTTAGTCTCTACGATACAAAGATTGGGTACTGCCAAGGACTCGCTTTCCTTGTTGGGCCGCTGCTCATGCATATGCCTGACAAGCAAGCATTCTGCGTTTTGACTAGGTATGATCTGGCGACTTCCAACGCACAACGTGACTACTAACCCGCGCTAGACTCATGGACCGATACGATCTTAGAACCTGCTTCCTACCCGATCTTTCAGGATTACACGTGCGCATATATCAGTTCCGAGAATTGCTACGAAATCACTTTCCGGCTCTATCAGCGCACTTGGAAGAGCTGCAAGTGGAAACAGCCTACGTTTCACAGTGGTTCCTCAGCTTCTTTGCTGTCACATGCCCCTTGCCAATGCTATTCCGTATCTATGACGTTGTGTTTGCCGAAGGGGCGTCAGAAACACTGATGCGAGTGGCCTTGTCTTTGATGCGAAAGAATGAACCACGTCTTCTGGGGTGCATGGAACTTGAGGACGTGATGCAGCTGCTGCTATCCCGGGGACTCTGGGATTGCTACCACTACGATGCGGACGAGTTCGTCTCAGATTTTGCAAGCTTGTCTAGTATAGTAACCAGAGAGAAGCTGTCACAACTGGAGCAAGCCTATCGAGAGTCGCTGGTTGCTACAGCTAACGCCGCCCGCACATCCGACATCACCACTGCTGCTAGCCGCTTCCTCGGACGTATCTGGGCAAGTTCAAATTCGAAAACAGTAACATTGACACCTGGCCTTAGCGCACCCGGCAAGCAATTTAGTGTCTTGCGACGAAGTACGTCCAAACAAAGCCTCGCATCTACACTCAATTCCGTCGAAGCGAGCTCTACGAGCGTCAGCAGCTCCATCTCAACGGACGCAACCAGCCTATCTAGAGACTCTGCCAACACGGAAGATGGACCTTCTAGTCGAGAATCTACACCTGTTGGACCAAAACCCACTGCAAGTTACAAGACGACCGAGGATCGATATTTGCACAGCCAGATCGAAGATTTATTGACAGCACTTACTGAACTGCAACGGAGCAACGCGATTGTAACAAACCAACTCCAGCGCGAGCAAGAGGAACGAGACGAGGACCGCCGCGCGGTGCGGTCGTTGTTAGATGGACTCCGGCGAAGAGCTGGTAATTCGAGGCCGGGTGATGTGGAAGCAATTTCTCGAGACCTCAGAGATTCGGCTATTGCCGAAGATGTTGATGTTGGGGAGATTGACGGTGGGGAAGACAGCGACGATACAGCGACGGCGGACGAGTTGGACGTTGGCGCTGATGCTTCGCTGAAAGACACGGAAGACGGAGAAGCGGCGACTCTGATATTAGGGGAGACCCAGATGCCGCTCGGGCACAGTGAAACCTTGGCTGTGTTGGAAGGGCCTGCGGCACCACCATCGACGGAAGATTTATCAGTGCTCTTAGACCGAGTCGAAACAAGATTTGCGCCGGAAGATCCCATCGTGAAGCATCGATCTTCGATGCTGTTAACTAAAGCGCAGCTGCGAGAAGAGCTATTTCAAGCCAGGGGACAAGTCAATACAGTGACGGCGCAATGTCAGGATCTTAACCGGCGTATATACGATATGGACCAAGAGATGTCTGCATTGAAGGAACAGCTTAAAGAACGTCACAGCCATGTCCGCTCTCTCCACCAAGAAAAACAGAAATTGGAAAAGCAATTGCACAGTCTTCGAACCACGCGAGCATCCGCAAGTCCTGCGTATGAGACGGGCAGCAAAGATGCGGACCTCGACTGGCCGGCAAGCAAAGGACTGAACAGAGCGGGTCTGCGGGAGTTTAAGCTTGGACGTAGCAGGTCTACACCGTCGACTCAAGGCAGCCTACTGAACAAGCGCATTTCATCACCACCGCAGCCGCATGATCTGTTGAGCGAGTCACCACCGAGCGAACACGAATCATTATTGCTGGAGCTGGTGCAAGCAAAGACAGCCGAGGCGACAGCCAAGCAGGAGGCAGAAGAAGTGAAGCAAAAACTAGAAGCTTTGCGTAAAGCGATAGGTTTCGCGCCCGGTGACGCGCCGTTGGCAAACCATGCAAACACGGGGGCGATGGGTGTGTTTGGCAGACTGACGGGCCAAGGGACGACACCAGGGCCAACGCCAGAACCTGCAGGGAAGCCGCCAACTCCGGCGTCTGTAAATTCTGCCGCGGGTGGTGGATTTTGGGGCTGGAGAAGATGAGAGGGTTTGACGGATGCATTATTGATTGTTTCTTGTAAATAGGCATTCCAGGGGCAAGTTTAATCGACTTCCTTGGGTATATATTTGGCGGACGCAGCTTTGATTTTAAATGCGTGTTTCTCTACATTCCATTGTTTTGTTGAGGAAGTCAGGGCGGGAACAGGGTCGCAATCATTTACGTATGTACGTATTAGCATCGCGAATAGAGTTGAAATGGAAGACATTTACATCAAAAGGGAAACGATGAAGTAAAAAATAGCGAGGAAAGGCTCGGAGCCTTGGACTGGCTATGTCATAGGAAAGGAAGTTGTGATTGTTGCGCGCTAGCAGTGTTGTAAGTAGTTGGTTAGTCTATTAGTTAGTTACCAACATCAGCGAAGCCCCCCGACGTGCGCCACAGCCTCGGCAGTTGTGACGTCGTTGAAGCAGCGCAGGATAAGTGTGTCTTGGGAGAGGCACGTGCGCATACGTTGATGGCGAACAGGTGATGTCAACGCATGGCATGACCATTTAGAGGTGGTCGACAATGTGGCTGAAGCTATGATTAAATACACCGTCACGATTTTGGACACCTCTAAGATGAGGTGCATGTTGTAGACCGAACCCAGACCTCATGACATACATGGTGTAGTTACTTGAAGCTAGCTGTGCCCAAGTACAGCAAAGAGACCAGGTAGCGGGTAACTACATGCAGGGGTGATGGTGCATGGCCGTTATCTGGCCAACCAGAGAGCGCCGATGTGGCGCATTGCGCGGTGGACTGGTATCGAGTGACGCAAGACCAACGTAGAAAGTACAGTCGCTTCAGGAAAATGTAAGTACCAATACAGCACGACATACACAATCCCTACGTAGTTTTATGATGTAAATTGCTTTGGTGAACAATTTTAGGATTGATTGTGGAGTGCAATCGAAGGAAACTCATGTGTCAAAATCATGCTCTCCCCGGAAGAATGAATACCCAGTAAGTTGGTGGTGGTGGGCAGATTGTGTGCAATGGAAATTAATAGCGACTTATCAGTCATGCTATGCTAACTATCGGCGAAGTCATAAGAGATGGAGCAAAGTAACGAATGGAGCCATTTTTATTTTATTTTAAATCGAAATTTACTACCAGGTTGGCGGCCCGTTTCCTGGCAGTGTTGCGGGCGGGCTACCTAGCAACGGCGGGGGAGAACGAGAATAGTGCCTGTTTGGTATGCGGCGCGGCTTGGCCCAAAGCTGGGTTTTTAGTGCGATTCGTTTAGCCTGAAAGTTTATGGATTGCGGTTATCGTAACGGCTGTTCAATAACTAGGAAAACCAGAGCAAGTCGCAGCTGAAGCTGAATAGCGTGGAATGGAATGTAGCAGTCAGTATCCTGTTTCTATTGCTGCCGCTATCTGTGCTATCAAATTGATCCACTGTCATAGTTACGTTTCAGAAGTCTCGTTTCTCTGCAAGCAACTGGCTGTTAAATGGAAAACAATTCATCGTGAGAAGATTCATTCATTATTCCTAAATACATTAACAGTGTCTTGTGAAAAGTCTCGGGAGACACACCGATAAGATTCAGACCGCCCATGTATGAGACCCTGCTTCTTGGGCCGGTCTGGCAGGTCCTTTGGTTCACTCCTAACCGGGCCGGAACCATGAGCTGCATACTCCGTACCTTGCCTCGTATTACCTGTCCGAAATGACTGGAGCAGTTGATAGAGTGCGATATAATAAAGTGAGCCAGCTGATCGTGTAGTCTGGATGTTTCATCTGGCCCTTTCGCATTGTGAATTCCTTTCGTCAAGTTTCCTTTTTGTCGCCATCAGCTGCCAAAAAGACGTCGGTTTGTGTGGCCGCAGGCCCGTTGGGCAATGGGTTCCGCTGATCGAGGCTGCCACCTGTAGAAAGTTCACCTGCCCCGCTAAGAGCCCCGCTGTGAGTCGCACCAGGAACCTGACCATCCGTTTGCTACAGCGGACAAGCCGGCCCAAGCTACCTGTATGTACGCTGGCCTGGTGGTGTGGCATCAACTGGAAACGCGCGCCACATTGGCCTCGCTGGCCGTACATGCCCCTTCTCTTCTCTGGGCTGTCCCCGCTCTGTTTTGTTCTGTTAGCTTCTCCATACCTAGTAGTACTAAGGTAGCAGTCCGTAGGTACCTACGTCCAAGGAATTTGCTTCTGACCTTGAAAGCTCCCTCCTGCTGCACCAGACTATTTTTGTCCCTCTTCCCTCCCACAAAGAATCATATTTTGCCTCCTCCACTCTCGCATCTTGCCTCTACCAAACCAAATCATTTTATTTCCATCAGGTTCGTCTTTTCAATTCCCCCTTTGCCATCGCCAGCCTCACCCTGTCCTCTCCTCAGACCATACGCCCCCGTTCTCCCGAGCTGTATTTAGCTAGGCAGACCCCCTACGCACCAGCGCGCCCCTTGTACAAAACGTCACACCCCCCCTCTAGGAAGCTTCTAGCTCGCTAATACACACCCAAGGGTCTCTTGCCCCCTTTGCAGCCAGAAAAAAAATTACGACCTGCTCGCACTCTGCGCCAAACATCACCATCAACTCGTCTACAAACCTACGTTGTCCTTCGAAATCGAACAAACTTTAGCAAGTATGACTGATATCGCTGGTGCAACTCCGGCTGCCAATGGCGCCTCTCCTTTCGAGAAGAACAGTATGGTGAGTCTGCTCCTTCGCTTTTGCTGGCCCTCTTTCCCCTCGTTGCCTAGCATCCAGCAGCTAACACCAGGACAGTTTTGCATGTGACGCACATTTGGCCGCGTGGCAAACAACTAACATATGGCCTCTAGATGCCTCTGCCTCTGCCAAATCTACTGCCAACAGTATGTATCACGCTCTGGACTGTTTTTGTAAGCCAAAAAAAAAGTTGCGCTAACAAACTCGCGATTTGCGCTCCTCCCCTATAGGCAGAAAGTCTCTTGATGCTCAGCCCTCGACGCACTATCATTCGCTCTTCACGGACCTTCTCTCTTGGAAGAACCCCCGTAAGTTTTTTTTTTTAAAAAAAAAATTTCACTCTTGGCTTTTGAGCTGTGCCTTTCGTTTCTCGGGCTTGTCGCCGGATCAATTACTAACGACCCCTGCAGGCAACTCCGGCATTGCCTACGGTTCTATTGTTACTCTCATCCTCGCCACCCGCTATTTTGACATTATCCGCTGGGCTTTCAAGCTCTCATGGATGACCCTGGCCGTTACCATCACCGCCGAGATTGCCGGCAAGCTTGTCATTAACAGTGGCCTAGCTTCCCAGCTCCGCCCTCGCCGATACTACACACTGTCCCGTGACACTGTGGACGGCATTGTTGGGGACGTCCACGAGCTTGCCAACTTCTTCATCATTGAGGGCCAGCGCATTCTCTTCGCCGAGAATGTCGGCGTATCTGCAGCTGTGAGTGACCATTAAACCTCGTCGGCGTCCCGTTTCGAGCCACTGCTAACTTGCCCGCCAGGCCTGCGTCGCTGCTTTCATCTCTTACTTCCTGGTCAAACTTGTCCCATATTGGGCCCTTGCCATTCTCAGCACTACTCTGGCCTTTTTTGTCCCCCTAGTCTACGCCGCCAACAAAGAACTTATCGATGAGAATCTCCAGATCGCTTCCGACGCTATCAATGCCCAGACCGCCCAGGTCCGCGATGCCGCACAGAAGCAGGCCGATCAGCTTACTTCTCTTGGCAAGCAATATGCCGGTGACTACACTGGTAAAGTGCAGGACATGATCCGTGGCCGTCCTGCTCCTACTGCTAGCTCTACTATCGCCGAGACCAAGGCCACTACCAAGGCCAAGGCTCCCGAGTTCCCCTCTGCTCCCACTGAGGAGCCTATCGCCGCCAAAGCGGCCGCTGAGACTTCTGAGCTGCCGACTGCTCCCGAAGATGAGCCCCTGATTGCCGCGTAAATTGCGAAATCCACGATAACGTCTACATGCACACGGTCTATCGATAAACCGCGATGTATACTCGGAGCACCCGCCATAGGTGCATCCTGTCTGTTCTGTCTTACGACAACATGGTTTTAATGACGATTATTTGGGCTTCAAAGTAAGCGTTTTCCGACAAGTTTTGTCTTTTTTGGGTTTCTGCACGCATTTTTCTCGGTTGGAGGTCAACCGGGACTGCCTTTAAAGCATGGCGTCTTGCTGGAAAGCAACATTAAGCTTGCTTTCTTTGGAATTGTTGTACCTGTAGGAAAAGAAAAGCAGCAAAGAGAAGCTGGAGAGATGGGTGCGATATGCTGATTTTTTATGTTAATGGTAGTGGTACGAAACCTGTTTCCTTCATATCACTTCAACAATATCCTGCAGGCTCAGGCTACATTACTTTTTGATGAAACTTGGGCCTTCAAAGTGTACTTGTGACGGAGGACTGCACAGCGCGTGTATTTTGTGTGTTTTGTGTTTGTCTGTTTGGGCATTTGGGCAGTGGACCCTGTTCGGCAGCTTTTACGTTAAAAATTGCTTTCCGTTGGTCTTTGCCTTGAACTGCTGATGCTGTAAAGTTGAATATTTTCTTTTCATGTCGTTGAAACAAGTTGCTTTTCCATTGCTCCGTGGTTATGCGTAATGTATGTGCCACTATGTACTCTCTATTAACCGACGAGACCCAATGCAAAACTAACTGCAGAAAACAAAGGGACAAATGAACAAGACTACATGTAAAACTCCTTTCCAGGCTCCTGTCCCCAACCTCGTCATCTTCTGTACATACAAACCACCAATATGCCCTCTTACTTTCTGCTGCGCTTGCCGCCAGCTCCGGCGTCGTCGCCTGCGGCTCTCTTGCGGCCATTCTTGCGCCAAAAGTCTTTTGATTCGCGCTTCTCTCTCGCCTCCTTTTTGGCAACATTATCCGCCATTTTCTTCTTGAACGATGCGCGCGTCTCCTCCTTTTTCGCGCGTCTCTTGGCCGCGGCATCGTTACGCACCGTGAGCAGCTGCTGCATGACGGCACGGGCCTTGCGCTCCTCCGTCCCGCCGGCAACAACGGCGCGCTTCTGCATGTACGTCTTCTTCCTCTGGGGTCTCATCTCGACAATCTGTGACTTGTACGGCAGGGAGCCGGCGAGGGCGCGGGGCACCTTCAAGGCGTTGAAGTGGCGGTCTTCGCGCTCGATCTTGCGGTACTGGCTGTTCTTCTCCTGCGGCGCCTTGAGCCCCTGGTCGCGGCGGACCTCGCCTGTGAGGCGCATGGGCTGCCACCCAATGAGGTTGGTAACGGGGTTGCAGAAGCGGCGCGGCTTTATGGGGTACCAGGCGCGCAGGAAGACGATGTCGCTGACGAGGATCTTGTCCTCAAAGGTGGCGCGGAAGTGGCCGTCGGGCTTGGAGAGGGCACGCTTGATCTGTCCTCGGATACCGGAGACAGTCTTGATGGAGGCGCCTTCAAACTTGGCAATCTCGAGGGAGGTGGTAAACATGTCTTTGATGAAGGCTGTGTTTTTGAAAATCTTGTACGGCACGCCGGTGAGCTTGAGCTTCTTGACGATTTCGGTCGACTCGTCGACGGAAAGCACCGTGCCGGTGGCGGCGATGCGGAACCCCGGGTTGGTCGCGGCCATGGAGTTGAAGCACACGAAGCCGCTGCTGGGTGCGATGAGAGGGGCGTAAATGGTCGCGAAGCAAAAGGTGTGCTCGGGAGTGTACTTCAGCATGCGGTTGCGCGTGCGTGAGTCTGAGATGGAGTAGATGGGCAGCGACTGAAAGCGGCGCCAGCCGAGCGAGAAGATGAGGGGGTCGTTGGTCTTCAGGATCTTCTTGTGCCAGCGGTGGCGCTTAATGCGCACCTGCACGAACCCCCAACGGTCCTCAGTCGGTGTCAGTCCGCCGATAATGATGGGCATTCGGGCGTCAAAGCGGTTGACGAACTCTGCGGGGACATTCTCCAGCACAAGCTTGGCATACTTGCCCGCGCGGAACCCTTCGACAGCAGCGCGCTGGCGCTCATCGAGCTCGGCGTATTCTTCCTTGTTGATATCGAGCTGCTTCTGGATCACAGCCTTCTGCGCATCATACCAGTCGTCCTCGCCAAATTCTTGAATGTCGCCGCCCTCGCGCCGGGCGTTGGCTTTGTCGTTGAGAAACCCTTCACGGTCTTCCTCCTCGAAGCGCTGCTTAAGCTCCTCTTTGCGGCGGGCATTCTTCTCGCGCTCGGCTTCGATATCTTCGACCCCATGTGTCTCATTCTCCTTGGTCGGCTTGCCCTCGCCCTCCTCGGCTTCGAGATCCTCGAATTCGCCATCACCCTCGCTGTCCCCGGCATCGGACGCGCCGTTCCAGCTCTCACCGTCTTCGTCGGCGTTGTCACCGCGGCGGCTCAGGTCAGCGGCTGTGAATCTGCGTCGTAGAGCTTCCATGTTCTCCTCTTCTTCCCACTTCGTCGCCAGGTCCTGGTAATCATAGTCTGGGAAATAACGGTCGTCTGCCATGTCCTCATTTTCTTGTGATGTCTTCTTGAAAAAGACGTCGTCGTCTTCGTCCTCAATATTTTCTTCCACGTCTTCTTCCTGATCGCCTCGCCATTTCTTCAGGGCATCCTCAGGTGTCATGGATACATCGTACATGAAGCGAGCCAGGTCGCCCGTGTGGTATGAGCGTTTGCGGCCGTGCATTTTGAAAGCCTTGCCCGTCAGGTCATCCTTCCATCGCAGAGCAGCTGCCTCTTCATCTGAATCATAGCCCTCTTCCTCATCGTCGTCTCCCTCGAGTTCTGACATGGAGCCAAGGTCGGAATCGCTGTCGGCAAAGGCAATGTCCTCCTCTCCATTTTCCTTGTCGGCTTCTTTTCGGAATATGCTTCCCAGTTTGCCTTCGTCGAATTCAGCCTCGGAGGCTTCATCATCACTGCCGCTGTTGAACGCCTCATCATCCATATACTCGTCATCGTCGCCTTCGCGCTCCGCTAACCTGGCATTACGTTGTGTTTTGCGGCCAGAATCCTCGACTTCTTGTGGAATATCCTTGATAGTCTCGCCGCCCTGGAAGATTTGCAGACCCTCATCTGTCTGGCCAAGTAGCCTGCGCTCACCCTGCAGACCAATAATCATCTCCTCACCCTCACCACGCTCTCCATCGTCCTCGGCGTCTCTATCAAAAGTGAAGCCCTTATCCTTGGTGATCCAAATTGCGTCGCCGTCAATTTTTAAACCACTACGGTCCGACATAGGTGCATGCAGTCTCTTTTCCTTTTCGTCGAGTCGTCTTCGGCCGGTCTTGCCCGTAATCTTGGCTAGGGCCTGCTCCATGGCAGGCGTTGGGCAGGGGTCCGGCTGTACTTCCATACTAGCGACGGTGAAATCGCCGAGGCCGGGAATATGCACGCGCTGATTCTGTGGTGCGAAATTTGTGCCCCGAAGATAACCTGACAGGACGATCGATCGGTCGCATTTCGGGTCAGCTTCAATGTTTGTAGGGTGCGTAATGTCGCGGAAACTGTCGATGATGGTATAGGGGTGTGAGTTGCGCCAGATGAGTGGACGAGGGTTCTTCATTACGGATAAGAAGCGGGAGAGATTGTGGATTTCGCGATCAGGGTAGCGGCCGTTCATAACACCGGATAGATAGAAGAGATGAGCGCCCTGGTAAAGCTCTGTCCAGAGTCTCTTCTTGAGTCTCTTTTTTGCTTCCTTGAGCGCCTGTGGTTTACGGAATAGATCCAAGTGTGTCAGCACACCAAAGACATTTCCTGGCATACCGGTGGCTGCGAGAATATTGAGGAATTCCATCGTTTCCATTTCGAAGCCGTAGTTGCCGTCAATGAGCAGCAGCACAATATCGGCAACCTTGGCAATATCGACCATTGCCTCGAGTTCATTGGGGCACTCGACAAAGGTAAGGCGCTGCTTCTTGGATGTGATGACAGTGATCGGACCCTGGGGTTCTGTAATGGTTTCTTTGGCATATCGGCGAATCAAGGACTTGAGCAGTGTCGTCTTTCCCACCCCGGGGGGGCCGACGATGGCAACGAGACGCGGGGGTGCCTCATCAGGCAGTCTGTCGACAAGAGGGACATGGAAACGTCGTTCTTTGATCTAATTGGGGCGGAAAGTTAGCATCTATACGGTACGAGCGCAAGCAAAAGGCCAAGGCGGGCATACATCGGACGAACGAGCAGCGGTTCTTTGCAGCTTTCCAGGTCGCGCAAAGGCAAAGGCCTTCGGATTGCGCTCTCCAGAGCTCTGGGGCTTCTTCTCCTTTGATTTGCGGTGCGGCTTGTGTAGCTGCTCCATCGTTGCGCCCTTCTATCGTGGTATGGGACAAGAAAATTGAATGGCCCGGCGGGTTCAACCATAAAAATTTCTGGACGGATGACCTTATCGATAAGACGCAGAAAAGCCGCCCCAACTACATGCTTGTTATGGCGCTAGTCCTTTTTTGGGTGTTCGCCTTGAACTTGTGTCTACGAGATGCAAGTAATAATGATGTCAACCTAATGAAATATTGATATGAAAGAAATTATGATGGATGCTATGCATTTATGTATTGAAACGAAGCTTTATCGTCATAAAAGGGAAAGAAAAATTTGGGTTGCTGCCATTGCAGGTATCTAGTTATACAGTTACAGGCGGCGATAGCCTTAGCAACTGCAATGCATTGCAGGTAGCAATTTAGAAGACTTGACTCAATCGTGATCCAACTCTTGACAAGCTCAATTTGCCGCCACCCGAATTGACTTTCTTTACCCGAAATCACAGGGCTTACCCTTGTCACTAGCTGAAAGGAACATCCACTTCCTACGTGCTAGGCCCAGTAGGCCATGTGCAAGCCGGGCCGTTTCGCGTTGCGTATTCCTCGTACAGAGTGGCTGAGCAAACGCGAGCAACAGACGGATTCGTTAATATGAATGCGTGACAAGCATCCCTGCGATAATTGAATCCTCGTCTCTCATTCCAGGTCTAGAATGACTATATAGCCTCTAATGCCCATATGTAGAAGATTCGGTTAAAATATAAAAGAAAGACTGTGGTTAATAGAGGAAACAAATACAACAAAACATTTACCAACTCCGAACCATGTTAAGCTTCGATATTTACCGCCCAGCCTTCTGCTACCACTACGATGTCAAGATAGCCGACTCGCAAGAAAATGCCTATTTCTGCAAAGCCACTCGTCTGACTCGCAGCAGCGTGCCTGATTTAGTACTCTACACCGGCAGCAGCGCAACTGGCACGGCAGTAGCCATGTCCCATATTCTTCAATTTTCTCAAACCTGCAAGCTTGGCTTGGGGATGCACGACACGCAATGGGAGGACTTTACACAGTCAAATAAGCGTGGCTCGGAACACAGCTGGGCCATGTCCCTTAACGATGTCTTCGAGTCCAGCTCGACGGCTAGGCGGCTACGGCTAATTTGGAAGAGGACAACAAGTGTGACAACGGAAGGCTCAGCTAAGCCCGTGATAGGCCAACGAGGCTATCGCGGATTTCGGGGGTGGAAGTTGGTGGATGCGGATGATCAGAAGAATATTCTGGCAGTCTTCACCTTTGATAAGGCCTTCGGGCGCCGGGGCACTGTGGATATAAATGTTGACTATGGGAAGGGATTTGTGCGCGGGGTATTGATGAGCATTTTGACCTTGTATGAGAGATCGGAGCGATGAGCGCAAGATTCATTGGTTGTCCACAAGTCTATATGCGGGGAAGGGACCTATGGTCAGAGGTTTCATTAGCTGGTTGTTTCAATGCCGTCGGACGGCTTTATGCATTCGTGGTTTTCCCTCTCGGCAGTTCGTTTGTGCTCTTGTCAGGTTCCTTAAAAATTAATAATAATAAGCTCAACTTGGTGGCGTTCTGTTTGGTAATAGAAAGTTAGAAGCCGACTCAGTATGGAGATAAAAGCCAAAGAAACCTGAAAGGGCCTTCTTTCATTTCGCAAAAAAGGTCTTGTTATTGTTTTTAAAAGCCCGTATCGACAGGGTTGGAATGGCGCCGTCAACTCGGAAATGTGCTAGCAGAAGGTTTGGTGGTCCTCATCATTATCCTCCCTGAACCAGACCCAATCTCATTGACTGCGTCGAGCCGCACGATTACGGGGGACTAGTTACATGCGACATCCCGCCATATCATCTACTCACCCTAGGGGTGGTGTGGTATGCACCTAAGCAGGCTCAGAGGTGCCTAATTTTAATAAGGCAGCGCCATATAAAATTTAATAATAGATGCACTAGTAGATTCATATTCAGTTTGCAGTACTAGCTCACTGGCTTCCTTGCTGGCTTCCTTGCTGACTTCCTAGTTTACTTATACTAGGAATCAACTTAATTAATAACCCTAACCCTTACTAGTACTACCTTATAGTGGCTCTTATAGGGCCTACCCACTAGCTACTAGAGGTCACTATTAAGGCTATTCTTAGCGCCAGAGCGCCAGCCAGCAGCCAGCAAGGAAGTCAGCTAGCCAATTAAAACAGAGCTTTAACTACCTTACTACTATTAATTATATGTTGTGTAATTATATATGCTATAGTGACACTACTACACTAACGCCGAACGAGTGAGCAAAGCCTCGGATATAGGAATACAAATTTCGGTGTGGCGGGATGTCGCATTTAGTCGCCCGTACACGATCTTCGGGCTAGCGGTCTTGGCACTAAATGGCTTGACGCTTCCAAGAAACTTAGCAGCCTAATACTTTTCTCGTAAAGAGCACGCATATTGATGTATTATCGATTCATTATCCCCACAGACACGTGAGAATGATTAGTCCTTTTGATGGGTGGTTTATGTTTGTAATTTAATTTATTTATTTATTTTATGCCCATGCAGCCATTGCTGCGAGTAATGTGTTCCTTTTACCATTGGCAAAGGAACGGCGAACCCCGAGCGGCCCGCCGTCCCTCATATTTGCTTAGCCACGCTCTTCCAGGCGACGAGATTGCGAAAGCCCTTATCTCCTAACATGGAGGCCGTTATCCAGTCCACCTCCCTTCGCATTTCTCGGGGTAGAAAAAGAAGCCCGAACAGCGAGCTCCTCTTAGTATCGCAGCCCATTATTACAGAACAGCCATCATCAGTCACACAGCCCATATCGCACATTTTATGCGACCTCGGGTCAAGACGGCTACAAATCGGGTTCTGATGGAGAAAGTACTCTCTAGCAACGACTAATCCAGATACTAATACTAATCCCACGAGGCATCAGCATGGTAGATGCCGATCTGTCGTGTCACAATGCCCACCGCACATAGCCGGTGGGTCGCTTCCCCAGGTCCGGAGTCGGCACCTTGTAAAAATATAAGTCACTCCCCCAGGTTCCCGTACCATGATATCTGGACTGGCTTCCCCTCAGTTTCTTCCCAGCACCATCGGATTCTACTGGGTTGGTCCGCGTAAATACTTGCGATACCTCGCTCCCTCTACACAATGGCCGATCCAGAACTTGGCCACGGCGCCAACGGCAGCGACAGGGAGATGAAGATGTCCGAGGAAAAATCATCTGCAGAGGGCACGTCGCTGCCGCACCCACCCCAGGGCTTGCTTGCGCGACTCCGCAGTTTGGAAGCAAGCATGGACAAGAAGCTAGGCATTGAGTCAGACGCCATTGAGCGCAAACGTGCCGAGGACCGCCAATATGTGCCGTGGCACGAGCAAATGTCCATGGCATTGCTGTGGGCGAGTGGCACCATGAATACGTCGTGCTTTGCTACGGGCTTCCTCGGCCATCAGTTTGGCCTTGATCTACGCCAGTCGATCATCACTACCGTACTAGTCTCGTTGCTGGGCGGCATGCTGGTTGGCGCCGCGGCTACTTTTGGCGCCGCGACGGGCCTGCGCCAGATGAGCGTCTCGCGGTTCTCTTTTGGTTGGTGGCCGAACAAACTCGTCGCGATCCTCAATGCAATCCAGCAGCTCGGCTGGGCAGCAGTTTCCTGCATCACGGGTGGCCTTGCGCTGACCGCAGTATCGGACGGCCGTGTGTCGCTCGTGCTGGGTATTGTCATTCTTGCAGTCGTGGCCTGGCTGATTTCTATCGTCGGACTGAATGCCATTCTTGTCTACGAACGCTACGCCTGGGTCATCTTCTTCGTCATCTTCCTCATAATATTTGGCGAGGCGAGCAAGTTTGCGGACAACACGACGCCAGCCAAAGTCGCTGGGGGGGACTTGGCTGGTTCGGTCCTGACTCTCATAGCCATTGTGTACGGATCCAGCGCAGCCTGGGCCACCGTCGCCAGTGACTATTATGTTCATTACCATGCCAATGTCAGCCGCGTCAAGGTTTTTGTGCTGACTACCATTGGTATTGCAGCCCCGACAGCGATTGGCATGATTGCTGGCTGTGTTGTGGCATCGGCGCTGGATAACAAGCCCGAGTGGAATGACGCATATAATGAGGGCCTTGGATACGTAATTCAGGCCGCCCTCTTTCCAAGAGCTTTTGCAAAGTTTCTTCTGACCCTGCTGGTTCTCTCTGGTATCAACACCAATGTCATTGGCATTTACAGCGCCGCACTGTCTTTTCAGCAAATCTCGCGCCCATTCGCGCTTATCCCGCGCTTCCTCTGGATGCTCTTTTCCCTCGTCTGCATCCTAGCACTGGCCATTGGTGGACGCGAGCAGCTGAACCAGTATTTGCAGTCCTTCCTCTCTCTTCTGGGTTACTGGTGCACCTCATACATGGTCATTATACTCGAAGAGCACTATATTTTCCGCAAACGCAGCTTTGAAAACTACGACTTGGATGGTTGGAACACACCGAGTCGGCTGCCGTTGGGTATCGGTGCCTCGGTGGCATTTGCCCTCGGCGTCGTAGCTTGGTGTATGGGCATGAGTCAGACTTGGTTTGTAGGGCCACTGGCAAAGCTCATTGGCGGTAGCGGCGGCGATGTTGCGAATGAGTTTACATTCGTTGTGACTGCTCTTGCCTATGCACCGGCTCGCTACTTGGAGCTAAAACATTTTGGTCGGTAGACTGCGAAGGTTGCTGGTGTTTTATTGCGATACAAGGAGGTTCTTAGAACGCCATCACTACCACGCAGAGTCTATATATAGAATCGGCTGCAGATATGTCTCTTGCAAACTGTTCCAATTCATACGGGCATAGCAATAACGGAAACAAAAAAAAATTAAACATTCACTTGATGGGCACTCAGTTCCCTTTGTCTTTATTGTACTCTTGTATTAATGTCGGCTATAACGGTATCAACGCCAGACGTAAATTCCGGTCTCCGCTGGCTGTAGTGCCGGGCTTTTATACTGTGGGGAAGTCGATGGAGCCGAGGTTCAGTCTGACAGCGCCAAATGGAAATGCTCACCAGTTTATTCATTCACTTTTCTCTTACTGGCTGCATATCCTAATTTAGCGGCCTCTAATTAGAGACTTATCAATCTCTCATAATCTATTATTCCCAGCAATTGCAGGCGATCGGCAAACATGGACCAGATTGATCGCGTTCTGCGCAAGTATGCGGCGGAAGGCGATGACACCAAAGATAAGCTCTATGGTGCTTCTTTCGTCCTTACAGACCGCAATGGTACAGGATACCCTCCCCTTCTTCACCATTACTGTATTCTCGAGGAATAAAACCACTGACGAGTCTCGCTAGGCGTCATCTACTCTGGATCGTCCGGTCGCATCAGCTCGGAGCCGTCAGCGCAACCTTTCACTGACAAGTCTTTCAGCTGGGTCGCCTCTTTGACCAAGCTCGTTACATCCACTGCACTTCTCCAACTGGTAGAGAACGGAAAACTTACACTTGATCAAGATTTACGTCCGATTGTGCCGTATTTTGCCGAGGTGCGGATCTTGAAGGGCTTTGATGAGAACAACAAGCCTGTCACGTCGCAGAACAAAGATCCTATCACGTTACGGTATGGGAAACTATCAATCGAAAACACAACAATGTAGAACTCTTTTAAACTGACTCAATGATAGCCAGCTTCTTACGCATACAGCTGGTTTCGCCTATGAGTTTTCCGATTCCAAGGTCCTTAAGTGGTCACGTCAACAAGGTCGCCAGGTCTGGCGCGTGCAATGGTCCGTTGAGGAGATCTCAACACCGCTTCGCTTCGCTCCCGGCTCATCCTGGGGCTACGGCGTCAGCACTGACTGGGCCGCCATAGTACTTGAGGCCATCACAGGCCGCACCCTCAACGACTATACGGGTGAGTACATCTTTCGCCCCCTGGGCATGGCCGACTCCGGTTTCAACCCCAAGCTGCTGCCACAGACGGCGAACCGCACTGTGCAGGCTGCGATGCGCAACATCAAGACCGGTGAGCTGGCCAGTGCCGCCAATTTCCAGCTGCCGACGGAGCATGAGGTGGACAGCGGCGGCGGCGGTCTCTATACCACGCCCTATGACTATGCGACCTTCCTGCGCGGTCTGCTTGCCGGACGTCTGCTTCGGGAGGAGACGTTTGCCGAGATGCTGAAGCCGCAGCTCGACGCCGGCCTGGCCAAGTATCTCAAGGCGGTGGCCTTTCACCCTACGGTGCGCAACACATTTGTGCCCGAGTTTCCGGGCGCGCCTATCCCGCTCAACCATAGCCTAGGCGGACTCCTTAACTTGGTCGACGTCCCTGGCAAGCGCCGCGCGGGCAGCATGGCCTGGAGTGGGATGCATAACTGTCGCTGGGTAAGTATAATAGAAGACGAAATGCCCGCTTCTCTTTTCAGACTCCGTGTTAAAGCAATCCAGCAATTGACTAACTTGAACTTAGTGGATCGATACCAAGACGGGAATCGCAGGCGTGTTGATTGTCAACATTCGACCTCACGGCGACCAAGTTGTAGCCAAGTTGTACAATGAACTGGAACTGGCTACATATGCTGCTCTCTCATCGATGAAGAGCAAGATCTAAGGGATTATATGAATGGGCGAGGGGCAGGGCGAATGGTTTGGTCTGTCCATGCTATTCTTCCATCTCATACAAGCGCTTGCTTGCCATTCTTTGTCTAGTCATATTATTGGCTAAGAGTAGGCGTACCAAATACCATTTCATAGATAGAAAAAAAACCATTTGGCAATAAAATATGAGATGAATGTTGGTAATACAGTTTGCGTGCTTCCCCAAGACCCGTCCAACGCCGAGGCATCTGTTATGGTCCTGGCTTGATACCTTGGCCTGAGTGCAGGCGCTTGGTAGATCAGATTCCCGCTCACAATATTTGTATATTAGTCGAAGTGTCAGGTCATGAACGTACTGAGGTTACCCAAAACTACGTGGCCAGTGACGAAATAAAACGGCAGGCCGTGAAAGCAGTAGCTCGGCTCTGGAGCTGACTCTGGGCGGAAGAGGATGACGGCAATTATCCACGAGAGTGGATTCCCGTCTGCCATGATTCCCTGAACAGTGGCAGGGCTGTCTCCAATCTCCAAAGGGTCCTGCTTGGGGGGGATGGAGTCACTCGGCACGGATGGGCTGCGAACGATGCAGAGCTGTCGAAGACTAGGAGGTGCGAAGTTCCAAAGCGGCCTATCAGCTAGATTAATGGTAACTGAGAATTATTTTCTTCAGTCCATTATATGCCCATAATAAAGAGAGTTGTAGCTTACACCCTTTTTCGTTTCCATAATTACGATATCGACTCTAGATCTAGCACTAGAATTCAAACAGTAATGTTAATACATCATAGTTTTTTTTTTGTCTCTGATAGTAAAGAAACTTTTAAATGCAATATCTACGCTATTATTTTATTTCCCGCATTATTTGTTTCCTCCCAGCTCTCTTCTTTGTTTTATTCCTTCACTCCTCATAAAACACAACCAAGCCAGTTTGAAAAAGACCACGGGGTTCACATCAATGAATTCTATTGGCAGCGCGGCTCACTCAGGCCAAGCCCGTGCATCATTTGCAACCCCTCTAGGGCATTTTAAAGCTTGCATTGCGTCGGAGGTGGCACAACCAGCTGAACCTGAAAATGCACCAAGGTCGCGTTCTTCATTCGTCCATCTCTCTCCCTACTTCATTTTCATTTTCATTTTAACTTCCACTTTTTAAACGAACAGGTGGGCAGTGCAAAAGGTGCCATGTACCGTTTGTGATTCCCACGTTCTCGGCCAGTCTTGGCGTGAGCCGGTATATTAAGGACATCTGATGAAATAGGGAGGGGTATGTTACATGGGTCAAAGTCCAGTGATGTCGGTCGACGCCCCGGGAAACGCCTTCAAGGGCCCCAATAAGCCGATAAGCCACCGATTAACATAAGAACTTAAAATAACATCGATAGCTTCGTAGAGCTGGAACGTCGTATGCAGCAACGAATGCTCCATCTCGTTAATCTGCTTCGGGAAGGTGATCCCAACTGTCATCCCCACATGCAAAGGATTGATTTCGGCTGTCACTCTTGTCTCGTCTCTTTCAATGCCGTCCTCCCATTTCTGCATCTGACAACAATGCAGCGGAGAATTTAACCTATCGTGCTAGTCGTGGCAAGGAGCTCCTAGTGCTGCCACACTTTAATGTTTGTTACAACGACTAGGCTGGGCGACCGTCAACGTGACCGCGCATGTGAGCTGAAATGTACAATATTGAGTTAGGGTCTGATTGGTGAATTACTCTCTTTCCCTCTCGCATCGGTTCTTTTGTAATAAGTAAAAGCCACAAAAGCCGGCTGTCAGGCTTTTCCGCTCGAGGCTTTTCCAAATGGAGCAACTGGCTATCTCGATTCACTTGGCGGCTGAATTGGACGCAGCTGCAAACACGACATATTGGATGGACACCAGCTTGCAATGTGCTATAATTAGCTGCCAAGACAAGATACGCCATTTTGCCAATTGTATGGCTGGTCATTATTGGTTCCTTGCCCCGGGCCGGCCTGCCCGTCACCTCTTGGCTCCTTTGTCTCTATGTGATGGAACAGGCAGCCCAGTTGGGAAGGTGATGCGGGTGCCTGTTAATGTATGCTGTGCAACCCATTGTACGAGGCACGAAAAGGACGCCAAAGATGCAGTATTGGACAAATATTGACATGGCCGGACGGTAGGCAAGGGGTAAATGGAAAGGAGCACTTCGGAATTGTCCATCAGTCAGAGACAATGGACGCAAAGGGGACATAAGCCCCGAAAAGCCACCGGCACTATGCCATCGTCATCGGAATATTCAAGGATAATATTGGCGCTCAGGTCACCTCGAGAGCTCAATGGCGTAGCCACCCATGTGCCGTACAGGAAAACCCCCGACAGATAAACTATCGAAATACATCTGCTCATTTGCAAGCCACCTCCAGCCGTCGACCTAGAGACTAAGATGGATGTAGAAGCTCAAAGAATCACAAAGTTGCATTGATGCGTCGGGGTGCCGAGCAATCTATGTATGCTGGTCTGCATCAATTTGCACCTTCCACATTCTCTCATTTTGCTTTGGGTGACAAATTAAGTTCTGTTAGATGTTCACTTTATCCTCTGCCGCTTATTTTTCCTCGGAACTGTGGTCGCCTTGATTCTGGAAAGGGCAGGTCGGAGCATATCGTCGGCTTGGGATCAGCCACACACACATACCGTTGTGCCGGAAAGATAGAGTGCTGAAACCTAATCGAAGCTGATGAATAGGCGGTTGTTGCATCTTGGGAGCTGGGTCGAGAATAAGATAAATAGTCTCGTCCATTCCGTCAACTTTGAACGATTCAGCAAGCTCCTGCAGTTCATTAGCAAAGTCTCTTCATTCAAATTCATACACACTTCTCTGTTACATCCTCTTCCTTGACTTCACATTCGTGTTCAAGATGCGTCTGTCCATCATCGCGGCAGTCCTTCCTCTGGCCCTCACGGCCCCTGTTGTTGAGCCGGCTCCTCTGATCGAGGCTCGCGGTACGCAGGCCATTCCCGGCAAGTACATTGTCAAGCTCAAGGACTCGCCGACTTTCAGCATCATGTCTGCAAAGGCGAAGGCGCCCAACGCCGATCATATCTACTCAAATGTCATCAACGGCTTCTCTGCTGCCCTCACCAAGGAAGAGGTTGAGCGTCTTCGTCACGACCCTGAGGTACGTCAAAGTCATTCCAACGCACACGGGCTCAACTGTTGCTGATACAAGGCAAATTATAGGTCGAGTCAATTGAGCAGGATGCCATCATTAGCATCAACGCCATTGTCCAGCAGCCTGGAGCCACCTGGGGTTTGACTCGCATCTCCCACCGCGCGCGCGGTTCTACCGTGTATGTCTATGACAACAGTGCCGGCGCTGGTGCTTGCGCATATGTCATTGATACTGGTGTTGAAGCCTCGCACCCCGTACGTATCGTGTCACGATTGTCTCTTTGGATGGAATCATAGGAATAATTTGAACTGAGTCTTGTCTAATTCTTCTTTTCTCAGGAATTCGAGGGCCGCGCCTTCCAAATCAAGTCATTCGCCAGCACCGCCAGCGATGGCAACGGCCACGGCACTCACTGCGCCGGTACCATTGGTTCCAGGACCTACGGTGTTGCCAAGAAGGTGACCATCTTTGGCGTCAAGGTCCTTGACGACAATGGCTCCGGCACCCTGAGCAACGTCATCGCCGGAATGGACTTTGTCGTCTCGGACAAGGGTGGGCGCAACTGTCCTCGCGGTGTTGTCGCAAGCATGTCCCTTGGCGGTGGCTACTCGGCCACCGTCAACCAGGCCGCAGCCCGCCTCCAGGCCTCGGGCGTCTTCGTCGCCGTCGCCGCTGGCAACTCCAACACCGACGCAAGCAACACCTCACCCGCCTCGGAGCCAACCGTGTGCACCGTCGGTGCCACAGACTCGTTGGATCGCCGCTCGAGCTTCTCCAACTACGGCCGTCCCGTCAAGATTTTTGCTCCCGGTACTGACATCACCTCTACTTGGATTCGTGGTGGCGTTGTAAGTCTAACCCGGTCTGTGTGTTGCGTAAATGTGAATATGTTTGGCTTATACATTTGCGTCAATCTTTTTTTTAGAACACCATCTCCGGAACCTCCATGGCTACTCCCCATATCGCTGGTCTCGGTGCCTACTTCCTCGGTCTTGGGAGCTCCAGCGCTGGTGGTCTCTGCGCATTCATCCAGGCTTCATCCACTAAGAACGTTCTCACTGGCATCCCCGCCGGTACTGTCAACTACCTTGCCTTCAACAACGCCACCTAAATGGGTCATTTAGGCCGAAACATGGGGGAGCGCGGTAGAGCGAGATAGAAATGCATTTAGGCGAGGTGGAGAGTGAAATGGCATCCCGCTTTTACTACTTTCCTAGCAGGCAGAAGCGATTGTGTGGCTGACTGGCGTTCAAACAAGGGGTTTCTTGAAGCCGGGGTTGCGTCCTTGGCACTCACACTTCTCTCTTTCTTCCTCGCCTCCGCTTTATAACTATTGCTTACGGCTAATATTGAATTTGAATCAAGTGCATATTGCAAAATTTCGGTGTTGAGGCGTTCACGAACATTAACAAGTGATGTGATTCAGACCAAGCCATTGTAATAATTAATGCACAACGCCAAATAAGCAGGCGTTATTGGGATGATTTACATACGACACCAGACAAAATGATGTGAAGACGTAGTAAACATTGAGTCAAAACTAAACGTAACGGGAGTGCTCAAAGCCGAAGCCTCGATGGCTTGAAAGGCCAGCAAGCCTCAGTAGCTGGTGAGCTGAATGTACCGACGGCGGCGCGGTTGGCCCATTGTGCACGGGATTTCACGTAGCTGGTAGCCAAATTTATGATGGTCCATGAACGCCAAGGGTCACGTCAACAGGCTACGTCAGGGCAGGTTTTGTGATACCATATGAGGCGTTTTTGGCTAACATTGTCAGTCGGCAGCTGCACCCGGTGAGAGGGTGTGGAGATAAGCTTAGGCTTGCGGAGGAGGGCCATGTCATGTTGGTCGTATTGCCTGTTTTGGGAAGCGAAGAGATCAAGGCACTAATGACGGCACACAGCCATTGGGTGCGTGGGCAGCTTTTCTATTATTAAGCTGGCATGGCTTGGGGGTTATTTGGTTTAAGATGCGTGGATGATGCGAGTCGGGGCATTCGCTACCTTGATAGTTGGTCAGAATAGTTGAAATGGAGAACATGGTGTGAGGCACTAACAGTGCCTGGAACGCGAAACTTTCAACTGCCATGGAGCAGAGGACGGTAGATAGTATGCGGATAGGTCCCGCGATTGAGTGCCGATTTGTGTCTGCAGGATGAGTTTTCGGCGTATGTTCTTTGGATACCTAGAAAGTGTGCGCGAGAGCTTCAAACGTCTCGAGCTTCTTTATCAGCAGCAATAAGGGATGGGTATCATAAGTCGGAGCCGCAAACATAGGTTGCCAGGATGATGCTTTCTAAGTAGTCGAATCTGAAAATTCCAAGACGGTTTCATGAATGACGATGGTTTGGGCTGGCTGTCATAAGTTTTCTCAGGGCTATAGGGTAAGCTACGAGAATCGACAGGAAAGCTACTTAAGCACTCAGGGAGAACTGTCGTCACATTTGCCGGTGAATGGAGCTTTATAAATGTCAAAAAAAAAAGAGAGAGAGAGAGATAAATTGACACGTACGAGCTGGTGTCGAAAGATTGGAACCAAATCTTTGTGAGGCTATCTCGACAGTGGTGGCGAGAGCCGGGGTGTGAGCCTTGGGGAGCCGCTAGAAACTGAGGGTATTCCGAAAAAGGCAGGTTGTAAAGGTCGGGGGCCAAGGGATCTTCAAGTTTCGATGGTGGTTGTTGAAGGAACGATAAGGCTCTCGATGGAATCGGTTATGCATGCAATGTAATTCTTTTTTTGAAAGCATGTATTAATAGTTCAGGCCAATGAATCCATTAAACTCTGTGAATTGTTGGAAGGCTGGCACTAGCAGATGTTCAATTGATGCCATCAGGGAGGACTGTGATGCTTTACCACCCCAAAATGCATTGACCACTCTTCTCGGCCATGGTAGCCGCCCTGTCGCTGCTAGGAAGCGACGCCCTCGCCATTAGCTGTAAATAGCAACCATGCCTAAAGAAAGTTGAGAACTCAAACCAGCGAGATCCACAACGTTGACACGGGACCATAAAAAAAAAAAAAAAAAAAANNAAAAAAAAAAAAAAAGGAACTCGACATAAAGAAAAACAGGACACGGGTACCAGCTCCGGCGCAGCACAAATTGAAGCGAATACTGATAGCTTCCTTTTTCCTGCGCCAGCCGGAACCAGTCCCACTGTGAGCAAAAAAGGGCAGTGCGAGTAGCACAGAGCTAATTTTGGCGGGCTTCCGCAAAAGAATAAGAAGAACTGATAAATTGCTAATACTCCGTACTCCTTGTGCAGTTACGACTGAAGCTAGTCATTTTGTGACTACTGACTGTCTTGCTCATCCGTAATTAAAGTTGAGGCCATCCGGGTGACTCAACGGCGAACTGGGCTTGTCCTAGCGCCAAACGCTGATTATGTTAGTTATTATCGAGGTTGCATGTTAGCGCCATCAACGGACAAGTTACAATGCGCAACTTGTTACACTCTGTGGCTAACTACTTGGTCTACTTGTCAACCAACTACGGCCTCCACCGTATGGTAGCCATCTTTAAAGCTCAAACAACGGCCACTGGCGCTTTGTTCCCTACAGCGTGGCAGTACAGACCGGCAGCCTTACCCGAGCATACTGGAATAAAAAGATGAAATTTTTCAGTCAAGCCCTTCAACCTCTGTACGGATTGACGCTGCATCGTAAATCAATTTGCTCTTGGCTCCTCCCTGTACTTGATTTCGTTTATTTCTGAATCCTCCAGCACCATCGAATTGCTTCTTACAAGTTCACACCATCCACGGTACACTCCCCTCTTTGAGCCTTCAGGCGCTGGTTGCCAATTGTCGCATAACTTACTCAAGGAATTAGTACAGGACCGCGTTGCAAAATGTAGTGTCAATTGCATCATGAAATGTGTTCAACAGCTGAATGAATTGTACATTCCGCCCATTTGCTTTCCTTTCTCTTCTTCGTCAGCTGCGTTGCTTATGCGACATCGAATACGTTACTCGCCGCGAATAGAGCACGCGTAGAGTCATGTTGGCTGTCATCGAGGCTGGAAGAAAGAAAAAAGTGTGACGCAGGATGTGCACGTACACATAGTAGCCCCGTGGACCATGCAAGCCACACAATATGCCTGCCTGGCAACAGCCCGTTCACACCCTCCCTTGGCCTAACTAGATTTCCCCTGTTTCTTCGCAAACCTTGAGAAGTTTGTTAGTCGTTTGTTCAATGACTCCACAACGTACGCGACTGTAGCAGGCAGGCAGACAGGCAACCAATATTCGCCAAACTGAGCCTCAGCCATGTCTACAAGGCAGCAAGACTAAATTCGGCTGGTGGCTGTTGAGAACCAATAACTGACATTGATTCAAGATGTAAAGCCTATACAGCGCATTCAGAGGCCATGTTTCACGGCCTTCGGCGGTTAACATAGCATCACCAATCAAATCAGTAATTAAGCTCGTAGCACTTAGAAGCGTCTAGCAGCATCTAACTGCATGGAAGATGGTTGTCTTCTTTTGTGGATTGCCTGTCAACATACAGCCGGCTACGAATATCCGTGACGACGACCACTAATGTCAACGCATGAGTTGGTCCATTTTCTAGTTTAGGCAATCAATTCGAGAATGTGACAACGACGACTAATACAACCCAAAACACGTATAACCGCTTTTAGGCTTTATTCAACTCACTACGCTGCACAAGGTAGCGATACCTAGTGCCTACCTTGTAATTCTTGTCCGATGTACTAAGTAATATTGTGTGACTAGCTGCTTTCAAGTGGGTTGCTATGGCTTCTACCACCGAATTCTTGTTCCCTCGGGCTGTTCTGCGGTGCTGTGGCATTCGCAAGGCGTAGAGGTAATAAGGCGAGCCCTGTTGACGACGCAGCCTCTACGCAACGCCTTGTCAACATGCGCGTCCTCACCAATGTACTAACCCAGCGGAGTAGGGTCAGCCAGCCCAAAGCCTACACTCACCCCGCTAAACCCGTTGTGGCTTTGCCGTCTTTGTTTAGCTTCAGCCCTGCGTTTTGGAACTGCCCCCATGAGTCACTGAACTTTCCAGTGACTGTATTGCTCCATAATTACTGCTTAGTATGCACTGCAAGGGTGACGAAGAGCATTTTTCCCTCCCTACCAACCTACGTACACAACCGGGGGAGGTGGGGACATGGGCGTGCGTCATGTCACGGCCACAATTTAGATGAGGTATCTTCCCCACCTATTTTTGCGCAGATCGGTACCTGTAGTCCGTACACGGGTGCTGCTCCCGCCAGCCCAAACTGGCGCCCACGATGCCTTTGCCAATTTTTTTTCTGCCTGCCTACGTAGTGGATGCGCGGCGGCCTATAATCGAATAACCGGTGACACGGCAAGCCCAAAAAAACATGGCAGGTCGCTCCACAGGAAACTACGTCCGGCTGCAGCGCCCGAACGACCACCGCGTAAAAGGTACAAACGGCTGTCGAATACAGCATAATTCGGAACCGATCGATTCATCTATATAAGACTCCAGTTTCCTCCTCATCAACTTCAATTGCTACTCCTCATCACTCAAAACACATTCAACCAGCTTCGCTACAGCCCTCAAAGCTACTACACAAACAAACCGACCAAACCCACTTACATACACACCTTTACCTCTTCACCCTACAACAACGCAACAGCCATCATGTCTGCTCACTTCGGTTCCAACATCAACTCCGTCCGCGTTGCTGACCGCAAGCACGTCAATCCCATCCTCGAGGGCATCCTCTACACAACCGACCGCAAAGCTCAGGTTGCCATCCTTCAAAACGAGAGCCGCCGCACATCGACCTCGTCCTCGAGCTCGTTCTTCTCCCGAAAGAACTCATCCAGCTCCCGCAAAAACTCGGTCATCTCTCCCGATACCATCTCCGTCGCTTCCTACGAGAAGGAGAAGAAGAAGAAGTCGCTCTTCGGCATGTCCTCTCACGGCAGAAACCACGGTGTAATCGGCAGAACCAACATCATGTAAACTTGATGCTTGTTCATTGCTGAGTTGCACTTGGGTTTCATTTTCTCTCTTACAGACGACTGCTATACGACTTAAACATAATGACTCGGCAGAAGCAGGGAGCTGTTTAAAAAACAACAACACGCTGCTACAAAACAACCCCCAAAAAAGTCTACACCAGCTCCCTGCTTCAGGGCCGCTCTTACTCTTCTTCTCAGATTACATGGCATTGGAGTTTTTTTTTGTCTTTTCTTTACAACGCATATAGACAAGAGATGGGATTTTCTTCCGCAACCCCACCTTTTTTGACCCTTGGTCACAGAAACTGCTGGGATTTGCTTTTACTTTTTATTCAAGCTGGCTACAGCGAATGATTCCCCTTTGGCTCTTGTAAACAGCAACAAAAGTCGAATTCCATTTGTCTGACAAAGACTTGGGACGGCAAATCCTAGTTCTCGATATTTAATACAACTGTTATAAATCACTTCTTTCTGTCTGGAGATGCTCTTGTGAATTGTCCCGGATATCTTGAGACTATTTCCGCCTCGTCCTTGACTCTGCTACTCCGCAGGGTCAGCATTGTGAACACTGAATCTGATAACGGCTAGACCCCGTTTCCAATGTCCATTATCTTTTCAAATCGAATCATTTTATTTACCATAATGTCATGTGACAATTGTCATTTGTCGTTTCTTATTCATAATTCATAATTCATAATTTATCATTAGTCTATTGAGTCATGACACTAAAAACTATCATGTAAAATATCATCATTCATCTCGACCAGTGACGGGCTATACTCAGAAGACGCCGGGTTCGCCCCAGCATCCGTCAGAATATCGTCGACTATCCGCTTACTAGCCTCTCGAGCTATATTTCCAATGGTGCATTAGCGCGTGTCCATTTGCAGAAGCTGTTTTGTTTAAAACAAGACATATTGTACACGTACCTGGTGTCCGCAGCAGTTTGGACGGCGGCAGCGCAAACTGGATCGTCTTGGGCGGGCTCATCCCCCCATATAAATCATCGTCCTCGTCGCTCTCCCAGTCTATCTCGTACTTTTGTTTGCCCTTGAGCGACCCATCCGCAAGGGCCTGCCGCGTCTTCTTGCTCATTGGCGTCTGCACGCTCACACCCGGGGTCCTAGGTCCCTGCGACGTCGCGGCCACAGGCGTAAACCGCTGCCGTCCATCACCGACGCCGGCAACCGAGCTGGCACTTGCACTTGCAACGGCGGAAGCAGCGCCGCCCGTGCGACGACCAGCGGTGAGGGACTTGTATGGCGACATGAAGGCCGCGCTCCGCAGCTGCGGAATCGCCATTTCCGGAGACGACGCCGGCGAGTCCTGCCACGCCTGCCTCTGGCTGGCGGTGACACTGCGCACGGGCGTGCCCTTGGCTGCCGGCCTGTGCGGCGTGGCCTGTATCCTGTAGTTTTTGTCCAGCACGCGATGCAACAGGGGGTCTTTTCCACCCGTAGAAGGGTCGTTGTGGCGGCGCTGATCGAGCAGTCCCTTGGGCGTCAGGGACATGTCGGGTAGGCGCGCCGTGTGCTGTGCAAACAGGATCGACGAGTCTTCTTCCTCCTCCTCGTCGTCGTCATCCTCGAGCGCGGTTGTCTCGTCCCCGTCTTCTTCGTGCTTCATCTCGCGTCGCATGACCTCATATGGCGACTCTGCGGGCGGCATAGGTACCTTGCCGCCCCTGGCGGCCGCCTTGGGTCGCGGCGTACTGCCCGCCAGCTCTGCATCGTCAAGCATAGACTCGTCGTCGTCAACATCATTGTTGCGGCCGTCCGCCAGTATCCTTTGGCCATGTTGCCGACTCGGTGTATCGTCTTGGCCATCGTCGTCTTCGTGTACGTGGTCCTCTACCGCATCTCCGTCGTCGCGCATCGCCGTGCCCTCTTCCAGGACTGTCGATTCGTCGTTGGCGAGCTCTTCATACCCCGACAGTGAAACGTTGGCCGATGCCTCGAAGAATTGTTTCCAAAACTAGAAAAAAGAGTTACAATTTGGGTTCGCATGCATGCATTTTATTTGGGACATGGGCTGTCCGTACCTTGGAAGCTTCCCAGATGGCCTTTGAGTTTTCACCGTACTGCTCCACGACTGGTAGGATGCTTGTCGTAACGATTCTATGTGCTTTGCTAAAGTTGTGGTCGATTTCTGCATCCCGAGTTAGCACCATTAATGTGTACGAAAAGATAGCCTCGGACTAGCCAAAGCGTACCTTGTAACGTGAGGGTGATGGATTGCTCCAGTCGTTCTAGTTCCTCTGTTTGCGAAAAGTTGCGCGCGGCAACACTCGGCCGAGCCATTATGGGAGCCGAAGTGGTACCAAGGGATTTTCCTCTATTATTCTGGGCTTCGGGGTGATATTACTTGCTGGTGTAGTGTGCTGGTTCCAATTACTATGTATCAAGTGCGGAGACGCGTCAGTTTGTCGCGTTTGTGCTGGTGAGGCTTCCAAGAGTCCTTGGTGGGTAATGCGGTAGTTACAGATTATTTACGGAGTAGTGCCGCCAGATACAAGATACAAAGATGCCCCGCCCCCACCCACCGTGATATCCCGACTTTTATGTATGGCCAAGTAGAGAAACTGGTTTTCAATGTGGGTGGTAGCTGCCGTTTAAGCATGACAAAAAGCTTGTACAAAGAAATTCGCTTTTACTTCACAAGGACATCGCCGCCGCCGTATATATCTGGACGAACACACTGTGAATGGTAGCATTCATGGTTGTGCGTTGCAAAAGTTGGGTTATTATTAATTGCTTGAGCAGCTTGGCAATAAGCCTCGCAAGGAGGCCTTCGATCGAAACTTGGTACTCCTTCGAGTCGATCGCCGCGTGAGGTACCCTTTCCCTCCTCGCTAACCAGCGGTTCCACTGCAACATGTGAAGTGGCCAACAAGCGGCTTTTGTGCGCCTCATTACGAAGCTGAAGGATGATGACATGTGCAGCCTCGCACCTCTCTAATAGGGGTAAGATGAATCGCCCAAGACAAGGATTATCTGAGAAGCTACAAAACTAGCGTCTGTTAGACGTGTACAACCTTGGCCAGACTTGGACATTTCCATTTTGGCTGCCCTGGCCATCGATGAGATATTACGTAGACCAATGCTGGCTATTTTCACAAATCGCTAATAGAAGCTTCGACTCTTGGTAGCAGAATGGCTCATCTGCAAATCGCAGCGGTGCCTGTTTCAAAAGTCAGTGAGGATATTCTGTATAATTTGTAATTACTTTTCATCCAGTTTTATTGTACTGTTCCCTGAAGCAATCTTTTTCATCTTTTGCTCCCCAGCTAAGTAGTATTTGTCACTCCGGCTCCTCGCTCATCCAGGGCGCGCGCGGGCCCGCCGTCGAACCATGTTTTCAACCAGCCATCGACTTGTACTTGGCTACGCGCTTCTGCGACGACAGCTGTTCAGCAAAGGCTGACGAATTTCTTTGTAACACGGCATACATGTCCGTCGTTGGCTACGCCAGCTTCTCTTGCCACCATCTACAGGCCGGACCGTCGCCATGCCAAAGTATGAACAGGAGCGGGAGCCACAGTTTGGCTGAGGCTTATACACAATACTTGGACAGGATTGGTTAAAAACATTATTGTAATTTCTGCTTAAAACAAACTAGGCTTTTATTAAGTAAAGTTGTGTTATTAATACCACTCTCTGAAGACTAGTCGCTGACTGACTGTCCTTGGCCACCCATGAGCGCCACCGCAGCCTTGTTGACCGTGGATCGTCATTTTCTCAGTATTTGAGATGGAATAAAGCAGCGCTCCCATTTAATACAGCTACTTAAATAGACACAGGGGCCCGTCTCCCAAATAACCTTCCGTGTACTCAAACCATTGTGACCTTTACCCTTCTTCATTCGCCACTTGGCTCAAGTACTTACAACAAAATTCAATCATGTCGCGTCTTATTGACAGAATTCCTCAACCCAAGACAATCTTGGAAAAGAAGATTATAGTCTTAAGCCGTAGTCGGTATGTCAGGCCTCAATAGCTTACCTTAGCATCAATTTTGACCATGTGTTTAATTAGTGTCGGCACGTTTTCCATGTATCAATCGTTTAAAATGCTTGGCATGAAGCCGTATCACATGTACGAATGTGTGTATGGAGGTGTCACTCATATGAGCCTGTTCCAAGAAGCTCTGCGCAACAAGTACTATGGCGAAGGCAAGCCGTACAACAAGGCCGATTTCGACAAGTGGCTCGCCAATTATGATGTATGTGCCTGCTTGTCGCCCAGCAGCGTGAACTAACCAGAGCTTCGCTAATCATCCTGGTACTTTCTAAAAAAAAAATTAGACTATTGTAGAGATTCCCCAGTTCTTCATTGACGAGTTCATCGAATTCTACCCGAACGCCAAGTTTATCCTAACGGAACGCAGCCCAGTCGCGTGGGACAAGTCCATCAACCACATCTATGACACCGTTACTGGTGCTCTGGGCAGTTTCCCAATCAATGTTGTGCAGCACATTGACGCACCGATCGGAGCCTTTGCCAGCCTCAACATTGTCATGTTCAACCTGTTCTTCCACGGTCGTGGAAACAAGGGAGGTATTGAACTGGCCAACGCTGACATGATTTCAGAGTGAGTCAATTGCAATCATTTCTAGTAGACCAACACGGCTAATATTTCTTCTCGCTTTTTTTTCCCCGATAAAATTAGTGGTGAGAAAGCCAGAAGACTGCTGGCCAAAGACCAATTGCTGTCCGTCATGCTCGAGGACGGCTTCGGTTGGGAGGAGATTTGCCCGTTCCTGGGGGTTCCTATCCCCAATGAAAAGTACCCGCGCGGCAATGCACCGGCAGAGTTTGATAAATTACTAGGCAGCTTTATTGGTGGGCGTCTGCTTGCCGTTGGCCTCAAGGCTGTTGGCTCAGTGGCAGTGCCGGCTATGGCTATCGGTGCTTGGTACTACTACACCAAGCAGAGATGAATGAACCTCTCTTCATATCCCGGTTGGGGAGCTTTTCTGTGTCTTTTCTCTATTTAAATTTAATACTCACTCGTTTTCACCTGGTGTTTGTTTCTTTGATTGAATTTTAGCCAACACAAGACAGACGTTTTACTAGCTGTCGCAATAACAGCCTACCTAAAGTGGCGATGTTCTAGAAGTTTCCTGGGTTCCTGACTAGCTGTTCTTGTCAATGCAGTGTCACTGCAGGGCGCAAAGGCGCAGTTGATGGAACCCCACAAAATATCAAGTCAGATACGTAAACGTTCCAAGTGACACTAACTTGATTGAATATCTATATATTTCGTATAAATAGGTTACGACCAAAAGGAACTAAAATTTTCAGATTCAAGGACAGCATAGTGGAACTAAAGCGACGACTGACACATAATGGCTGCCATAGCACGCACATATCTGGCATTTCACCATAATGCCAAACTCCTCCGTCTAAAGACCTCTATTGTCTCAACGCGGCCATTCTCAGCCCTCGAGGACGCAAATCAGCAACTTTTTAAAGACGGCAGTGACCAAGATCATGTCATCGTCACAGCAGAAACAATCTTCCATCCCCAGGGTGGCGGCCAGCCCTCTGACATAGGTACCATGACGCCAGTGGCAGCCACAAACGGCGATGCTCGGTCTACTTCACCAGAATCTGAAATCCGATTTGAAGTTCGCGCAGTCCGAGTTGACGCTGTAAATTCCGGCCAGGTCCTGCATCTCGGCCGCTTTGCCAGCCCCACTGCTGTCTCTGCCTTCCAGCGCCCTAACGCAGAGGTTGAGCAGGCCATTGATGCCGAGAAACGTCTTCTCTATTCGCGCCTACACACAGCCGGCCACGTCCTCGGCGCTGCAGTCCGACACCTTGTCATGAACGAGGTTGAGGGGTTTGACGAGCTCAAGGCGTCTCACTTCCCTGACAGCGCGTCGTGCGAGTTTCGCGGCAACATTGACAGCAAATGGAAACCAGAAATCCAAAAAAAGGTGGATGAGTACATTTCGCAGGCCATGCCCGTCGAGATTGACTTTTGGGACGCCGAAGACTTTCGACGCCGGGGACTGGAGCGACTCATTCCGGATAGCAGTCTTTTGGCGCCGGGCGAGACCAAGTTCCGTGTTGTCAAGATCGTTGGCGCGGAGGTGTATCCATGTGGTGGCACTCATGTGCACAGGACGGACTTGTGTGGTGAGACGACAGTACGCAAGATTTCAAGGAACAAGGGCATCAGTCGTGTAAGCTACGCTTTGAAATTTTAGACCGTGACTATGAATTTGGGGCAAATATTTCAAGGCATGGCATTGCGATTTATGTTAAATAATAGAAGTACAGAATTAGAATAGAAACCTGGACTAGAGGCATCTTGAATAATTTAAGGCAGTGCAGTGAATGCGACTTTCTTGTGATTCTTAACCTGCTCCGCTTTGAATCGAGCGTTATAGGACTGAGGAAACTGCCTATTTGTGGCTTCGGCCAAGTTCAATTGACATGGAAAGTGAATCGCGAGCTGGAGATGAGCAAAACACACAGCAACTCGGTTGAGAGAAAAGGGCAAGATATAAGGGTATCATTCAATCATAAAAATCATAAACTGGTGCTATTTTACATAGTAGTTATCCAGGTCCAGCCTGGATAGCAATTGCGCAATAATGCTCTCATCCCCCAGTCCAGCAGTCATGACGAGCCAATCGTTTTCTTTGCCTCTGGACTCGGATTTGGCCTTCTCTGACAAGCTGCGACATACCGTAATGAAGACCTGCACTTTCTGCTTGAATTCATTATATATAATATTCGGCTGCTTTCCTTCACTCTCACCCCGAGACATTGCAAAGGAATGCTTGGCCTTGACCGACATGGCATACTCTAATACGTCGTTGAAGATGTCCTCCAAAAGATTTAATATCGACTTTTGCTTCCTGCGCAGGAACATCCCGCTCATTACAGCATGAAGAAACTGATTATGAAGCTGCTGCAACTGAAGCGGACTCGGTGGTTGGTTTTTTGACGAGCCGCCTGAAACAGCTACGGCGCTCCGAATCTCTCGTAGGCGAGACTCGAAAGCCCTCCAGGGGATCGAGATGGCAGTATCCAAAATATACCCAGCCACACTCGATATGAAACCACGTGCTTCTCGAACAAAGCGATATTCTTCGTCGGCTAATTCATATCCGTATATGCGATTTGTCCAGAGCGTCTGTCGAAACAGCTCATCGACCACATACATCATTCGCAAGACTCGTAGCAGGAATCGAAAAATGCGGTCGTATTGGAGCAAAATAACTGGGGTAATGACGCTGCTCAATGCCGGGGGTGTTGTGTATTGTAAACAGAGGAAATCGAGCGCCTCCAACGAGTTTGGATTCATGCACTTCTCGATTTCTTCAGGCGACAGGTCGCGCACAGCGAAGCTCAAGTCACCTGGGAGTTTATCCCAATCCCTGCCAAGTTTTTTTGCCGATTTCGGACGCTGGTCAAAGTAGGCATCGGATAGAATACCCATCAGTGCGAGACGCAGCTCAGAACTGGCAGGTGGCCAAGTGTCACGCCCACCCAGGCGCAGACCCATTACGCCTCCCTGGCGAGCAACACCGGTTTCTCTCTCTGTTGATTCAAGGTCGGGATTGAACAAGGACTGGGAAAGTCTCGTGCAGAACAGGCCATTTCCAAGCAGATGGAATTCTCTATAGAGACGGAAATGATCAACCAAGCCGTGCTCGCAGAAGAGGAGCCTCATATGCTCTTGGTTAATGAGGCGTGCTTGAGCTGACGCGATGGCCCCAAAGGAGAGAAGCGGCACCAAGGACCAGTGAGGTGTGAGGCTGTCTTCTGAGTTGTCCAAGACTCCCTGATCGAGCTGATGGCGGACAATAATTGATAGAGAGTCTTGGATGGTCTCGTCCCTGAGTGGCTGTTGTAGCCGTTCCATGGATGCCAGTATTCGGCTTTCCATTTCGCGCTCATCCACGCCGAAATAGGCTAGGTTGTACGCATGATTGTCTTTGGCGGTGTTAAGGTTTGCAACTGCGGGAGTGCGAGACATGGTTCCACGGCGATAGCCATTGACTGCCACCGCCATTCTGTCCTCAAATTCCTTTATTCGATGTTCCACTTGCGACACGTCGTTCCAATCAAACAGCCACCCTACCTCTGGCGGCTTCTGGGCCACAATATTGTTAGTATTTGCAAGAAAATTCTCGGGGTGATGAAGTTTAATGAAGCGCAGATTCTTTCCAGTCTCAAATATGGACTGGGCGATATCATCGGGTATAAAGGATGGCATTCGGGTGCGATCTAGCCGAAAGTCAACATCTTCAACCTGGCGTCCAAAATCATCGACGAATATCTCGGTGTCAACTTTTACGAACCACTTTCTCGCTCCGACATCAGTCCTTGAAAGCGGGATGCCGTGTTCGACTTTGGTCCCGACCCATTCCTGCAGGAACTCCATCCAAGGCATAGACACGCGCTGCAGGATTTCCCGCATCATGTCCCGGATACACCGACTATCGGCATCTGCTTGAGAGGCGTAATGAAATACTACGGACAGTATCTCATGATCGCCAATAGCCTGTCGTGATTGATTGTTTAGCTTGACCAGCGGCTTCACTATCGCCGTCAAGCAGCCCACTGTTGTTTGTAGCTGTAGCAGAGAGCGAGGCTGCACCTTGTCGACCGTGACATATTTATGTATCACCTGCAATACCTGGCTGATGGCGCTTGCAAGGGCCACTCGACACGGGCTGGCTTCACCAGCATATGATTTTTGGATAAACGAGCGCAGGTCTAGGATGCGAATACCGCATGAGAGACACTCCTCCTGGACACCGAGTAAGATATCACGCGAATAGCCGGATATTCTAAATTGGGGAAGAACAGGTTGAAACGTTTTCGCTGGAAGGTTTCGAACAAACAACAGGGACTCTTGGCCGAGAGCCAGGGAAAGTAGACTAGAGAAATATGCCTTTGTCTCTATCACGGGCACACTCGAGTTATTTAGCTTGAGGGGATCGCCATGCCAAGAGAGCAGAGCATCATAGGCGGCTGCTCCAGCCTCGCTCAGGAACAGCGGCGCATGCACCGTAGTCGTACCCGATTCGAAGGCCTCCCACGTTAGGTGCACAGGCTGCACCATAAGAGGCTCGTCCAGGTCCATCCATGTGTCCGCCTCGATAGTGGTATCGACAACTGATTCGCTGGTAGTACTTGCCTCGTCGATGGCATGTTCCTGTTCAGGTGGCTCTGAGGGCTCGAATGCGGGAGATTTAAAGAGGCTATTCGGCTCAGCTATTATCGGAGCAAGCGCGGCGAAGCCAGCGCTCATCTCTGCATGTGAATCATCTAAAGAACTTATACATTAGCTAACGAATATCTTGACATATTTTCAAGGCAATGCATACCGTTTCTGTGCAGGGCGAAAAAGTCAGCCGCAGGATCAACTGCCAGTTCCTGGAGCCATTTGGACTTTTGCCCAAAATCCGGCACTGCGAAGAGATTTGCCTCTCTCTTGTCGCCAGCCATGGCATTCGTTCTATAAACTCGGAACCATGGGTATTTGTACTATTATTTTGCGCAGGTCGGCAAACAGCACAATGTAGATTTGACGAGGCGAGCCTTCTGATGACGCGCACCGCGTTTGGAGGCAGCCCCGCGCTTTTTGGTAGCCCAGGGCCAGTAGTTGGTAGAGGATCTCGCCCGCTAAAAAAATGTGGCCGCTACTCAAGCTGCAGCTCTGAATGTCATCCATCAAAAATACTTGCATCCACATCCCAGCTCATACACAAGACACGAAAAGCCTCCGCGCCAATTGGTCTGGGAAACCACAACGTCCGTAATTTTTACCTCTTTTCACAATTATTGCGCCCACTATGCCCCCGCGAAAGCGTGCTCGTGGGCCGGCGACGGCAGCCTCGACTCCAGCCCGCGACGACGATGCGATGGATGTTGACACACCACAAGCCGAACCCACATCACCAGTCAAGGAGGGGATGCCTGGCTACAATGCTATGTGGACAGATGACCAAGTATCCTCTCTATTTAAAGGCGTGATTCGATGGAAACCTGCTGGTGAGAACCTGCCCCTCCTTGCTCGAGCGAAACTCAAAAAGCTACAACTGAACGACCTCAGGTATGCACAAGCACTTTCGTATGATCGCTATTTCCGAACATCTTCGCAATCATGGCATCGATCCAGACAGGCACCAGCACACGCGTATACCATTCATATGGCAGAAGCTGCGTGCATACTATAACCTCGATTTCATCGACGAGCGCGAAAACATTGACGACGAGGATGACGAGGAACGTTACATAGATTTTGCACTCCCGCTTGGCGAGTACATGGAGCGCATGATGTACCGTGCCATTGCGGACCCGAGTGAGGCGCCCACATCGCCACCGGAGCTAGACGTCTCGCCACCACCACCGCATAGACGGAGTCACAATACCGGCAGCAACAACAAGAGGAAGCGCACACGGGAGTCTACATCAAAGACCGCCACAGTAGTGTCTCGCGCGACTGATGCCGAAGACACAGAGGATGGTACAGACGCGCCATCGCCAGCATCGAAGCAGACAAGAGGGTCGAGAGGTAGAACACGTGCAGCCAGCAAAGCAGAAAAGACTGACACGACAGAGGACGACGAGCCTGAGGACGAGGACGAGGAGGAGGCAGACGAGGAAGCTGACGATGATGACGAGAGCGGCGATGGTGATGACGACGAGAGCGAGGAAGAAGATAGCGGCACGCCGGCGAAGAGGTCAAAGAGAGGGACCCGACGCACACGCGGAGCAACAAGAACCAGTTCAAGAAGAAAAGGGAAATGATAATTGTACATCAACACTGACAGACAAAAAGCGGCGTCACAGCGGAGTCATGACTCTGGCAGCTTATATTGGATTGCATATTACATCTAGATATTACAACTTATACCCATTCTTTGTACACAACGCTCAAAGATTATTGACATTTTCACCAGGCGTTAGTTGTCGTCGTCCTGACCGTCGTCTGCGACTGTCTCAAAAGGCTTTGCCAGCGTCTCCCATTCTGCATGATACTCGATGTCGTCCGCCCAGGTCCTATTCATTGCATACAAGTCTTCCACATGCATATTCGAGCCCTTCCTCGGCACCCGCTCAGGATTCTGCTTTCTGGGCATCTCCATTGGCGGGGCCTTCTGCAGCAGCGTCCACATGGCCACTTCGGCAGCGTAGCTCGCGTAGCCATCCATCGCGTCTGCGTGGCGCTCCTGCTGGCGATCAGCTTCGATACGAAGCTCGAGAGCGCGGCGCGGCGCATGTAGATCCTGGATGCCGACGGCGGAGTACCATAGAACCTCATTCGCCTCCCTGTTGAGGGAACGCTGCTCTTCATCCTTGGCTGGTCTCTGGCCGTCGGAATCTTCTCCCGAGTCCTCCTCATCAGCCTCACCACTGTCTGAGGAGAGCGATTCCAGCTTAAGTGTTTCCATGGTGGAGTCGACACTACTGGCGCGAGGCAGCTCTCTGCCGCTTAGCTCCACCTCGACTTCGTCATACGTCATGGGCTCTTCGTCAACGTCTTCATCATAGCTGTCGAATTCATCGGGAATGCTGTCAGGCGGGTTTTCATAAACATCAAGTCGTAATCTGCGGGCACTCTTCACCCACAGGTCATCTCTATTAGGCGAGAGTCCCAGAGACGCGATTGCCGCCTCGACATCTTTTTTGCGTACAACACGCCTCGTCCCAGGCTCCAGTTCCGATTTTGCTCGTATCCGTGACATGCTGATGAATAATGTCGTCTGAACCAAGCGCCGTGTGATCGACAGTGCTAGCGAGTGGAAATCCTGTAATGATGTTGCCCATATGGACGGGGGCTGGCTGTCAATATTGCGCCAGTTGCTACCCGGGATTGACGAGTTCATAAACATCCGGTCCGAAAGTTCCAGCCATTTGGTGACGTGGAATAGCTTTGCAAAAGTTATGTTGCCCATTTCTGCGTCATCTTGCAGCGCTTTATCCAGGTCGTCGGCAGTCTCTGGTGTGATATCCCAATACTCCTGCCACTTCTCCTCCTCGCGCTCATTCTCCCTGATCTCCTGCCTGATGGATACTTCATCAGCCGCCTCTTCTTGCGCATGGCAGCATTGAGGCGTCAGCTCAACGGCAGCAGGGTACTCAGCAGTCCCCGGAATCGACCGCCGGCTCTGCGAAAGGCGGGCAGTTGTAGCCTCATGCAGTATCCGTAAGTAATGCTTGACCTCGACAGGACCTTTTGTTCCTATGCGTGACGCTATTCCTTGCAAGTCATGTTTCCCGAGACGGGACAGTGCTTCAAAAAACTGCTTCTTCTCCAGCGGAGACCAGTAGGTCAGACCCAGTTGTGAGCCGGGCAAGGCGACATCGTCTTCCAGGCACACTCTATGTGCCGCGTCGTCGATGTCCCGGTTCAGCAAATCGAGATATTCTGGATTCAGCTGGCTCCTTTGGCGTTTAAAGGGTCGCTCCGCAGGATTATCCTCCGCGGCTCGTTTGCGCGGCGATTGGTCCCCAGCGTAGGTGTCAGTAACCTCATTTCTCACTCTGCGGTTTACTCTGCGGTTCTGCTCAGCATCTTCTCCTAAAATAACAGACCGGTCAGACTCGTCGTCATAGTTGTATTCCGATCCAGAGTCTTGCGCAATGGTTTGTAACAAAATAGGCTGTTCATCACCGCTGGAACTGTTTTGCCGATAATCTGAACCGTCTTGGTCCATGGTCGTTTCACCCTAGATCGTTGAAAGGTCGCCGTTGACGATTCCGGGTTATGTGCATCGTCATGGGTTGCAAACAATACAAGCGTGATATAACATGTATTTTTACATAATTATTGCACAAAATGCAATTTGGGATGGCATGGTCGGTAAATGATTAAGCCTGAGGTGCATGTGAATTGCTTGTAAATTTTAGTCTTGCAACTGTCTTGGTGATAATCCGGCTTACGTAATGCCTTTTTTCCATCCTGCTACTAACAGTCGTCCTTGGATCTTCTTTTCTCCAGTGAAATAAAAACGTCTAATTCTTATCCATGCTTTCCCAGCAAACGCTAGAAGGAAATTGTGAGATTCCTGCTTGGGCTGCTTTATTAAAATGCAATGCTACGTACTATAGTAAAGTGTCTTTTGCGTCCTGGCGCGCAGACCCGAAACCCTATTGTGACAGCGCTTTCATATCGTGTAGCTCATGAATCCAGTACAGCCCGACCTCAGAAGCCCCAATTACGGGACTACCAGCAAGAATGCATCAAATCTGTTCTGAATAGCTTAAAATCTGGACATAAACGTGTTGGTATTTCGTTGGCCACTGGAAGCGGAAAGACTGTACGTTTAGATTTTCTCCTTACATCTAGCATAAGCCCCCTTTCTAATTCGAGTTTCTCAGGTCATCTTCACACAGCTCATAGACAAGATTCATACACGCGCAGACACAGGTGGTGAGCGCACGCTAATTCTCGCCCATCGGCGAGAGCTCGTTGAGCAGGCGGCGCGGCACTGCCGACTCGCCTACCCAGATAAGAGCATTGAGATTGAAATGGGCTCGCTGCACGCCTCCGGCACCTCCGACATCACCATCGCCAGCATCCTGAGCATCACCTCGCGCGATCGCCTTGCCAAGTTTGACCCGTCCCAGTTCAAGCTCGTACTCGTCGACGAGGCGCACCACATTGTCGCCGCGGGGTACCTGCGCACGCTTAAGCACTTCAACCTCAACAAAAAGACTGCCCACTCGCCTGTGCTTGTTGGCGTATCGGCTACCTTCTCGCGCTTCGACGGGCTGAAGCTCGGTGCCGCCATAGATGAAATCGTCTACCACCGCGACTACGTCAACATGATTGCCGACAAGTGGCTTACGGATGTAATCTTCACCACGGTCGAGTCCTCAGCCAATCTCTCTAAGGTCAAGAGCGGCGCCTTTGGCGATTTTCAGACCGGTGAGCTCTCCCGCGTCGTCAACACGGCGCAGGTCAACGATGTGACGGTCCGCAGCTGGATGGCCAAAGCCAAAGGACGACAATCGACACTTGTATTTTGCGTAGACCTCGCGCACGTCGCCGGCCTTACGCAGACTTTTCGCGATCACGGCTTCGATGCTCGTGCCGTGACAAGTGATACCCCCCGCGCTGAGCGCGCAGACCTCCTCGACAGCTTTAAGCGCGGGGAATTCCCTGTTCTCATCAATTGCGGAGTCTTCACCGAGGGGACGGACATACCAAACGTCGACTGCATCGTGCTGGCGCGGCCTACGCGGTCTCGCAACCTGCTCGTACAGATGATTGGCCGCGGGATGCGCCTGCATCCGGGCAAGAAGAACTGCCACATTCTCGACATGGTCTCCTCTCTCGACACGGGTATCGTCACAACCCCGACACTTTTTGGACTCGACCCCAACGAGCTCGTCCAGGCGGCGTCGGTCGCGCAGATGCGTAAACTACAGCAGAAAAAGGTCGCCGAGGAGACGCGTGCCAGAGAAGCGTGGTCAAACGGTGATGGGCCTTCCTTAGAGCCGCATGTGAACCCTTCGGCCGCTGTCACCTTTACCGATTACTCCTCCGTGCTGGACCTTATCGCCGATACTTCTGGTGAGCGACACATTCGCGCCATTAGCCAATACGCATGGGTGCAAGTCGGCCCGGAGCGCTTCGTGCTATCGGCCCCGAGCGGCTCCTACATTCGCCTCGAGCGCCTCTCCGACCCAAACGCATCCGGGAGCAACAGCAATAATACCGGTCCGCCACCCATCGCTCCCTCTACACCGCAGCCGCCGACTCTCGCCGCGCCTTCGTACCGCGCCGTCGAGATCCGCGTTTTGCCTCCCGGGAGCGGCTCCAAGTCTCCCTATGCCGCGCCGCGCGAGATTCTCACTGCCGCCACATTTAACGACGCTGTCCACGGTGCAGACAGCTATGCTGCGCAAGCCTTCCCTCACAGCTTCATCCACCGCGCGCAGCCGTGGCGGCAACTCGCGCCAACGCAGGGCCAGCTCGACTACATCAACAAGCTACGCGGGAGTAAAGGTGCAGTGCTTGGCCCCCGGGATTTAAACAAGGGAAAGGCGGCGGACATGATTACCAAGCTGAAGCATGGGGCACGGGGCCAGTTTGCCAAGATTGAGGCCGACCAGAGGCGGCGGGAGAAAAAGATGTCTGTGCATACTGAGCGATTTGACCGCGAGCAGGTGAGGGTTGGGCCGGTAATGAGTTAATTGCACAGTTTATTAAACAAACTTTCCCTCCTTGAAAGGTGCATAATAGGGCTTTTGGCTTGCGCTATGGCATAAAGGGAAGATGCCTTTTTTTGGGCGGAGAGGTATATGCCCTGTCCACTGTACCATATAGCATAGTAAATTATGAATACGCATTTGCCCCTCTGCAGTCATCAGTGCCTACCTGTCCCAGCTAAGTGGAGGGTCAGAGACCAAGGTTGCATATATCTTGTTACTACTTTGCCCCTCAGCTGGACAGTAACCTAGGACGCAGTCACTAGAAGCCATATGTACATGGCTTCTACCTAGAGTGACTGTCTAGCCAAACATCATGTATTTAAGCGAGGGGTATCATACCTCTAGATAGATCACTCATCAAGCACCTTTACCAGAGTTCTTCTCCCAACTGCCGGTGCAGATGTGCACCTTTCCGAGGGCAAAAATTATCTGCGAAACGCACTACAGCTAGCCTGTGGTCAAGGAAGTGGGGAAATTATTGACATGCTCTTTGCAGGGCTGAGGTCAACACGTCGATTGCTGCGCCAACAGGCACCTCTGCAAAAAGAGCTGGAACATATGCCTCGACTCGTAGATCGACAGTCACTAGATACAATGGCAGAACTGCGCTCCAAGCAGCGGCCGAGTGTGGCTATTTGCAGGTGACTGAGAAATTACCAAAGCTCGGCGCCTGTAAATGCAACGGCGTCGAAGATTGCTAGCCGCACTGCACTATAGGTGGCCACGAGGAACGGCAACACATCCCATTGTTAAGCTGATTCTGCAGAACGTGGCGGAATTAAATGCTTCTACCGCACGATACAGTAGTTTTACGGCGCTGCAGGCTGTCGGTTTTGGATGGTGATGTTGGCTTGGTTGCACTGTTTCTAGAACTGGGCCCAGATCCCTATGCCATTGGCGGCGGGTACGGCGATGTTGGCTCTTCATGCTGCGGCGCAATCGGGTGCTATTGAGATTGTAAAGACGCTCCTTGATAAAGGTGTTGGCATCAATGTGTGCTCTCCCAGGCGAGGCCAGACAGCATTGCAGAGCGCAGTAACTAGTTTCGGGCCACAATATCGTAGAAAGACTACTGCGTGAGTGAGGAGCTGTAGGTAAAGCTATAGATGGAATACGTTTATTTAGGTGAATTATATGAAAAGGGTGTTTTATAACTAAAATGATGCATATTGGCGACCGAGCTAGAAAAGCAATGCGCACGTAGATGTAGAGTATGAGCCAGCGCTGGCTTCCTTATACAGTATACCCCGCTTAAGCCATTATTAGGCGACGAAGCGGCACCGCCAACTTGCAGCTGAGATCATTAATGATCAAGAATAAAAAGAGTCGAATAAAATGGCGCAACCATCAATTGGCGCCCAGGCGTCTCGCTTGGCTAAAGACTTTACGCTAAATGGTGCCTCCCGCACACGCATGCCCAAGCTGGTCTATGGTACGGCCTGGAAGAAGGACGCGACGGCCAATCTGGTGTATATGGCACTCAAGGCTGGATTTCGGGGCATCGATACAGCAGCACAGCCTAAACACTACCATGAGCAAGGTGTTGCCCTTGGGTTTAAGCAAGCGTTGACGGAGGGCATCGTCAGGCGAGAGGAAGTCTTTGTCAGTAACGACGCTCTAGACCTTGGGCCATCAGGGCCTTGGGATGTGTGGCATTTACACAAATCATCTAACATGCACTGTATTCTGCAGATTCAAACAAAATTTACACCGCCGGCGGGGCAGAATGAAAATGCGCCATACGACTTTAACGCGCCGCTCGAGGACAAGGTGCACCAGTCGGTGCTATCTTCGCTGCATAACTTTACCATCCAAGGTCAAGAGACGTATCTCGACAGCGTGGTTATCCACTCTCCAATGGCTTCCATGAGCGAAACTATGAAGGTCTGGAAGACACTGGAGACGTACCACCCGCACAAGATTCGCAACCTGGGCATCTCCAACGCGACGCTCAGCATCGTCGAGGCGCTATACGCGTCCGCCACCATCAAGCCGTCGGTCGTGCAGAATCGGTTCTACGCGGACACAGACTACGAAGTGCACTTGCGTGCGTTTTGCCAGGAGCATGGTATCAAGTTCCAGTCGTTTTGGACCATTGGTGCAAACCCGCGTCTGATGAGGAGCGCGCCAGTCCTGCACGTGGCCCAGGCGGCCGGCGTTGGCGCAGTGTCGGCGTACTATGCACTGGTTATGGGGTTGGAAGGAGTTACCATTCTGGATGGTACTACAAGCCAGGTACATATGAAGGAAGACCTCGAGGGGCTTGAGCGTGTTGGTGTCTGGGCCGAGGGCGACGGTGAAGCAGCGTGGACAGAGGCGCTTGAAGAGTTTAAGCAACTTATCGGCGAGCCATGAGTAGATATCATTGACAAACGGGAAGTATATATTCTTTACTCTACTAATCTAATCTTTTCTTCTTTTGTGATGCTATGTTTTATCATAATTTCAACGCTTTTGTATATTCCTAGAGTCATGAATGGCATCGTCCTTCTTGTTATATCTCTTTGGCAAAAGTGTTTGCAACGATGAAAGGGAAGCAGGCCGTTGCCTCCATGTAAACCTAAAGTGGCGATTGATGTCAGTTTCAAAAAGACAAAAAATACTATAGCCGAACCATAAAAATCATCTTACCTTAACACTATCTGCGCCAACCTTTATTTTACCCCATGACACCGCCTCATCTGGCCTGGCACCTGCATCACTGCCGTCAAATTCCTGACCAGTGTTGATGTACACAGCAGACTCTGCGCCGTTACGCATAAGACACGCGTTGGCTATGTGATGTTTAACGACACCGCCGCCCAGGATAATCATGCCAGCACGCTTAGCACGCACCGAAAGGGTGTTAATCCTGCGAATGTCTTGGACAATGTCGACCTTGAGCTGCAGCGGTGACGCTTTGAAAGTGTGAAAGTAGAGCATGTCTCCGAGGCTGCCGTCGGTCAATGCTGGGCAGAAGACGGGAATATCGTTTTTATAGGCCCAGTAGTAGACGGAGCGCTCGTCATTGATTTCCTTGCCCAGGCGATGGATGATCTTGGACGGCGTCCAATTGACCTCATCGTCAGTGCCTTTGCTCGCCTCTTGCTCTTCCAGCATCTTGTCAAATATGGGTACTACCCAGTCCTCAAAGGCGCAGTAGTTGGCGTTCGGAACGAGGAGGTTACCGATGCGATTCAGGCCCTTCTTGCGCAGCTCGGCGCCATCAGCGCTGAAGGATCCCAGATAGGTCTCACCCAGACACTTGATGAAGTCCTCCTCGATACCACCAGCGGTGGTGACAATAGCAGAGACGTGCTTGTGTTCGACAAGCCAGCGAAGCACACCGCGAAGTCCGGATGATATCAGGTTAGAGGTGTATCCTAGAAAGATGGTGGTCTTGTCGCCAGATTCCGGATCTCTCCATGCTTGCTGAGGGGCACATGTTAGTCTCTAGTTTGATTTGAGGTCGATTTATCAAGATCTTCTCTCGCTTCTTAATTGTGTTTAGTTTCACGTACCATTTCATTTATGATTCTAATGGCCTCGCTCATGGCTGACGCTTGGAAGCCCATGTGCCGCATACCCATGAAGAGGTCGTGTGCTGTGATGGGGCCTTTGAGCTTGTTAAAGTCTAGCTCCTCAACTTTTTGGGCATCGGCAGGCATCTCTTCTGATTTGACGAGAACTGCGTTTTTGGCGCCCAAAGGCGCAGACTGTTCGGCCATGATGGAGAAGGTATGCCGTTTGCGCAGTGTTTTACATGTTGCTATACTAGTACTTGGAGACTCTGGCGAATATAATTTTCTTGCGGTACCTTTGCTACCCCACTATGGTTCGTTTTCTCACCAGTCTTTTCAGCAGGCTTCCCAGGCTAGAGTGTACCTAAGGTATGTACCACCAGTTTGTACCTAGGTAGTTACCTTAGTACCTGCCAGCTGGGTTGGCACTGGTAGGTACCTAGGTAGCTAGCTGCAGCTGCTGGCAGCTTGCGGAAAATTGACAAAAATCTGCTGTGAAAAATAGGGTCCTCGGCCAGGTCGCACCAGACGCCAACCGAGTCCGGACTAGCGCTATTCGATGCCCTGCCGAAGCCTCTGGCCTGGGTGTGTCTCGGCGCTGCAAATTCGGGCCTAGCGGTAGACGGAGATGTAATAGCGGTTCCTTAGTGGCTGGCCGCCGCTAATAGGGCGTTTCTTTTTTGGTGGCGGCCTGCAGAGCTGGGAAGAGTTCTGGGGCGCGCGACATGGCACGATGGCTGGTGCGCTGCACTGTATTTTGATGGCCCCCCCGGGGGTGGAACCTTGAATATCCTTTAATCCCTTCATCCATCTTTGCTGTCACAACAGCCACACTCTACAGACGGACAAATATCATCTTTTACCAGAGACGTGCGTCGCGCCCCTTTGCCATATATCGGGTGTTTGTATCTCGGGCTGTCACTTTTACTTTTGTACGCCTTGGACGCCATCTCCAGGTTGACGCCCGTCGTCTGTGTCTGCCTTGTACGCATCTCGACAAATCCGTGCGATCTGATCGCCAGGAGACCACGAACCGTCTTCACATTTCCGTAACGACTGCCGTGCCACAGCTACTTTTTACGCGCCATCCTCGCCAACTCTTTATTCTTGTATGAATGGGACGGAAATTTTATTGCGCGACTTAGCGAGGCAGTGGCCTGCTCTTGAGCATGTACGCTTGAACCTTCCCGCTCCTCCCCCTTCCTGCTTGGCGCGGCTCCATCGTGACCGACGCCGCAAAGTCATGTCCCTCCATCTCCTCCACAACCTAGCCGCCTTTTTTTGTCGTTCTTGTACTGACAGTCTCCCTTTAGGGCCTCTAGATATTCTCGATATGATCCGGATAGGCGGTCTCGCTCTCCAAGAGACCGCTCGCCGGATCGCTTCGACCGTGGGCCACCGTATGACCAAGATAGACGCCGCTCATCAGCCGAATCAAGAGGAAACCCCGGAGGCTTCCCCTCCAACCGCGAGAGCTTTGGTGACCCTATGAGGCGAGACCCTCCCAGGGGACCCAAGGCCCTCATCGACATACCCAATGGGCCGATGCGCGGTGGCTTCGGAGACTTTCGCGGGGGTCGAGGTCGCGGCCGAGGTCGTCCCTGGCCCAACCGTGATGATAGTAGAGAGCGCGGTAGAGACAGAGACATTGATTTTCGCGACCGCTATCGCGATGACCGCAGCCGTGAGCGAGATCGCGACCGGGATAGAGATTGGCGCGACAGGGATTTCGGTCGAAGGCGTTCTCCCATTGGACGACCAAGATCGCCCAACCGAGACTTTCGCGATCGCGATCGCGATGCACCACCACCCGTAGATGTCGAAAGGCCCCGTCGCAACTCTCGTGACGGAGGACCCCCTTCCGCAGGATCGAGCGCGTCTGACCCGCCGTTCGGCGGACCTCCATTTACTCGCGGAGGCGGCTTCATGATGAGAGGGCGTGGAAGAGGGGGAAGAGGCGATTGGGGTCCAGATCGAAGTAGGGGACGCACTCCATACGACGAACGGAATAATGATCGTTATCCTAGAAGTCGGTCCCAGGAGGGCCGCTGGGGCAGGGAGCGTGATGAGCGAGATAATAGAGGAGATAGGTACCCCGAAGATGCCCGCAGGGATATCCGTGATGATCGTGATAGGCTCGATCGAGACCACCTCCGTGGCAAGCCGGATGTCCGTACGCCCAATCCTGCAGAATCAGCACCACAGTCTCGCGAAGTTTCACCTCCTCCTGTTGCACCGTCTGCCCCGGCCTTCGGCTCTGTCCTCAACAGAGGGTCTATATCCATTGACGGAACAGGGAAACCACCATCTATGCCGCGAGCACATAGTGACCGACCGCCATCTTCAGGCCACTTGGGAGACTATCACGTCTCACGTCAAACCGGACCTGCCAGTCCATCGATGAGTGCGCGCGCCCCACCGCAAGGGCCGCGACACTTCGGCAGAAGAATCCCCGACTCTCCAAAGGCCATGCGATCGCAAACTTTTTCTTACGCACACGATTACCTGGAGCAACGACGGCCTCGTAGTAGCGGGGCAAACTCTGACTTTCTAGCGAGTACAGATAACCGATCACGGTCAAATTACAGCGCAGAGCCTGGCGAGATTGTCAAGGGTGACAATGAAGCTGTGGACTCTAAGCAGGCCATCACCGATCTTGACGAAGGGGAACTTCCTCCCGATGAGGAGGAGCATACCGTTCAAAGGACACGGATCAGAACTGTCCCAGTCAAAGATACTCGACGACGGAAACGGCCAGGGATCAGCGTCGTACGATTTGCTCTTCCACCCAAGGCCTCCAAAGACGATGGCTCGGAGTCAGATGATGATGAAGACATGGCAGACTACTTCGATCTGGAAATCAGCAAGACGGAATCGGAGCTGAGCAAGCTCCAGAAACCTCACCTGCCTCTGGAAGTTCTTTCGCGCTTTGCCTCACTTTCGCACGGATCTATGGTCAAGATATTAAATGATGGCGAGGGCTTGGTGGATATGTTGGGCAACCCGACAGAGACCAATACGATGGAAGCCATTAAGGAAGAAGAGCAGCCTCCCATGCCAAGCCAGGAAACGACGGAAACAATTGAGCCAATCCCGAAACCAGACGAACCCAAGCCGGCCGTCGTCGATGCTCCTGAGATTCCAGAAGTAGCTGCCCAGATCGCAGAGGAACCCTCGCCAACCGTTCCCGAAATCCCAGAGCCCGAGAGTAAAGAGGAGGAACAACCGGCTTTGGAAGTCGAGCCGGAGCTACCAGCAACGGGAGCTTCAGCAGCCCCCGAAGGAGACCAGGTCGCCGATGAGGATGAACCAAGACCCGAGATAAACGGCACATCCCATGGCGAAGCCTCAGAACCCGAGCCTGTCACAACTGTTGAATCTACAGTGCCAATGGAAATCACCGAAACGGGGTCGAAAGTGCCAACTACTCCTTCTCAAATCGAAGACGACGAGACGGAATCTGAAGACGATACGTATATGGACGTTGATGCTATTCGGCAATACATGGCCACCCCACCGCCAGACAGTCTACCAAATTTTGCTATGCAAGCGTGGGATAAGGACACTGACTTCTTGGCCAGCCTTGAGGCGGATCCCATAATTGATAACTATGTAGCGCAGCACATGAGCAAAGTTCATCTGGATAAAGACCACGAACAAAACGAACAACGGCATGTTTACGCAGAGAACTACATAGGCTACCTCAACTTTACGACTTCGAGTGATCCTGTTGCTGTCAAGAGCAGAGACAAGTTCTCCGTAACGGTACCGGTTCCCGAACCTGTCATGGACGCCACCCCAGAACCAAAGCCGGAGGGTCGTACTTCTGGTCGCCGCTTTGCGTCTGAACGTGACCTCGAGCGAGTTTTGCAAGCATCTATGCGCGAGGATGAAGAACGAAAGGAGAGAGAGCTTCGCATACAAAAGGAGAAATATCGTAGTGAGAAGGAGGCTGATATCCCGACCATGTACTGGAACTCAGAAGACCGCCAAACGAATCAATACTGGGACCACAGCGGCTATGTGCCGCAGAACAGACTGGTGTCTGCCTGGCAGGTACTTGCCCCAGTTAACAACTTCACTGAGGAGGAGTCGGAACTCTTTGAGAAGTGCTACCTCGAGTTCCCGAAGCAGTGGGGGAGGATTGCCGAGGCCATTCCCAACCGTGACTTTGGTGCCTGCATTCAATATTACTATCTCATGAAAAAAGATCTTAATCTCAAAGAAAAGCTGAAGAAACAACCAAAGAGACGCAAGAAGGGCCGAGGCAAGCAGCGGTCCAGTGCTCTCATGTCAGAGCTTGGTAATGCGGATCCCGAGACGGAGGACAATCAGGAGACGGGAGAGAATGGCGAGAGGCGCCGCCCAAGACGTGCTGCTGCGCCTACTTGGGGGTTTGAGCTGCCTCCCATCGATCCAGATACCTCGACGCCAGCTTCCACCCCTGGTCGTCGTGTACGAGGTGAACAGGGTGATAAGACTGATGGCAGGAGAAGGGGCAGAAAGTCGGCCAAGGACAAGGAGAAAGAGGCCAAGGAGAAGAAGGCAAACCAATCCCTGTCCGCAGCTTCAACACCTGGTGCGACCAAAGGCAGGCCACGGTCATCTTCGCGAATGCCCGAGGGACCAGCGGCAATGCTGCCCAACGATGCTCATCCTGCTGTACCAAATTTTGAACAGGCTATTCCCTCTGGCATCCAGCCACCTTTCTCTGTTCACTCGCAGCCGATGAGTGGCATTGAACGACAGTCTACGCCTGTCGCTCCTCCTCCTATTCCTGAGGTGTTGACTGCGCCATCTCTGAGACCTGAGCCGCCGCAGCCGCCGCAGCCAGCTATGGCGACGTTTAATCTTTCGCAGGCTAACCAGGATCGGAAAGGAGCGACTCAGGCATCTAGTTATTGGAGTGTGTCGGAGTCTACTGATTTTCCACTGCTGTTGGCGGCGTTTGGGTCTGACTGGACAGCAATTGCCAACCACATGGGCTCCAAAACAGCCGTCATGGTAAGCTACAATCACGAGACATCATGAGCTTTCTGAAACTAATTCAACTATGTTAGGTAAAAAACTATTTCGTTCGTCAGAAGGATCAGTTCAAGCCCGAACTGGAAGAAATTGTTCAAGAGGCGGATGCAAAGCGGATGCGCGGTGAGAAGCGTCCTGAGCCTCCAATGCCGACAACAGGTGGCCGTGGAAGAAGATATGATCTTCTACCATCCGCATCAGGGCGTCCTGTTCCGTTTGGAGTTCCGCCGGGAATGGAGATGCATAACGAAGTGCCGCCAGCAGTCAAGCAGGATGTTGGACACCCAGGTCGTGCACCTAGTTACCCCGCCTACACCATCCCCATCGCAAAGGCCCCTGCCCAGAGCCTTGGGCAACCAGCGGGACCACCCGTTGGGGCCCAAGCTGGGCCGCCGCCGGTCAGCCAAGCAATGTCTCCCAACTCCCGCGTGGGCCGTGGGCCTCCTGCCTTTGGCTTTCCTGATCGCGGGCCACTGGCACCGAAAGTGTCTGGAATTGGTAGCCCTGACGTCCGAGATCAGCGTGCTTTGCACGAGCGCCAGAAGATAGACATATCGCTACGCGACCCACACATTCGCGAGAGGGAGCGAGAGAGGGATCTTTCCCGACAGCCGATGAGAGTCAAGCAGGAAGATATGCCTTCTCAGCATGGTGGCTACGAATCATTCGGCCATCGTCAGCAATCCAGTCTCGGAGGACAAATCAGACCGGAGCCAATGTCTCTTGGACGCCCAGCAACGACCGAACCTCCACGCAACTATGCCCAGGTCCAGCACCACGGCCGAGGTCTACTTGGAGAAACCGGTCCAGGCCAATCGCCGCCTATGGCACGGCCACTGTCTACTATGGGCTCGCGGCCGCCATCTGGGGAGCATTACCCTCCCCACGCTCCGCCTCCGCAGTCAAGCACACCCGGTCCAGTTGGTGGTGGCCTCGCAAAGCCCTCCGAGCCACGTAAGACGTCAAGCATCATGTCTTTGCTCAATGACGACCCCCCTCCGGCGCCGAAACGAGTCAATGAGGTAGCATCCCGACCTGTCGCGACGCCGCCTCCACAGTCCATGTCACGGCCGCCGCCTGCTCAGCAGCCACCTCCTCCGCTGCGACGTGAACAAGACGCCCAATATCATCCGTATGGACGCGGTGCTCCGCCAGCGGCAACACCATCAGGCATGCCATCACTGAAGCCTACTCAGCCTCCGCCAATGTCGGGATCGCGAATGGCCATGGATACCCAGCCAGATCGTGATTACTATCGGTCACACGCATATCCGGCTGTGAGCCAAACCACGGCGACGAATTCACCCCCGACAGCACCACACAGATATGCTGCTCCCCCAGCACAACAGGGATACCAGCCCCAGCCCGGCTATCCAGCTCAGTACGGGTCTGCTCCGCCTCCACATGCCGCATCGCCGCCACCGACCCAATATGCCAGCCATGCAGCGCCAAGAGCGAGAGATCCAGGACCACCGCCACCGCAAAACATGCGAGAACCGGCTTGGCCTGCTCATCAGCAACCTCCCGGCAACAATTGGCAACAGGCCCCAGCGCCGAAGACGACTCAAGGACCGCCACCGCAATCATGGTCCCCAGCGCCGCAGCAGTCGCACCAACATGCTGTGAGAGACGAGCGAGCGTACAGCTCGCAACCGATGCAGAGCCGCTACGCACCACCGCCGTCAACATCACGGCCGCCGGATCCAGGTCCGCCACCACCTGCAGGCTACAACCGATACTCATCTACCCCAGTACCCCGCGATCCGAGAGAAATGCCTGGTCGCAGCTACACTCCCGTTGCATACGATACGAGAGGGCCAGTGCCACCGCAACAGCAGCAGCAGCAGCAGCAGCAGCCGCCACCTGGCCCAGGATATCCAGCACCAGACCCGCGAGATGCGCAGATGCGCGATGGAAGGGATCCACGGGATATGATGCAAAGAGGACTGCGACCTCAGGAGTATGATCGACGCCAGGACAGATATGGACGGTAGTCTTCGGTTAAAATTTTCTGTTTTTTTTTCTTGGTTGTCTTTGAGCTTTTTTTTTCGTCTCTCAAAAGGGCAGAGTTAACTTGTATCAGTGGGAAAGAGGAATGGGCAAAGGTTTACTACGGTTTGAATGCGGATGCCTTTTGGGTTGAATTGTTGAAATGTTGAATACCAAATGGAAATTTAGGGGATACTTGGTAGGACTGTTTGTATGCATATTTTGGGGAGTCAAATGGTGCGAGGCGCACTGTTGACGGTTTTTATTTCACTTTATTTCTTGTTTCTGACTTTCACTTCTGGAGACAGCCTTCCTCATATTTGTCTTGTATTTGTTCCTCTTTGTCACTACAATTGTTGTCTTGTAAACTTTCGGCGTTGCCGCGGCTCGCTTATCTGCCTTGGATTATTAGACGTGTATGAGAAGAATAAACGATGCTACAATGTACTTCTTGCATGCTAGGGTTAATGTTCTTCGATTTATTTGCTGACACTGTATAGCTAGTAGACTCGTTTAATATGATTGTGCGTCAACTATAATTCTTGCGTAGAATTTTGTGTCATGGTGAGGCACTCAACTGTGGTGGGTCGCACGCCACACTGTGTGCCCATCTACGCGGCCGTTGACGCGACGACGCCTCGGGACATGATCGACCAGGATGTTACCCATGAGCACGACATCGCTGAAAAAGAAGATCTCGAAACGAAGCGAATAAATTCAAAGCCGTACAATCCACATCATCAAAACATACAGGCATATATACAAGCTGCCGGTAGAAGGGAGAAAAGCACCATGGCGTCAAATCATCGCGCAGCTTCAATGGGTCCTGTTCTTCGCAACAAGCCGTATTTCGAACAGCAGCGCGAGGCTCTCCTCGGTGAGATTGCCATGGTATGCAGCAACTGTTGCGATTTCATAAGTTTTAGCCCTGGAAAGACGTTGTATATGCTGACCAAAGTGAAATGCCTGTCTCAAGAGCTTCGAGCAGGTTCTCGGCAACATCAATAAACTAAATCGATCGCTAGAGTCGATTATTGCAGTACGTCATTTTTGACATGCATTTTTTGTTGTGACCTGGTGATTTTGGGAGGCAGAGAAGCGGCTGGGTATTATGAAAAGCTAATGGAGGAGGCATTAGGTCGGCAACGAATTCTCTTCGGTCGAGACGTTGTGGTCACAATTTGAGAATGTCATGGGAAAGGAGGAGACGACAGAGACACAGGGCCAACCAGAAGAGGAGGAAGAGCAACAGGAGATAGAGGAGGGGAAGGAGGAGCCACAGCAGCGGCGGCGGCAGCAGCGGCAGCAATCACCAGAGTCTGTGTCGAGAGGCGTAAAACGAGAGGGCACAGAGCGAAGTGGAGGACGAAGCAAAAGATAAGACCTAGACATTAAACGAGATACGATGCATTAACCGAAAGCATGCAAGCTCTCAATCACACACACACACTTGTACTTGAAGATGGACTCTTCACATTATTTGTATAGAATTGTGTTAAACGTTGTAAATATTCTTTTCGTCTTACCGCCCCTAGGTATCCCTACCTATGTACATCAAAGACAGATGTGTAGGAGAGAGGAAGCAGGCTATACCGTCTACAAAAGAGAAATAATGACAAAAATAAAGAGTACCAAAAAAATGAAACAGAAAAAAAAACGTACAACTATGCTCAGTCTCCCCGCCAAGGGAAAAAAAAAAAAGTAGAAATGCAGAGAGACTAGCACTCAATATATACCTGCAAAACAAAACATTTCCACGCGGGCAAGAAAAGATACAGCCCGGTCCCATCACCAATTCCCGTATGTGCACGTCATTCCTCCTGCTCGTCTCAAAAAAAAATGAGTTTCATTCCGCTTGATCGTATGATGCCATGACAAAAAAAAAGAAAAAAGTAAAAAGTAAAAAGTAAAAAAGCGAGTAATAACCCGAAAACTGTGTGCGTGTGCGTGTGTGTGTGTTTGCCAAGGAAAAAGAGAAGAGAAAAGGAAGTTACATGTAAGAGAAAGTTCGTTCCAAGGAATGATTCATTATAAAATAAAGCGGCCTTGTTTTGAGCTGGTACAAGACTTGGCCGCGCGCCGCATCTCAGCGACCGAAAAAGGAGATTTTTGGAGCTCGTTTTTGTCGTTTATTCGTTCCCCTTTCTTTCTCGTGCTTTAGTTCGACTGTTTAAAGAATCTGACACTTGGTCTTCTTCTTCTTGGCCTTGATTGGTGGTAGGGGCTTGCCATCTGAATGAGCAGCCTGGCGGGCGGCGGCTGCGGACTCGACGTTTCTGCGGTCATTGGCGACTATTGTGAGAATGGCGCGCTCAAAGATCTCGTCGACGCCGAGCATCTCCTTGCTGCTGCACTCCATGTACTGCGCATCCATTTTCTGCGCAACGGCCAAGCCTTGCTCTGACGTTACGGGGGTAAGGCCTTGCGTCTTAAGCATGTCGATGCATGTTCTCTTGTAGCGGAGGTCAGACTTGAGACCAACGAGGATCAGGGGCGTATATGGGCAAAAGTGAAGCACTTCGGGATACCACTAAAGCAAGCACACGCGCGCGCGGTTAGTACGGCAAGGGTATGGAATATTTTGGTGCGATGATCGGTCTGGGAGAAGAGCCAGAAAGGATTCGCGGTGAGCGACCTACCTTGTCGAGGACATTGTCCAGCGAGTTGGGGCAGTCAATGGCAAAGCAGACAAATATCAGATCAGTCTCTGGGTATGAAAGCGGGCGAAGACGGTCGTATTCCTCTTGTCCGGCTGTGTCCCACAGGGCCAGCTCTACGGTCTTGCCAGAAGGTGGGTGAACAGGGTAGGTGATGTAGTTTTCAAACACTGTAGGAACATATTTCTGTACACCGACTTGTTAACACAACATTTCCTATAAAGGGTAAAAACGCGCTTCAGCACTCATAGATGGGCCGCTGCGCAGTATGCCATCATACCTCTGGAAAGTAGCCCTGGCTGTAGCTGATAAGGAGGCAAGTCTTGCCACAGCCGCCGTCACCGACGACGACAATCTTCTTGGAATAGGTGGGCGGCTCCGTGAGATGCGTCGCCGCAGATTCGCGTCCGGAAGCTGAGCTCATTGTTGTGCTGGCGGTGCCGTCGCTAGTTCTTGTGCGCTGGTTGCGGCGCGGCTGGTCGTGGTCTGCGGGGGCGTAGTATGAGCTGCGGTATTGCTGCTGCGTCGCCATCCTTTCCTCCAATGCAAGGATAAAAGCTACACACGACTGACGTAGTGTGTGTTTTTGTATTTTTAAAGGCTTTCCTCTGCTCAAGGGCGCTGACTTTAAGTCTTTGGTTTCAAAGGGCTTGCTGTCGAGGTTGCCCAGGTGATTCAACGTTCCCTAGAATGGGTATAATTTTCTGGCGCCCGGTCGTTGGTGTGACTATTAAAAGCTGCACAGCACCTTATGCTGGGTAACTTGTGTGGATAAATGGGGCACTGCGTGAGATTTCGAGTCAAAGTCAACTCTGTAAAAGGTCATGTAGTGATAGAATCGCAAAAGGTATGTTGGAGGAGACAGAGTTGCTGGGGCAGTCGTCAAAGCTTGGGTGGGCAAGTTCATTTGGCGGGATCGGCGTTGTGGTGCGGCGGTGGGCGGTTTGGTGTTAGCGGCGGCCCAATTGTAAACATGTTGGCGAGGCAACGCGGACCGGCTTTGGGGTTTGTTCAAACACGAGCTGTCGCGGGGCTCACGGGCAACTAATAATAATCATGTGCTATTGTTTTAGCGTGTCTTTCCCGAGAAGAGGGGCTAGAATTATTAACTAAAATCGAATATTCAAACGGTGTCTCGGAGCTTATCTGGATGTGTTGCCACAACAAGAGAACAGGGATTCAGCTATTGCGGATGTGCGGCAAGTGTGTCAGTCGTTTCGTGCAGGGAGGCTAAACTGGACGTGCATCAGGAATTATTTAAGAATAAGACAGCCTATTACATGAAAACATATCCAAATGGTGTTTTCTGTCTTGTGAGGATATCGACTCACTTACCCATTGGCCGGCTGGCGACGGGCTGCGCCAGCTGGCAGACGCATGCCACAAATTCCGCAAAGAGTTTTTTCTACCCAGAGTTTCTATTCACTGAACATCTCTTTCGCATACGTTTGATTCACTAATAATATAAATTCTGTTCTTTTTACTTAGCCCGCTCCCATGGTAAACTCCCATCTTGGCCAAATTCTGGCCAACTTGCGAAATAGCGATTTCAGTGACTTGACGTTTGTTTGCAAAGACCGAGCTTTTCCTGCTCACAAAAATATTGTATGTGTACAGCCTTCGTTTGTAAAGAATTTTATCGATCCTATCGATGCGACGGTACGTTTTGTTTGCTGCCCAGAATCATCGCTGAGACTCAAGCTCAGCAAGCTCGTGCAACACAGGCATCACCCAGTATACAGATTAACATGAATAAATATGATACTAGCAGTGTCGACAATCTTGTCCAATACCTGTATACAGGGGACTATGGCAACGTGAAAGAGGAGGCACTGGCAACCGTCGAAGATTCAACAGGAACGCTGCACACCATATTGACTCATATTCACGCTCATGATATTGCCTACCACTACAATATAAGAAGCATGATGAATGTCACAGATTCGAAGCTTCAATCTCTACTCAAGAAGCAAAGTAACAATGCCGATCTCGCCCCTGCCTTGCCGAAGGCAATTGAGACAGCGCAAGCCTTGACGAGTAGCCGGGGTTTGATGGACGGGCTGGCTGTATCTTCTGCCGACCATATCAACGAGCTCGTGTAGAACGATACCTTTTTAAATATATTCACTGATTCGGGCTTCCTGTTGACTGTGCTCAAGAACTGTGCGCGTACCCAGGCGAGACGGAAACAGACGGCGGTAGACCTTCACCGTAATTGGCAAGCCAAGACAGATGCATTCAATTCTGCCATAGCACTTCTTCGCCAAATTCGAGCATGCGCCAACCAAAGTTGCAAAGTATTGTTCCAAGCTGATGTTACGCAAGAATTGGATGTTGTCTGCCGCCATTGCAACCGCAAGCAAAAATTGACTCCTGCCAGCGCGGCATCAGCGCCGACCACTACAATAGGGCAGCAAACACCAACCAATGTCGCCGCGGCAATCTCGGATTCAGCATACAAGAACTCGTCACGTATGGTGTCAACCTTAGCAGCTGACAATACTGATTGCCCTTCACAGCGCAACTACAGCAGGCTACTTTTCCATATGGTGGCAGGGGCAAGGGAAGAAGAAGGGGAAGGGGAGCCGGCCAGAACTGAGCGAACGGCGCGGTAACTGAGGAATCTTGAAATCAGCCCGATTACTCTTTGTCTTTCTAAATTGGGAGAGCTCCCGTTCAATTTTAATGGTTTTTTTCAATACTTTTACGGGCTGTAAGGTTGGAGTTGTTCCCATTTAGCCAGTCGGACCTTCTATCTCCGATTAGGATAGCTCCAGTATGGTCTGTGCGCAATCATGAAAAAAAACCAGGCTAAAAAATTCACAGCGCAGCATTTCATGGAAACTCTTGTTCTTCATCATCATACCTCCAAAGCTTACCATCTTCGACGCCATTGCCGCCGCAACCAATCTATCGGTCCAGCATGGCGACGACGTCGACTCCCAGCAAGTACGTCACCCTTGTGTCGGGCGACGGCTTCGAGTTTGTGGTACTACGCGAGGCAACAATGATCAGCCCAATTATCAAGGGCATGCTTGAGCCCAGAAGTGCGTGAATCATCTCCCTCGGGAGCCAGGTGCCTTTTCAATTGAGGCTCAGCTTGGTTTTCCCAGTGCACATGAAAATACTTACCAGGTACCATTTCGTCGCAGGCCAATTTGCTGAGGCCAGAGATGCACGATGTGTGTTTCAAGAAATGAGGTGAGCTTTTTCCGCTGCGCAACCATCTGCCACGTTTGGTGGGAGGGATGACGATACAGGCGCCACAACGCCGAGCTCTACCCTGACAAAACCGCTGCCCATCAGGAACTTCTTGGTCTCTTGGTGCGCGTGTTCTGTATGATTTTCGACTACACTTGAACCGACTAATTGCTCCCATTCCCAAATATTGTGCTTCAACCGCGTGTGAAGCCATGGAGCTAACCTGGGCCGCCAACAGCGCCATTGTCCTCGACAAGGTAGTAGAGTACTTCCACTACTGGTACCGATACCGCAACAGCGAAGACGTGCCCGATATGGACATACCTGTTGAGATTTGCCTTGAAGTTCTAGCCGCAGCAGACTATCTTGGCCTGGATCAGTAAGACCGACAGCTTAATCACCGACCGAGACGCACAATTCTGACTTGGTTGGCCATCCAGGAGTAACATGAAGTGATATTTTTTCTTAGCCTGTTACAATCAACGGTAGGCGTTCATGGACTCACAGACTTTGGCTCGGCGTTAGGAGTATTGCTTGAATAGGCCAACAGGACCGCATCCTCAACCTGTACATATGAATCAAACTTGCGCGATTCTTTTCGACTGATGCATCTCTACAGTGATGACATGCCCGAGGCTTTCAAGAATATTTTGTTACATGTACTTGCTGTCACCATTTCGCATTCGTTCTGCTCTTCAACTCCTCTGTGGGTCGAACGTCTATTTGAGATGGAAGATTGAAATATCCCGCTCACTCTGTGTAGCTCAGTTGTGCATTGAGTGTTCACTTTTTCTGCTGGGAAACATACTTTCTGTGACTGTCGTAAGCTGTCTGTCTTGAAATCTGTTTCGTGAACTGGAGGCCAAGGTTGTATGATTTAGATCCGATGTGAGCCGTGGAACTGGTGGCATTGGTGTAGGTAAGCGGCCTATCCCAATGTCGACTTCGGCGTAATAGTCGGGAATGAAGATTGCATCGACGTCCGAAGTATGACGTGCTTTTCTATCTCCTGCAGTCGGAACCTTGGATGTGAGTGATGCAGGTCTCAAACTATTCTTCAGGTCGGCTTGGCAAGACAAGCCTCCTACTTGGGGTTGGAAACATTATTACTACAAAAAAGCGCCTCCTGCGCCTCAATCAGGTCCTCTCACTACCAGTATTTGCGAAGTATGTACTATGAGTCTTTGGTCTTACCCTTGCGTGCGGATATTTTGGAAGTTTGTCGTCTCCATCAGGTATTTTGTTCGTTGACAGCTCTACGGCTTCCAACCCATCTAGGACAGCGTGCAACGCAGAGTGGCGTCCTCTTGGTAACTGCATATTCGGCTACAACCGAGAGTCTTGTTTTGGGTAGTTTTTTTTTTTAGTTTTTTTNNTTTTTTTTTTTTTTCATTTTACGTGTATCATGCCGTACATTTCAGCTAAAGGTCTATTAAATCATTCTCATTAATAGTAGAATGGCGTTCTGATACAGTGGGCGTTTGCTGTTGCCCTTTGTCCTGGCGCTTCGCACTAGTTAGCTGCCAACCGCATAGTTAGTGGACGAAGAACCATCGACAATGAACGACACGATATGCGCAGGAAGACCACCAGCCGCTTCTCGCAGATTATCAACGCCACTAGTGCCGGCAGTCAGCACCAATTTGAAGGCTAGTTATGGTAATTGGAGGAACATCCCCTACTACTAACTAGGTATCTGGCAACGGATTTCCTTGAGCCCGCAAAGGCTGGGGCCAAACTCAGATTCGGACTCCGTTTCTGCATCCACCGGGCGGCAGATGAATTGGGGTTGCTGATCATCAAAGTGGTTGGCCTTGAAGTGGCAACCCACTCGATAACAGCGACAGCCACGGACATCGGTATCTCATTTTTTCCCTTTCCCCATTTTCCTCTTGCCGAAAGTGGAGGAAGAACACGCTGTGGTCAGCACATTAGTATAGCATCGGCTTGGCGGGTGGCGCTATTGAAAGGCAATGCACCTCTTCAGCTGTAACTACAAGAAATGGAGGAACAGCAGCTGAAAGTAGCAAAAGTGCACAAGTACATGGACACAACGAGTCGTCGGGCAATCAATATACATGGTGATGGAGGGGGGATATGGCGTGTTTCCACTGATGTAACGATGCCACCACAATCTGCTCCGAAAGCATGCAGCCCGCCTGTTAATAAGACAAAATGTTCTGACTTGGCTGCTCAGGCCACACGGACTTGATTTTTTCTTGCTTGCGTCTGGCAGACTCTTCTCTGACCTGTACTCTACGGCGCCAACAGTTGTTTTTGGCAACAAGCACTATATTCCGCACACAAGCACAACTAAAAATACGCTGCACCATGATGTTCCTCTTTATGATGCTATGCTGTCACTCGAAATTCTTTGCCGACATGTATTTATTCCAGGATTTTCTTGAAACAGCTCGCTAGATATTAACCCCCTGCTGTCCTCGGACGACGACCGAATCGTGGCCCACCAATACACACAGACTCGCTCTGTACACCGACTTGGAAGACCAGTAATGTGTAAAACCACATGTACTAGACTAGGGCTAACCAAGACCTTTTGGTCTCATCTTTTGACTAGTTAGTCTACCTCTTGGCTTTTTTTTTCTTTTGGCGCCGGGTAATCTGCCATTCGTGCAGCCACATACAGCCCATGCCGTCATGTTGCACTGCAGGGCCAAGCGACATATGACGGAAAGCAACAAGCCAAAGATCCTACAAGGCGCGAGTGAATGGACAAGGTAGCGTTCTAGTGTTTCTCGATTACGAGCCCTCTCCACATACAACGACTCAAAAGTCCCAGTTATCTGTTAGAGGCTGATCGTTCCATGTTACAATAACGTCTACTGGCGCCGTGCCGTCAATTGCGCCCCTGCCACATGGACTCATCAGCCAGTGCGTCTCTGTGAGCACCGGCCCTCGGGTGCAGCAAGTGGTCTCGTTTGTCATCTCTTGTTCATAGCAAGAAAAGAACATGGCTGATTTATTAGAGTCGCACGAACTAAAACTAGTACTAAAGTAGCGCTTGCTTCCATAAACTTGGGTTCGCAAAAATAATTTGAACGATCAAACTTGAAAAAACTGGCCCAATTCTTTCTTCTCCCTCCAATATTCATCTACTCTCACAGGTCATCATACGGAATCTCCTACCAACATATTTGCTGGGCCACTCTGAAGACATCTTACCGAGAACAGCTCGAGGCAGACTGAGATACCAAGATAACGGCTACCAAAAAGGCATGACTACACCAGCTGGAATTAAACACACCGATGGTGCCAAGCTCTCCATCTTTCGAGGCTATGATACGTCACATCTTGTGGTCGATGAGACATGGATGAAGGAACAATCTGGCGAGATTGAGTTTCCTAAGTAAGCTTTCACCAAAGTGCGATGTTCTTGTTGAGCATTTCAGTAATCAAGGGCCTTTTTTATGGTTTCAATAGGACAACAGCTGTTCCCGAATGGAATGCCATCCCTGAAAACGGACGGACATATCATGGCTACAATCCTGGCTGTAAGTGTCCTGCAAATGTGCCATCTAACCTCCAGGCCATGGCATCAAGAGCTTGGCACTGACTCTACTTATTCTTTTTCGTCTGCATATAGCGTACTACCTCCCGAATGACCCTGTAAGTCATCTTCTCAATAGTAGTTGTCTTCTGTTGCCCTTTTATTGACTCGTGATACCTCCCAGCCGGAGCAAGAACGTCTTGGTACGTAAGATGATCAGCCAATTTCCCACACGGAACCATATCTCAGCGTGGCGTTGCGCTAACGTCAAGTGCCGGGCGCTATCAAGATCATCAACACCGAATGGTACGACTCATTCAGGAAGGAAGGCTTGGCCTTGCCCCAGTACGCAATGCTAGAAATGTCATTGATGTTTGCACTGGCACTGGCATTTGGGCCACAGATTATGGTATGTTTGCCACCTCTCTGTCATTCTGCTTGACCTTTTTTGTTTTAAAAGACCTTTTGTGTCTCGCATTTTACAGGCTTTATGCAAAAGATTGTTGTCTCACTTTGCTTTTCGTTTTCGTTTCTTTTGAACCGACGTCAACTGACCGCATGTCTCGTTTTCTTTTTACTAAGCTACCGAGAATCCCGAATGCAATGTAATTGGGAGTGATCTCAGTGCCATCCAGCCACGGGAATCGGTTCCCAATTGTACCTTTGTGCAGCACGACGTCGAGAAGCAAGACTGGAACTATGACTGCAAATTCGACTACGCCTATTTCCGCTATGTCGTAACATGTTTTGACGACATGCCCTCCGTGCTGCGTAAAACGCACGACAGCATGCGTGAGGGTGGCTATATTGAGCTTTTCGACACGCCCCTCCAGGCGCTCAGTCTCGATGGCAGCATCGATGGCACCGCGCTCGAGGAATGGGGTGAGGTTGGTCGGGCCGCCGGCCGCAAGCTGGGCCGTGACATGGCCAAGCCGAGGCAATACAAGCACTGGCTTGAGGAAGCTGGGTTCGTGGACGTGGTGGAGACCATCATCGCCACGCCAGTCAATGAGTGGTGCAAGGATAACCGTCAAAAGGAGATTGGCCGCTTCATGTTTTATGACTTCTACGCATTCGTGGCTGGACTGAAGAAGCTGGTTGTGGTAGCGGGCTACTCCTCTGAGGAAGCCGATGACTTTTTGGTCCGTATTCGCAAGTCACTTCAGGACCCCAAAGTGCATTCATATTACGAAAAGTAGGTTTCTTGTCCCCATATACATTTTGGACATTTTCATGAGTTTAGCAGCAACACTGAGAAGATTACTAATAAATCTCTTCTTCCATAGGTACATCGTCTACGCCCGAAAGCCGCGAGCAGATGAGGTCTCGGCAAAGCCTGCAGCAAAGCAGACCTCAGATGAGGACGTTGTCGCAGTTAAGGACAAGCGTGTCCCGACTAGTTTTGTTGACAAGATTACCTCTTCCGTCCTTGCATTCAGAGCGACGCTGAAGAACAGACTTGGATTGAAGGCCTGAGTTTAAAAGCAATCATGCCACCTGACTCGCATCACTTCGTTCTTGTTGACTATGCTGCTCGCTCGACTAATTTTATGCCATTATGACGGACAAGCTTTAACGATTTCGCATTTCATGCATGTTTTAAGTACTACTTTTCCGAAAATATTGATGTTTTTTTTGTCGAGATTCGATAGTTACTGGCTTGGTCTCTGATATTACTCTTGTTCAGATAGCCCAATGACTCCTCCTGTCGCTTCTTCTAGTCGCTGTATAAACCATATGCTTTAATCTCAATCGTTTCTGTACCGGTCATATTTCTTTCCCGTTGACGATATACTTCCCAGAGATGGCCAATTGTGCTCCCTCGTCAGTGCACCGCGTACCGTTGGCGGCGACTTTGGCGGCGATGACATGGCGACGACATGGCGGCCGAAACAAGACCCGGGCGTCCACGGTGACGACAGAGCCGGAATTATGATCTAGCCGGACTTTAATTTAGCTTTGGGCTAGCATTTTTACTATTAGGAACTATTTTATCATTTCATGTTCACGAACAGTGACAGGATTTATTAATAACACAGCAAAGATTGCCAAGTCTCTGCAGAGCGTGTGAATCGAGAGACGCAGTGTACTGAGAGCCTAAGTTCCCTTTCCGGAATTTATTACTATCACCTCTCCTTCACCAAACCTCTTCACACGCCGACGGCATGCAGTATTCAAGAATTTGAGGGGTGGGTTATCCAGCTTTTCGCTCTTTTTTTTTTTTTTTTTTCTTTCCTCTTCATTATACCCACTTCAAAGATTGGCTTCTGCCTCGTTGAGTTGGGCAATAACCTCTCCAAACATGGTCTTGCTCTTCTCCTCAACGTTAGCCTCCTTCCAGCGCTCCTCGTCCGCGTCACGGGGCTTTCCAATTTCATTAAAAGAGGCCAGGGTCTTTGAATTGGCGGAAATACCGACACTCGTTTTTGCCACCTTCAGCCTGACCTCACCCAGGATGGTGCGCAAATGACCAGTGACACTGGCGCCGCCATGGCCCGCATACGACACGATGCCCGCGGGCTTGCCACCCCACTCGTGAAACAGGGCGTCAATAGCCGTCTTCAGGCCGGCAGGGACGCTGCCGTTGTACTCGGGGGTAAAAAAGATGTAGCCGTCGAAGGAGCGGATGAGGGTGGACCAATTCCGAGTGTGCTCATGCTGGTACGCAGCCGTAGGATCATCCTTAGGGCGGGCGGCCGGGTGCATGGGCTCGTCAAAGATGGGAAGACGGTGGTCAGCGAGGTCAACAGTCTCGAGCTTGACGCTGGCGGCAGCAGCGAGGGGCGCAAGAATGGTCTTGACATAGCCGTGGATGAAAGGGCCAATACGAGGTGTCCTGGTGCTGCCGATGATGAGGGCAATGGTCTTTCCAGCGGCAGGCATGATTGAAGATTTGGTTGATCCTGTTTCTTTTGGTGATTGGGTGATTGGGTGATTTGGTGATAAAAAGCGATAGAGATTGAACGTTGTTATTGTCTTCGTTTCTGTCGTTTATTGGTTTTATTTAATAAGTCATGTGGATGCAATCAATCAGCAATTTATAACAGTTTTATTACTACTAACTAGTTAGCAACTCAGCCGCTCCTCACTAAACCAATTGCGACGCCAATCGCCACTGGTAGGGAGTTTCGGCCGCAACCACTCGCATGGCTCGATTAACTTTCGCTGTAAATACTGAGCTTTACTAGAATGCGACAATTGGGACTCAGTTGCACTGTTTTTAAGAGAAGAGATTGAACTTCATACCCCAAGAGTCTGTGCCGCTCAAGTATGTTCCACGGTTTCCCTTTACCAGAAGGAGCACTGCTCAGTGGTACCTACCTGCCTGAATCCACCACCACAGAACACTAATAAACTCACTGTCCACTCAAACGCGAAATTTCATGCATCCCGCAAACAACCCTTGTCGCCGCAGTCCATTTTCAGAATGGCCACCAAGACACTGGAATCTGGTGGTGTGCGTTTAGCTATAGAAGGCTGTGTAAGAATTTCTCTCATTGTTCACGAGCATATGGTCAAACAACTAAACTAATACAGGGGCACGGTACTCTCAACGCCATATACGCCGCTGTCGACCGGTCTTGTAAAGAGCGAAAATGGGATGACGTTGATCTCCTCATCATTGGCGGTGACTTTCAGGTAAGCAGCACGTTTACATGCAATCCCCTATTGGACTGCGTGAACTCAATTGACTCATTACCTTGAACAGTCTGTCCGCAATGCGCATGACCTTGCCGTTATGGCTTGCCCTGTAAAGTACCGCGAGCTTGGTGACTTTCCAGACTACTACTCCGGGGTTCGCAAGGCCCCTTATCTCACCATCTTCATTGGTGGCAACCATGAGGCCAGTTCTCATCTCTGGGAGCTTTACTATGGCGGTTGGGTTGCCCCAAACATTTACTACATGGGCGCTGCCAATGTTTTGCGCTTCGGCCCTCTACGCATCGCCGGCATGTCTGGTATTTGGAAGGGGTTCGACTACAGAAAACCGCATTTTGAGCGTCTTCCGTTCAATGACAGTGAGGTGAGGTCATTTTACCATGTCCGTGAAATCGACATTCGCAAGCTCCTTTTGCTACAAACTCAGGTCGACATTGGTTTGAGTCATGACTGGCCGCGCGGCATTGAAAAGCACGGAGATTCGGAGGCTTTGTTCAGAAAGAAGACTTTTTTTCGTCAAGAGTCTGTTGATGGGACCCTGGGAAATGTCGCTGCCGAATACGTTCTTAACCGCCTGCGTCCTCCCTATTGGTTCTCGGCCCACCTTCACGTCAAATATGCTGCTTTAAGAAAGTTTGATCCTCCCCAGGCAGAAGCAAACCCTGGTGTAGAAGAGGTTGTTGATTCTAGAGCAGATTTGACATCTCAAGGCCCAGCTCAAAATACAGCTCAAGAAGCGAATCCGGATGAGATTGACTTGGATTTGGATGATGACTACGTCTCCGCACCCCAACCTATCGCTGAAACAGAGCCGACTATCGAGATGCAGGGAGATGCGGTAGAAATCCAAATGGAAACAAACCAAGTGTCGGAAGATTTACTCGCGCAGCTTCCTGCATCCTTTACAAAGCAAGCTCCACGGCCCCAGGTAGCACCAGGTCAGCCTGTTCCCCCAGGCATTACCAACACAGATGTTCGCTTTCTTGCTCTAGACAAGTGTCTCCCAGGTCGCCGTTTCTTGCAGCTGTGCGAGATACATCCCTTTGATAAAAAAGAATATGCTCGCTTCCCTGCAAGTGAGGTATCGCCTCGATACAGGCTACAGTATGATCCAGAGTGGTTGGCCATCACCCGGGTTTTCCATAGCGGTCTCACCTTTGGCGATTCCTCCGCACAGGTTGCCACCGACATAGGAGAGCAGGAGTATATCCCCCTAATAAATGAGGAAAAGAAATGGGTGGACGAGAATATTGTCAAGGCTGGCAAGCTCGTTGTTCCGGAGAACTTCTCTCAGACAGCACTGCCATATGAGGAAGGCACTCCTGTAATTGTACATGATCAACCTGACGAATATACCAATCCTCAAACAGCAGAATTCTGCCAGCTGCTGGGGCTAGCGAATCTTTGGGATCATAGCCAAGAGGATAGGCAAGAACGGAAGAGCCGCGGACCTAGGCCAGATGGGCGAGAATTTCATGGAGGAGGTCAAGGCCGTGGCGGTGGTCGTGGAGGCAGAGGTGGCCACGGCAGAGGTGGACGTGGTGGTGGACGAGGTGGTGGACGAGGTGGTGGACGAGGTGGTGGACGAGGCCGAGGTGGCTTTCGTGGAAGATGGTAAAATGCACGGCGTCGCATGTCGTGTTCACGATTTCTAGCGTCATTATTGTTCAGCACATATACTACTAGCTGGTGTCGAAATCAGAGTCCTTTGTACTACATCTATGATTTTTAAATCTGCCTAAAAGCCATGAGTCTTTGCCAATCTGTCAAATTCTCAGCTTCAACCTTGATTTACTTTTCGTGTACAGGTTGCTCAAGCTTTGGCACCGTTGAACTGACTTGTGGAGTAAGGTCATCAGCCGCACTGTCACTTCCGTGAGAGCTTGCACATTTCTCCAAATTCAACAGCAGCCAGTAGGAAAATGGAAGACGAACATTCCCAAGAGTATAAGTATTTGCCCCTCGCCAGTTCATCTAGTATCCGCCTGCTGGAACGTCTCCCTTCGAGCACTGCAGACGGCCAGCTCAGGTTTAGGGTACAAACCCGCGACCTCAATGAGGATGCCCCAAGCTACCACTGTCTCTCATATACATGGGGTAACCCATTTGCTCACGGAAATGGCTTTTCAGACCATTTTCAAGCAGTGGCGCAGTCTTATGCTCCAGAAACCTGCATTCCCATTATTCTTGACGGCGCTGTGTTTTACGTCCACAAGAACCTTCACGACGCACTTGTAATCATCCCGGCAACGGCATACGCAGATGACTTAAACAGGCACACAAGAGACCAGGGGCAAACTTATTTTCACTACATCGGTGCACAAGGGAGAGCGGAGCAGGTTGCGTTCTATGTCGCCCGCGGGGCGGATGTGAACCTCTTAGATGACAATGGAAGGACCGCACTGCATCTGGCAGCACTCGGTGGTCATTACGAATGTGTGGAGGAACTCTGCAAGGTAGGCTCTCTAAGGTCGGCAAAGGATATAGAAGGCAAGACGGCAGAGGATCTGGCACGGGAAAAATGTGGCGGTGACGAGTCCCTCAACAAGAAAGGGCACGAAAAAGTCGTGGCCGTGTTGCAAGCTCTGGCAGAGTCCGCGGACCCATTGGTCAATGCCGTGGAGAGAGAACGGGACGGCGCAGAGAGATTGATCTGGGCTGATGCCGTATGCATAAACCAGAGAGATGTCGAGGAGAAGAGCATACAGGTGGGCATGATGGACAGAATCTACCAAAATGCGGTCTACGTCGTCGCCTGGCTGGGCCCACCCGACGAGCACACAGATCTGGGACTCAAGACAGCCAATACCCTCATTACACATCTAGACGAATTTTGTACCAGCAGCATATCTCCTTGGCTCGGCCTGGACCGGGACAATTACGCCGACGCCGGTGTGCCTCACCTGCCCCCCACCGACTGGGCCGCGCTCGCGAGCGTCTACCAACGACAGTGGTTTCGCCGCGCGTGGATCATCCAAGAGGCGGTTCTATCGCCCATTCTTCTGGTTTACATCGGGAGCCGACTGGTTCCGTGGTTTGATCTGGGCACGCTAGCGCAGGCGTTGCGCAGGCAAGAGGCCAAACTGGGCTCGAGCATCTCGACGAGGTTCGAGCCGACGAGCGGCCCGGGCATTGCCGTCGAGTGGAACATGGCCGAGATGTTTCAGTGGCGAACCAACATGAGCATGACACAGCGTGGCAGCTCGGCCGAGGCAGCGGGGTATGAAAAGCTGTTTGCTCTGGCGGAGTTGGTGGGCTGCTTCTGGACTTTTCGGGCGACGGATCCCAAGGATAAGATCTTTTCGGTCTATGGCCTGATTAACAAGTTTGCCGGCGGCAGTAGCGGCTCATTGCGCCATGTTACGGATTATAGACGTTCGGTGGCGAGTGTGTATACAAGCGCGACAAGGCAGATTATGAGGGAGCAAGGCAGTTTGGAGATTTTGTCGCATAGTCTGTTCTCAAAGAATGCTGCGGTTGATTTACCGTGCTGGGTGCCAGACTATAGTGCTCCCGCGGTCAACCCCATACCAAACATCTTTTCCGCCAGCCAGGGGTTGGAGTTGGAGCTTCCCGAGCTGCATACGGAGAAGGGGAATGATGATGATCCGCGACTTCGCCTCAAAGGGCTACGGCTCGGTGCACTGACAGCGGTTTCTGGCCGCCAGGGTACTCGACCAAGGGAAAAGTTCATTTTTGAACCAAGATGGTTCGAGATGGTTCTTGCGATAAAGGGCTTGCCAGAGGGGAAAACGAGACCGCCACTGGCGGAGCTGCTTTGGCGGACACTGTGCATGGACTTGAGCTATGGCGGGTTCTTCAGTGCAACCGACTATGGTACCAAGGCGCCAGATGAATACAGGCATCAGTTTACGTCGTTTGTACTCCTCATGATTTTGGCGCTTGCAGATCGGAAGGTCCTTGAGAAGAATGGTATTGATCCTGCTGATTCGGCAGGGGCCTTGAGTATGTTTGATGCATCGTACGATCCATTCCAGGAGGAGCTTGCGTCAACACTCCAGAACTTGGACACCATTATCGCGCGAGATTTAAATCCCGATGCGGCAGAAGCTATTCCCAGCTTCATGCCGCCCAGCGAACTAGTCGTCAAATTCTGGAACGACATCCGCTGCACAATGGTGCGCTGCACGCCTGTCGACGAGGACAGCGGCCCTTTTGACTTTACCGTCCCACCGCAGGTGCTGGCGGGCGAGAAGCGCTGCGTGGGCACTGGCTACGTCTGCACCGACTCGCGCATGTTTCGACGGTGCTTCAACTTTTCGTCGGCGTACTCGGTGGCCTTTGGGTACAGGCAGCTCGTAACGCTGGACGAATTGTATTTGGGCGTTGGACCGCTGTCGGCGCAGGTTGGAGATGAGGTCTGGGTTCTACCCGGGTTGGCGTGTCCAGTGGTGCTGCGGCAGGCGACGGGAGATGAGAAGAAGACGTTTTCCTTTATAGGGTGTTGTTATTTGCATGGATTGATGCACGGGCAGGCTGTGGAGGATGCAAGGGAGAAGGGTATTGAGATGCTGGAGATTGAGTTGATTTAGCGTCTATTGAATGAAGTCGAAAAGCAGCTTCGCATGTGCCGTCAACATGCTTTATCTTTCTACGTTATTTATATTTATATATTTTGATGAAATGCCCAAGATGAAACTCACATGGTACTTTTACTTATTTTACAGCTTGACGAAACGTCATCATCTGGCCCGAGAGTAGCCTCTGGCGACGTTGGCGATGGGGTAGAGCTTCCAGTGGCGGCCAGGGCAGCCCCAGCAACCAACCGAATCTGGAAGCGCAGTAAACACAAGCCCAGGCCCAAACTCAATGCCAGCATCATCACGAAACCCGGACCCCGCCAAAAGCCGCCCTGTTTTGTCGTCGTTCGCCCACTACATCTGCCGTTCCCATCCTTAATTACAGAAAACCAAAGAGAGACCTTTTTTTTCTTTCGTCTCATTAGTTGCAAGCTAGGCATTTGTCCGTCTGAATGCAAGTTCCTCAACGCCACCGGCCCCTCCCTTGCAATGTTTCTCGATTGCCATGCTAACCGCTGGAATGCAGCTCTCTCGCGACCGCCAACAGCGCTACAAAGACGTCCGGTCGAAACTTTCTGCCACACACAATGGCTCAGTTCCTCACTACCGTGTTAGTTTTAACCTTGCCGTTCTTTGCGCGCGTAGACGTACAAACACACACACTGTTCCCTCCTCTGTCAAAAGAAGCTCCAGCATGATGGCGACTGCTCGGCTCCTGACAGGTCGCTCTCACCGCGCCGTGTCACGGCTGCAAGAGTCTGTTGTTGCTGTCCACGAAGACTCTCCCGATGTATCGATAGTCTGCCAGGATCACGACGAGAGTCTGCTGTTGGGAGAGACACCGGCTAACAGGAAGAGTGTGTATCTTAGCAACCAACGCGCAAAGAACCAGTTTCGGCCGCGCGCCGGCAAGGGTGGTGCCACAAGCTATCAGCTCCGTCAGTATGCCGAAGTGACCCTTGGCGGAGGCAGCCTCCGCAAGGTCGTCAAGCTTCCTGAGGGCGAGGATGAGAACGAGTGGCTTGCAGTGAACAGTAAGCCGCGGGCCACTGCAATGTGACGATAGGAAGGCTAACCCATCACGCCAGTGGTCGACTTTTACAACCAAATCAACTTGCTCTACGGAGCCATTACCGAGTTTTGCTCCCCTCAGTCCTGCCCAGAGATGAAGGCCACAGATGAGTATGTCCTTGGCAGGCAAGTGAGAAGTTGGCGTCCCACTAAAGATGTATGCAGATTTGAGTATCTCTGGCAAGATAATGACAACTACAAAAAGCCCACAAAGATGGCTGCACCAGCATATATCGAACAGTTGATGGCATGGGTCCAGGCCAACATTGACAACGAACAAGTGCTACCAAGCAAGATCGGTAAGGGCTACTAACCGCTTCAACACATGTAGTTGGCTGGAATGGTTATCTAACAGACTGTGGCTCAGGCGTCCCGTTCCCCAAGTCTTTCCCCGCTCTTGTGCGCCAGATCTTCAAACGCATGTACCGTGTCTACGCTCACATCTACTGCCACCACTACCCAGTCATCCGCGAGCTCGGCCTTGAGCCCCATCTCAACACAAGTTTCAAGCAATACGTCTTGTTTATTGACGAGCACAGCCTCGCGAGTGGTCGTGATTACTGGGGTCCCCTCGGCGATTTGGTTGATAGCATGTTGAAGAGTGATTGAATTCAAGAAGAGCACAAAGGCTTGTAGGATTACGTTTGGCATGAGGGACAGTGGCTGCTGCTCGGGCAGGAATTGGAAGGAAGTGCACTCTGAATGGCGTTTTTCGGTTGGATTCATCAATGGCATGCACTTTGCGTATTTTCTTCTTCTTTTTATCCATGATGTTGAGTTTGAGAATACATTATATTCTAAATAGCTTATGGAGTTGAAGCTGTTGGCAACAAATTGGAGAGCTCCCTTAGTGACATATATTAGACGTACAGGTTTTTTATAGCCTATTTACGAGCCGATGTTCTCGTTCAGAGATGGACAGCACTTACCAGCGAACTGGGCGAATGGTTTAGTGGTATAATACTCCCTTAGCATCAGCTGGTTAGCAGATTCAACGATTGGGAGTGGTCCGGGGTTCGATTCCCCGTTTGTCCAACATCCGCTGGTAAGCGTTTATTTTTGCCTTTTTGGTAGTTGAAAGCACCAACAACAGCTTATTCTTTATCTTTAAATTTGTTCTGTCTTTATTAAATGAAGTCCATTAGAAAAGTCATGAAATACGTTTCGTTTCTTGCTTTTTGTCACTAGTGCTCGTGGCATGGTGTTACGAAAATGAGCGGGTGTCATCGGATTACCTAACCCGAGTTGATGCCTGGCAAGGCACCAACTCTCCGAAATTGCCGGAGAACTTGCCAACCACTACCAGCTCGCAAACCACTCCTCCAAATTATCCTCGCTCTCGCCATATAATCTGCATCTCCAACTCCCGCCAATTCTCTCTTTCCGACCTTGTCGCCATGTTCTCCCGCCAGGTCCTTCGTGCCGCCCGCGTCGCCGCCCCCCAGCGCCTCATCGCCACGGCCCCCGTGCGCACTTTTGCCGCGGCCGCTGCCACCGAGATCAAGGCCCCCATCCAGGTCTTTGGCATTGACGGCACCTACGCCACCGCTCTTGTACGTCCATTCGCTCCTCCGACTCGTCAATTGCACTTTTCTGCCTCTTGTTTGGTTTTACAACATATAGCCTCGAGGCAATGTCTACGGAATACGCAATTGGTTGCTCTGAATCGTCAAAATCAAGAGTCAAAAAGTGGCGTTAAAAAGCTCATGATGGCTAACATGCTGCCTCAATTATTTTAGTACACTGCTGCTGCCAAGACCTCGACCCTCGACCCTACAGCCAAGGCCCTCGCTACCCTCGGTGCCATCTGCGAGAAAGACGCCAAGCTCAATGCCATCCTCAGCGCCCCTACCCTGAGCCCCGAGGACAAGTCGGCCATTGTATCCGAACTGGTCAAGCAGGCCGGCGGCAACACTTCCACCGTCAAGAACTTCCTCGAGACTCTCGCTGCCAACAACAGACTCGGACTCCTCCAGGGCGTCTGCAACAAGTTCAACCAGATCGTCGCTGCCTCCCGCGGCGAGGTCGAGATGATTGTCACCTCTGCTCAGGTACAGCACGAAATCCAGGAGCCATTGAACAGTTGAAAAGCAATTCCAGTCCCAGAATTGTTCGTTTTATAACATGAAACTTGAAAGACTAACGTATTCGCCAGCCCCTCGACAGCAAGACCCTCGCCAAGCTCGAGACGGCCGTCAGCAAGTCCTCGCACGTCGGTGCCGGCAAGAAGCTCAAGGTCACCAACGAAGTATGCCGCAACACCGTACCTAAGGCCCAATTAAACATTCTTCTGAATGGCAGCCTATCGAGACATTTGATCTTGTTTGCTAACGTCGACAATCACGCAGGTCAACTCTGATATCATTGGTGGCCTCATCGTCGAGGTCGGCGACCGCACCATCGATCTCTCCGTATCCGCCCGCATCGCCAAGATGAACAAGCTCCTCACCGACAGCCTGTAAATCATACCAACAAAGATTGAAGAGGGAAACCAACAGCCAATGACCAAATGCATTTTACGCAACCTCCGTTGTCAACTCTTTTTTTCCTCGGAGAGCTGCACAGCTATATATCAAAAGAGAACTATGGTTTTTTTTTTAGCGGTTTAGACGGTTTCGGAAGGAAGGGGGTGGGAGGAGATAGAGAGCCGGGAACGCGAGATGGGTTTTTTAAAGTAAGGGATTCTTTAAAAAAAACCCATACTAATTTTTCTATGTTACCACCACTTTTTGTTTTGTTTCGGACAGGATCGATTCTCCAACCCCATGCGAATGGATTTTTGGGGCGAAGAGGGTCCCTGTCGTGTATGAAAGCTGTTGATCTAGCATTGGAGATGGCTTGCATGTGAAATAGAAAGCAAATTTTCATCTCGTTTGTTCTAGAAATGATGGCTCGCCTCTAGACTATGTGTCTTATCGTGACGCAAGACAACTCAGCAAACACAGCGCAGGCCGTGTTGACAAGAAATTGATTAATTCCAAACGTAAATGGCGTCTGCAACTTGGTTCTTCACCTCTCTCTTTTATCATTCTTACTAGCAACCAAACCAAACCTCAAAACTGGTCAAGCATATGAGTGTTGTAAGAGTCATCGTGCACACTACAGACAGGAAAGTAAATAAACATACTGAGATGCATTCTGTTGGACTCTAGAAATAAACTCTTACGATACATGTATTTCCTCTAGAAAGCTCCTATTTTTCCTTTTTCTAATTCCTTCTTGATTATAGGCACAATCACACACAGTAGTTGCTGCACTCATTCTTCTCAAGAATGATCCTTTTCCACGCCATTGCCATGGCCATTTCCATTGCCACTCGTCTCAAATTCATCTGCGTGCGAGAAACGGTCCGAGAGCATCTCATCCTTGTAACGATTGAGCTGGTCTGAAATGTAGCTATGCATGTGACTGTCGGCCTCGGCTCTCTCTTCTGAGATAGACGGCCGCCCGCCATCAGAGCGAACGTCATCGTCGAGCACAAAGTCGCTCCGGGCACCGATAGAACGGGCCGTGGAGGAGCGGCGGATGCGATGCATTGTGGGCGACTGCGGGATGCCAATCTCGACGCTGCGCTGGAACATGTCGTCAAAGTAGTGCGCCATGGCAGCAGAGGGCGTACGGGGAGTCTGCGGGAGACGGCAGCTGACACTGTAGGAGGAACCGCGTTAGCGTGAAGATTTGTTTGAAGCTGTTTGGGGGTGATAAATACTTACCCAGTGTCGTGGATCATTCGGGCAATAAGCCCAGTCCACCCGGTTTGGTGGCTGGCACCTAGACCGCGGCCGGTATCGCCGTCAAAGAATTCGTGGAACCAGAGAAAGTCCTTCCAGTTATCATCAAAGTCCAGCATATTGTTACCAGCATTGACACTCCTTCGGCCGTCGTCTGTGCGAGCAAACAGGTGCTGCAGACGATGCTGGATTTCTTCTGATACCTTGCCGAGATGCATGTAGTCACCACTGCCAGTTGGGCACTCGACTTGGAATTCCGGTCCATAGAAAAGGTAGAAACGCTGCAACGATTCAACCAAGAGGAAGTTGACGCATAACCAGATCGGGCCTCTCCAATTACTGTTGCCGCCAAACAGTCCTGTGTCTGAATCACCGGGTACATACCCGACTTTGAAGATTTGGCCATTGACATCCATGGAAAACGGATGGTCCTTGTGAAATTTGGACAGGGAACGAATGCCATGGTCACTGAAAAACTCGTCCTCGTCAAGCATGCGCCTTAAAATCTTTTCCAGCCGGTCTTTACTGACAATGGAGAGAAGGATTCTGTTGCCTTTTCCTCTCTTTCGAATGCTGGCCATGTTCCGCTCTGCGACATCGGCTCGGTTATGGATGAACCATTCTACTCGCTTGCGGAACGAAGGTAGTTTATTCAACAATTCTGGCTCCAATGTGGTCGTCGCATAAAGAGGTATGAGTCCGACGAGCGAGCGAACAGGTAGTTGCTGAATGTATGGGCCACCCCACGAAATGGCGTCGTAGTAGAAGCCGTCTTCGTCATTCCACAACGATTGGGCATCTTTGTTTCCTTCTCTAAAAGTCATTGCATCACTGATAAGAATGAAATGCTCAAAGAATTTGGAGGCAATGTCTTCATAGATTCGGCGATGCTTGGCCAGCTCAAGGGAGATGTTGAGCATGGACAGGCAGTAGAAAGCCATCCAACCTGTGCTGTCTGCCTGTTCCAGGACACCGCCAGTGGGAAGCGGTTCGGAACGGTTGAACAGTCCAATGTTGTCAAGGCCCAGGAAGCCTCCTTCAAACACGTTTTTGCCATCTGTATCTTTACGGTTTACCCACCAAGTAAAATTGAGCAGCAACTTTTGAAAAACCCGCTCCAGAAAGTCCAAGTCTTGGCGGCCGTACATTTTCCGCTCAATTTTGAACGTGCGGAACGTAGCCCAGGCGTGAACGGGGGGGTTAACATCGCTAAAATTCCATTCGTAGCTAAACAAAGTTAGCAATCGCAGATGGAAATCCGCCTCAAAATGTTACTTACGCTGGCAGTTGCCCATTGGGGTGACAGTACCATTCTCTGGTAAACAAGTCAAGCTGCTTTTTGGCAAAGTCGGGATCAATCATGGCCAGCGGAATACAGTGAAAAGCACTGTCCCAGGCAGCAAAAAACGGATACTCCCATGAGTCTGGCATCGACAAGATATCATCGCAATACATGTGGCGCCATTGTGTATTTCGGATAGCTTTTCTCTCTGGTGGCGGGGGTGGTGTCGCAGGGTCACCATTGGCCCATTGATCCCAAATAAATAGATAATGCTGCTTCGTCCACATCATGCCTGAGAATGCTTGACGCTGAACGTTGCGCAAGTCATCCGTCATGGGCAAGGGGCTGAGGCGGTAGTAGAACTCGTCGGCTTCATCCTTGCGCCTTTCAATAACGTTGTCAAATTCTTCTTCGTCCAGGTAGACCTGCTCCTTTCGTGAAAAGCGGAAGCGAACAACTATATGCAATTAATTTAGTTCATCGGGGTAGCTCCAAGGAGATGCGGGCTTTACTTACCAGCGCATTCGCCTGGGCTCACACCACCATCCTCATTAAAGGTAAACCAAGCAGCACACTTGGTTCCAGTCTGAGCAGGGTTTACAGCGTCCTTTTCTCCATTCACAATGTGGCGATGGAACCCGTCCTTGACATAGGGTTGGGTGTTTTCCTGTTCATACAATACTTTGACATTGGTATCGTTTTCGGTGAAAACAAGCTCTGGCAGAACGTCTTCACCGGTTGAGCCAACACCTGGAGAAGGAGATAGAATAAAATGTCTCTTGCCAAGACTCCAATGATTTGAAGTAGCCGATAGATCAGAGCTGGCAGACACAGACGGTTTCTTGTCAGCGGCCTCGATGCCCCAACTCCAGGTGTTTCGAAACCAGGTCTGGGGAATAATATGTAGCGGTGCAGGGTCAGGACCACGGTTCCATGCCGTGACTCTGAAAAGTAGCTCATCAGGGTCGCTCTCCTCTTTTGCCGTCTCGATGAAAATGTCCCAGTACCGGTCTTCGTCGAAGGCGTCGGTATCAATGATTTGATATTCCTTATCTTCCTTCGATCGCTTCGCATTTTCTGTAATAAGATCCTCGTAGGGAAACGCTCTCTGTGGATATTTATACAGGAATTTCATGTAGGAATGCTATTCAGTGTTAGTGACAGTCAATGCGGATCTTGGCTAGGAGTCGTACGGTCTGGGAGACGAAGTTTAGTCAGTATTGTGTAATCAAATTTGCACGCGAACAAAACATACAGGTGTGTTGTCGACGTGAAAATGAGCTTCCTTGACACTTTCGCCGTGGTTGCCTTGAGGGTTGGACAAGCCGAACAGACGCTCCTTCAAGAAGTCACTGGGTTATGGTAAGCAAGTTGGCGCAGGCGCCAGTTGACCGGAGAAACGTACTCTTTCTCGTTCCAGAAGCTGAATCCAATATTCTGCCAACCATGCGTATCGCAAACCCCGGCGATTCCGTCTTCGCCCCAACGAAAGGCTCGTGACCGGGCATGCTCATGGGGAAAGTCTACAGGTAAGCGGTTAGTTGAGGCACCAGCGGTAATATATCGTTTAGTGAAGGGTAGCCTACGGCTCCAGGCATCGCCATCGTGACTATAATCCTCACGGACTGTGCGATATGTTAGCACAAGCACAATCAAATAGGTTGATCACAGCAGTGGGGTGGGATTGGTGTACCAGTAGCCCATTGCCGCTCAGCGACATACGGTCCCCATTTCTTCCAGTAGCGCTTGCGTTCGCGGTCCTCTTTCAAACGACGCTCCTCCTCCGTGAGGTATTCGTGGCCGTCGAAAACAACCATTATTCAGATTTCACCAATTGATCAAAACCCGCGTGCAGGTTTAAAGAGAATCGTGGTGATGGCAACTGGTGAGAAATGTGCATGAGCTTGGGCACGCCGTAGCTTTCGCCAGCTTATCGAAATGGCGGGGCAGCTTTGTGGTGATCGGTATCAGGTATCAGTTACTGCAATACCTAGGTCTCCATACAAAATACCAGCATGAGTCAAGTAGGCCGTAACTTTTCCCTTTTTTTGGTGGGCCATCCGATAGCAGTTAAGCTCCCGCATATCCGTGGAAGCAAGCCCCCCCATTGACCAGCAATTTTCTTACCAGTGGTTCGGTTGAACTGCCACATGATGTCAGATAGGGTTAGGTGGTGTATTTCATGCCGAACTGTGTACATGGCTAAAAAGAAAGGATTTCTAAACATCGAACTGTACTGTCTGCGCAACAACAGGTGGATGATACCTGGTGTTTCCTGTGACCAAGTGCTGCCAATCGATGACGATGCTGCCCACTGTGGACACCTGCAGCCACAGACGCTTTTGGCAGTAAGGAATTGCGCTGATGCGAACTGGGCGACGCAGAACGGCAGATACAGGTCTCCCATTATGCCTTTGTTCCGTTGAAGGACACGCAATGTCTATTTCTTCAGTCAAAGCCGCCAGATCAATGAGCACATTTACCAAGATCGCTACTGCAAAGCTTCGCATCGCCCACCGAAAGCCACTAGCCAATACCCTGTAATTAGCATCTGGCTACCTAGGTAGGTACTTTGGTAAGGTAGTGCCTAGGTACTATCCTAGGTAAGTTACCTACTGTAGGTAGGTAGCCAAGATGCAGTGGTGCATTGGAGGCTGAACAGTGCAGGAGCCTGCAAGCAGGCTTGTAAAAGAAGCTAGCGGAAATTGCCCAGAATAAGCAATACACCGGACACTGGCAAAAATCAGGCTGTGAGGAACAGAGTGGCTGCAAAATTTGGCAGCCTTTGGCTCGAGTGCTGCTTGTCACTGACTGTCGCCGCACTGCCGCACCACCCCCGTGTGGCTTGGCTCGGCCTCGTACTGGCCTGTGAAAACCTTCAGCTTCGCCACCGGATGTCGTGGCTTCATCCTCGTCACTTCGCCATATCCCTGCCAACAATTCCTGAGCCGACTATGCGCGGCGCGTCTTTCGTTTTTACCTGCATCCAACTAGATTTTGCGGCGTCTCTTTTTGTTTCTTGGCCTTCTTTTTTCAGTCCTGCATAGCCGGCTATTCCTTGGGCCGCCAGTCTCCTTGTCTCTTCCCTCCGACATTATACTCCCCCTAATTTCTTTCCTACCAGCCCGCTACCATGGCTAGTACTGTGTCGCTATTGCGCAAGCTTATCCTCGAGTCTCCTCCTGGAGAATGGGCCATCACTCAGCTTCGTGAGCTCCTGATCGGCGCTCTGAAGCAGGGCCCTGTCCCGCAACATGTCGCCTTCGAAATGGACGGCAACAGACGCTATGCCCGAACGCACCGAATGGAAACGGTCGAAGGACACCACCGTGGTTTCGAGGCACTTGCAAGAGTAAGTCCGCCTACGTTGTTCCATGTTAAAATTCCAATTCCAATTAGCCAGCTAACCCTTGACCGTTCCAGATAATGGAAATCTGCTACAAATGTGGCGTAAAGGTCGTCACTGTATATGCCTTTAGCATCGAAAATTTTAATCGTCCCAAGTACGAAGTCGAGGGTCTCATGCAGCTTGCCAAGGTCAAGCTTGAGCAGCTTACTACCTACGGAGATATTTTGGACCGCTATGGAGCCTGTGTGCGCGTCTTAGGCCAACGCGAGATGATTCGCGACGACGTCCTGCAGGTCGTCGACAAGGCTGTTGCCCGCACAAAGCACAACAACAAGTATGTACTGTGACTGTTCTTTTTTTTTTCCCCGCAAATTCTAACTAGAGGCAGAGCCGTTCTGAACATCTGCTTCCCATACACCTCCCGAGCCGAAATCACTACGGCTATCCGCGAAACTGTCCAAGACTTTCTTACTCCCCCACCTCCCAAGAACACGCCTTTCTCGCCTTCACGCATTAGACAAAAGGTTCTTTCTTCCCAGTATGACGATCGCGAGACTCTTCCGACCATCCGCGATGCATCACCCCACAACCCTGCCGAAGGCAACGACGCGGACAAGGATGTGGACGGTGATACCGGGGACTCTTCATCAGCAACACTGTTGCCAGATTCACCGCAGCCCCGGACCCGCGCGAGAAAAGCCTCGACCGACTCGTCGTCTCTCCCTAGCCCCGAATCAATCACTGCCGACACACTCGACAGCCACATGTATACCTCGCTCGACCCGCCTCTAGATGTCTTTGTCCGCACCAGTGGTGTGGAGCGTCTTAGCGACTTCATGTTGTGGCAATGTCACCAAGATACACAGATTTTCTTCCTCAAGTGTTATTGGCCAGATTTTGATCTGCAACACTTTGTGCTCGTACTGCTGGAGTGGCAATGGAGGCAGAAGCAGAAAGCGAGGGACAGTTCTGTACAGGTCAAGAACAACAAAGTGCGCCGGCCGGCGGAGTAAGGATTAAGGAGAGATACCCGAACGATGACATTCACAGTGCAACCAATACTATGTTTAGGCTGATTTTGTACATACGCTCGACATGGCCAAAGTTGGTTTAGATTTTTGTTTGCAGTTTTAAAATTTACATCTTGGCACATCTTGGCGCTCATTGTGGCTCGTGGCGCATCTTCCATGTTTGTTGCCAGGTATTACGAAATGATATTTCAACGCCGCTTTTGTCGTATTATTACTGTCGTTTAAAACTTGAATAATGTTGTGCATTGAGGTGCAATTGAACTTTAACCAATATTCATCCCTCTGATCTAGTAATAAAGGCCCATTGACGATCCATCCACCCAATCCCAATTCAGCTTTGCTTATAAGGGTCTCCACGACTCAGGCCAGGTTAGCGGGGCTCGCTGTGCTCGCTGTTTGACGGGGTACCGCCCTGTACCTGTTGTCAGTGTCCCCCAAAGTTGGCAAACTGTACGGAGAAGTACCTACGGACCCGGTAACACAACACCCTCGCACCACCCTGGGCACTACCAACACCACTTCCGCAGCACCTGGCGCCAAATTTCGCGAGCTTCCACAAGCCGTCATCGCATTCTCCCATTTCTCGCCCAAGCAACCACCACACCTTACTTTGGCTATTGGAGCACCGCACTGCGAGCCATGGCCTAGGGCATCTCCGATCCAAGGTCGATTTACTCGAGAGCCCATATTGGCGGCTTTAGAGTCCTCTTTTCTGCACACCACCCCTCGCCCACCTGGTCGCGCTCCTCTTCTGCCTTTTGCGTCGTCCTTACCACCCGCAGACTCGGACTCGGCGACTGCAAGATTCACAATGAAATCCGCCAAGACTGTGCCGGCAGATGCCTCGTCGCATCGCAGATCCCAGCCCGTGCGACAGGCTCGTACGAACCCGCCGCGAAGCTCTCTCAATGCCGGCCGCATCGGCGCCAGAGAGACAGCCACGATGCGGCCGGCTGGCGACCAGCCTATCGACATTTTCCCAGCAATTACACACTTTGCAGACACAATGGCTGCTCTTCCGAAAGAGCTGGTTCGCCATTTCACACTGCTAAAAGAGGTTGACGCCAAGATTTTTGCCCCTCAGGAACAGCTCTTCAAACTTGTCTCTGCGGCCACCCAGGCCGCTTTGCCCGAACCGCAACATCAAAATGATTCCAGAAGCATTGCTGGGCCGTTATCAGCCCCCATGAGCACGCAAGGTAGCTCTACTGGTGCCGCGCAATCCAACTCTGTTGCGCCGCCCTCAGTCGACGAACCAAGCACCACCTCCGGCGTCTTCGACCCTTCCAATATCCCTCGACGACAGCTGTTTCGCCAAACAGCTTTCAAAATACAAGAAATGCTAGTGTCTCTTGAGGAGAAGAACCACGTCATTTCGACAGCAAATGATGCTCTCCAGCGACAGCTCGCTCGCGTTGAGGACGTCTGGCCTTATCTTGAAAACGAGTTCAGTGATGAGGCTAAATGGGGCAGCACAACGCACTGGGCCTATCCCGAAAATCGCGGCGGCAAATCAAATTTTGAAAGAGCAAGACGCGATGGAGCAGCTGCCATTTCCGCCGCTGCCCAGGCGCTGGCTGACGAAGCTGCTGCAAGAAGCGACGCCAGGAAGCAAGCTGTCCAGGCCAAGAAAAATATGAGAAATGCAAATAATAACACCGAAATGGACGACACACGCGAAAAGAAGCAACCTAGCAAGGTCAAAAGAGCCACTGATGGCGACAATGCTGGGCCTGGTATTGCGGGCACTACAAATGGCAATCCACAAAAGAGGCGTAAAACCGAAAAGGCTGCCGCCATTGGAGGGACTCCCATGGAAAGATCAATTAGCTCTGCTCTTGGAAGTACTACCTCCAAGGCTAAGACCGGTAGTCCCAGGGGAACACCCGTACCAGAGGGACCCAAAAAGCGGCGGGCACTGCCAACGGGAAGTGCACCAGCCAAGAAGAAGTAAGTTGCCCTTGCAATATTTTTACCGATGCGCGATGTACTAACGACTCCATGTAGGCCGACTACTGTCGTCAAACCCCCATCAGCAACCTCGTCCCCGGTAATACCCAATGTTTCTGAACCGAAGGCAGCAGCTTCTCCAGCACCAACAAGCGCACCACGGCCAGTTTCCGCGCGAGCTCGTCAAAACTCTATCAACTCGACTTCCGAGATCAGCAAGACTCGCCGCCCGTCCGTAACAACAAAGGTTACAAATGGCGTTGTCGCGGACAAGCCTGAAGTGGTCTCCGAGAAAGATCCAGTCACTATAGAGGCACCGGTGCCTATCGAAGCCGAACCAGGCAAGAAAGAAAATGAGAAACCTAATTCAAGCGCTACAGCCCCTCCTCCTACTAGCAAAAAAGAGACCAAGCCCGAGATTCCCGAAGTCAAGCCGGAGCCCCCACCAACATTGCCGCAGCCAGCAACTGTTACCACCAAGAGTGGCAGAGCCAGCAAGCCATCAACTCCGGCACTTGCAACATTCCAGGAGGCCGCTGCGGCTAGGGCGTCTCGAACCAGAAATGATGGTGCCAAGAAAGCTCAACGCAAGGGTAGCACCACCCAGGCTGTTGCTCAACCAACTGTTGAGGATGATACTGCAAGCAGTATGCAGGAAGAGGAGGAAGGCGATATTGATGGCGACGAACCAACATACTGTTACTGTAACAGTGTCAGCTATGGCGAAATGGTTGCCTGCGACTCCGATGACTGTGAGCGGGAATGGTTCCATCTAGCATGTGTGGGCCTAAAGGTCGCGCCTGGCTCCAAGAGTAAGTGCATCAACCTGACTATGCAACTCAATATGGCTAATACCTTTGTGTAGCAAAATGGTACTGCGAGGACTGCAGGGAACGACTACGATTGGCGGGTAAAAAAGCTGGCACCCGGTAGAAGGGGGTTCGTAAGCGGACAGTCAACTGAGTGGCTGTCTATTGAATTTTGGGAGCGGAGTTGATGATTTCCTCAGTCTTTTTGAACTAATGTCCTTTCGAACAGCTGAGCATGATTTCCATTGGGCGTTATGGGATCGCGAATGCGGACACGGCCTCTCGAATCAGTGGCTCATTTTTCATTGCTACTTTGTTTTTACTATGGTTCGTTATTTGACAGGCATATCATTGGTTTTTTTATGAGTTGGGACACTCAACCGTGGCATGGCATTGTGTATTATTTAAATATGATTAGGATACTATAGGACTCTTTTGAAGAATGCAATTGGTGGTATACATATTTACGAGAAAATGCGCATTACGTTGGTGATATTTCCGACTTCACTCCAACTTTTACACTGTAAACCATTGATCATAATTCAAACGAAATTCCCGATTCACCATGAAGCTCCCAGCTATGAATGCATGGAGAGTAGCACCCAAGCTTCGTTTTTGTGACTACCGGGTAGTAGAAACCATAAAATGAAGGCAGCGATCGTTGTTGGATCGAAATAGTGGTGGGTAGTCTGGCCAAAGCACCAACGAGGAAAAAAACGGCGGGCGGTGACTACGATGACTAAGATGGCAGAAAAAAAAAAGTGGCAGAAGGCCTCAGTGGCTGGGACTCTCTACAGGGCCGTCGGTGGCGACCTGTGGAAAGAAAAAAAAAAAGAAACAAGTTTTAAAACGAAGAGACGGCCGATAAGCAGACAGGATGCGGTAAGTACAAATCCAACGGCATGGCCTCTGCCTTGAGGAATTTGGAAAACGTTGTTGGCAAGTTTGGAGTGCGTATACTAACTTGCAACTTTTCTTCCATGGTGCAGTATCGAAGATTGCTCGTTCTGCGGACGCCCTTCATACCCGTCCAAGGGTATTACATTTATTCGAAATGACGGTAAGAAATATCACCGATAGTGAACTTTCCATATGGAGTCTCACCCAAGAGAAACCGTTCACTCTCCTCGACCGTTTTGTACACAAAACAAAAGACCATAGCCCGCTGACCTCAAGATCCTTTTTCTTGTCATTATAGGAAAGTCATTCCGATTCTGCCGATCCAAGTGCCACCGCTCCTTCAAGATGAAGCGCAACCCGCGCAAGCTCAAGTGGACCAAGGCGTACCGCCGCAATGCCGGCAAGGAGATGGTCGTCGACAGCACGCTCCTTTTTGGCCAGCGCCGCAACGAGCCCGTCCGCTACGACCGCGACCTGGTGCAGCGCACCATCAGCGCCATGAAGCGCGTCAGCGAGATCCGGCAGCGCCGCGAGCGCGTCTTCTACAAGAAGCGCATGGCGGGCAAGCGCGAGCGGGAGCTGGCGACGGCCCGCAAGCTCGTGGCCGAGAACGAACACCTGCTGCCCCGTCTGCGCGGCAGCGAGAAGAAGAGGCTGGCGGAGCTGGCTGCGGCGGGCGACGCGGAAGTGGACCTCGAGGCCGAGGAGGAGGCGGCGACCAAGGCGTACAAGACCAAGGTGTTTGGGCAGGAGAAGCGCCGGCTGCGGGTGCGCAACGACGGCGAGGTGGAGGAGGACGGCATGGATATGGATTAGAGAATATGGCTGGGTGGGCCACGAAACTACGAAGAAAAGGGACCAAAAAAATTACAAATGGGGGCAGCATAGATTACTTCCCCCCTTTCGTTACGACGACAAAGGTAAAGGAGGGACAAAACCGGGAGCATACGAATCAAAAGCTTGTCGGGCATGTTGGCAAACGACGGCAGAATTTGGGGACCTACAACAATCATGGACGTCCTATCTGGGGTGTTTATTCCTTTTTTATTTGCAGAAAGCTTTCTTGGGATTTTGGACGGGTTGTTTTTATTTATGTTTGTTTTGACGAAAGTTTTCTTACATACACTCTGGCTTTTTTTTTGTTTCACTTCGGAAACTGCGAAAGACAAAGAAGCACATCGGATTTCGGTTTTTGCCATAGAAGCGAGATGATGGATATAGAGCAAAGTAGGTCACTGAATGACGCAAATTTGTTAAAAGTCAAGCAACTTGATTGGATTCTGCACGGGGAGATGATGTACTGGTTATATAGGTTGTTAGCGGACCAGCTTTATTAGGATGGCATCGTTTATCGTTGTGCCTTTCCAACTTGTGGCGACTTCCCATCGCTGCCCCAGTAGTTATTTATGTTGCTCTGTTGATTCCTTGCAGAGCTGCAATGGCAAAGGACCTTCTGTTGCTTGAATTGTAAATCCTGTTTGGGACAAGGTCTATTGCTTCACGACTGGCCAGTGGAAGCCTAGTGCAGCATTCAGAGAAGCCCCATAAACTCCTGCAACAGGTTACTCCCAAATATTGTTTTCTATTCGACCTTACTGCGATGCACTTGCTTTTCATCGTCTCGACGCCTTGAAAGTTCAAATTTTTCATAAGAGAGTCTCTGAAGGCACTGTATGAGCTAGTTGTACGACAACGCGTTCATCAAGTCGTGGTCATTCACAGAAGCTGGTTTTCCTGCTACATATACATCTCCAGGTCAGTGCAGGACTTGGCTCAAACTTCATATAGAGTATGTGTTCGCTATACGTTGACACTCAGTTTCATTCTTTTGCCAGAGGCAGAGCCGAGTTTGCCGGATGCCGGGGCGTATAACTGGAGCTGCTGATCAGCCTGCCGAAGACGGACACGGGTCTTCCTGCGGTCTACCAAGTGACGCAGGCTGACATGAAGACGCCCCATCTCGTTTGCGAATGAAGGCGTTGTGGGGTTAGTCGTCTGTAAAACAAGCTAGCTGAAGCCACACGCGCCCACCTGCAGTTAGTCGGAAAAAGCGGCAGATCTCATTCCTCCTTGCTGTATTGCCCATTAATAACTACAAATTTATAGAACTTACTGGCGTTCTTTCTTTGCGGAAAATAGCACAAGCCACATTATGTACATGAAAGTGGGAGGGCGGCAAGGTGGGATTCAATTACATAAAAGGACGAATCCTTTCTGCTTTGGAAAGTGAGGGGTAAGTATTGATTTTTTGGGTTAGACGTGAATTGGCAATTTAAATTGACAGCTGGTCAAAGTGGCCAGGCACTTTGAAAATGGAAAATGGTGTCTGTGTGCAATGTCGTGTTACCCCAGCCGTTTGTAGCAATTTTTGCTTTTATTTTGGCATGATTGAGTGGTGAGATTTCCCAAGGTTGACGATCGTCCCGCAGAGATTTTCTTGGTGTATATCGTTGCCAGGTTGTAGAATCGGCTGGCTTCGGGTTTAGCCCTGTAAATTAGACTGTGGCCGCTGAAAAAATCTCTGGGGAAAATCTTTCTTCATTTCTTCATTTCTTGTCTTGGGATTGGAGGAATGGTTTACTGGTGCGGTCCTGGGGGGGTGGTTTGCCTTATTAGTGTCGTGGGTAAGGCATTGTTCGGCGTCGGCGGCTGCCGATGAGACCAAACATGGAGGGGGCGTGGGTTGTCTAATGCGGCATACTACGGAAAGTTGGTGGTAAAGGTAAGATTTGGAGGCCAATATTAGCCGTAGGTCCAATTGAGGAGGATTTCAAACAGCAGATGCTGAGATGATCTCGTGGAAGACAATTCCAAAGCTACCCGTACGTTCCTTTGGTTCCTCGCCTTCAGAATGGACGTTCGTGGGTGGCATTTTGTCCTGGTGTGTCAGTGTTCGGAACAAGCTGGAAGGGAGTGCTGGAAAAGGCATCGTGAAAGTCGGATGACCTGGGCGTCAGATGGCAGACAAAAAAAAACCCCCAAGAGAGCGAGCGCGGTCTGGGGCGAAAAAAGTGGGAGTACCTAGCAACCGGTGGTCTGGTGACCAACTCTTTTTTCCTTCTTTTTGACTTGTACGGCTGAAGGGGTCCTTACTTCGGTTGTACACAGTGCGACTGCAAAGTAGGCAGGTAGCATGAAAACAGAACTGACGCCATGAATTACGTTGTTGAGCTGCTTTTTGTCACAATTGTGTCCTGCAGGCGGCAACTTTAAGTTAGATGCCAACTAGTTGCTGTGACAGGTAGGAGCTGGCTGATGCGGACTTCGATACGTACGCTAGCTAACTATCACGTCCCGTCTTTAATCGGAGACAAAGGCGCGGAGTCTGACTAATTATAACTCCTTTAAATCTCTTTGTAAAAGAAAAATACAAAGGAGAATACGCAGCCCAGGTCAATGGGTTCCTCTCTCTCTCTTCCCTCATGTTCTGGGCTTTGCCGAATTTCGGGCGCAGACGCCTGGGATCTCCGGTAGGGTAAAAACAGGCCCATTACAAATATCAGGCTCTTGTGATGCACCAGCTATTGGCCACCATGACCTGTAGTGTCTAGTATTGTCGGTGTTAACTGACCAGTCCGAGAGTCTTGATGTCATTCATCACAATGCCACAGACAAGGAGAAAGATGCAGAATAAATAATAACACTGCCTTATCCTTGCTTTAATTAATTAGATAGTAACACAACATCAACAAGCGAGTATCATGGCTGAGATATCCGTGGTCTTGAAACGTCTTCATCGCTGGTGCTAATACCAGCATTGGCTACGAGACTGTCCGAGCACTCATAGGCCTGAACGAACGTGCATATCACATATATCTGGGTAGCCGCTCACTGGAAACAGGAGCCAAAGCTGCTTCTGCCCTCAAGGAAGAGTTTCCTACTACACCGAGCATCATTGACCTGATTCAGATTGATGCATCGAGCGATGATTCTATCAATGCTGCGTTTGAGACAATCAAGTCCCAAACGGACTACATTGATGTGCTTGTCAACAACGCAGGCAAGTTGTTCTACCATTTCATAGAAAAGAATTCTTACAATAGTCACTAACATTTAAAAATCACTCTAGGTCACTCTCTAGACAACAGGATCCACGCTGGTGAATACACCATGCGAGAGGCGTGGAATGAAATGTTCAATGTCAACGTGACTGGTGCCCAGATCCTCACATACGTTTGTGCCCCTGCTGTTGGCCGCCAAGAGCAAGGATGCCCGGCTGCTCTTCCTGACCAGTGGCCTCGCCCAGCTCGAGACCATGCAGCGGTCCTACTACCCCGGTCCGCCGCCGCGGGCCGGCTGGCCTAAAGGGAGCCACAGCCTCAGCCCCGACGGCTACCAGTCCAGCAAGACCGGGCTCAATATGATGATGCTTACTGGCATTGGGCCCTCAAGGAGGATGGTGTAACAGTCTGGAGCATCTCCCCAGGCTTTCTGGCAACAAAGTTGAGCAGCAACAGCGAGGCCCTGCGGAGGGTGGGAGCGGGGCATCCCTCAATTGGGGGGATTTTGATCAAGAAGGTGATTGAAGGGGAGAGGGATGAGGATGTAGGCAAAGTTGTGTCGGGCCAGGGTGTTCAATCATTTTAGCTCTTCTTTGCAAAGAACCAGTATTGAACCAGAGAATACAGCGTATCGTAGCCATGTCGGTTGCGAGGAATTGGCTGCACGTTGATGCAAGTGTGCCTGGTGCAGATGATTTATTAATGCTTGCGGCAAGGGGGGCGTGGCAGATTTGGCGTGGCAGATTTGGTGGTGTGGGCGGTCTCGTGCTGAAATTTTGACTTTGGGGGAAATGCTGGGGTAAACGGCTACCAGCAGATGAGATTGAGAGTTACTAAGCGCAAAACTGGGAAAATGAAATGATTAAATTAAGTATAGGAAACCAAAAAGTAAGCCACGTCTGGGGAAGTTGGAGGAGCACGGTCTTCATTCAACCGAAACAAAAGTACAACCAACTACTTAGCTGGGGCAAGAAGGCGCACGGCTTGGTGGTTGAATCATGTAAGACAAGTAATAGTATGCCAAGGCAAGATGACAGAGATTGAGAGGACAAGAATGCTAATGATCCATGGCGCACGTTGAGACGGGAGGAAACATCGGTCAGGGACCTCTTTGGTGTGTAATGAAACTTGTCCAAGTTTCTATTGCACACCGTAATGTTGGAATGCCACCACTATTACGCGAGTCTTGGCAGTGGGTAGCCCTACATGGAGTTCAGGAGCTGGGTTAATAAAGGTAGATTGGTTGGGGTTGGCCAAGCCAAGCTCAACTACTCACGAATATTGGGTTAGTTGTTCGTTATGGAGTAGTTATCCCTAACTCTTTGCGCAGTACATAGCTGTTCTAATTTATAAAGGACTCCCCAGTGGGCGGTGGGTGGGTGCTGGTCTAGAATAGGAAAGTTGCTAGAAGAAAGTAAAATCCCGGGGTAAGACGGATTGGGCACCATTGTCCGCCGCCTCATCAACAAGATGACGAACGCCATCTTTTTCTTATTTCTCCTGTACGGAGTACGAGGCTTCCGACAAATCGGGAGCTGCTCACATGACGGACGGGGTTGTATGTTAGTGCTGCGCCTGACTGTCCAAGCTCGGCCGGGCGAGACAGGTAGGCATTGGGGGGGTTTACATAGGTCTCACTTTCTGTCTAAGCTTATTGTTATTACGTGGAAATCCTTTGCTGGACCAACATTGCAAAAATGTTGGAGTGGCCCTGGCAGATGTCGCAGCGAGTTGGTTACTCGTTTTCCGTAGCTGGCGGCGCGGATACTACCGTATTTACGCAGGGGTCCTATAAAAGAAGACAATCAGTGGGCTTTCCAGGGCAGAGAGAAAGAGGGCCACAGAGGATTGTTCCACTCGCCTCGCTTAGAATGGATTGGCCTTGGAGTAATGGCATAAGATAAAAAGAAAAGGCACAAATAAAAATTAAATTTGGTGTATTAAAGAATTTATCAACCAGATTGAAAAAACCTCCTTCTCTTCCTTCCTCGTAGCTCGCGGTGGCGGCATTGGTAGTAGTGGGCGCAAAACGCTGTATATAGATGTACCCCATAAAAAATACAGAATGTTCCAGGGACCAGTTTTGATGGGTTCTTTGCACTCCACTCCAGACTGTCGGAAGAAGCGCTTTAGCCACTGAAGTCGGTACATGACCCAGGAAAGGGCCACCAAAGGCCGCTAAAAGGCCACTAAAGGGAAGCCCACTGACAAACTGACAGTATGGTGCATTGCGCGCAACAACCCGGGAATGGTCTCCACTTGACTGGCGCAGGCACGCACCACCTGACCTCGTTTGTTTTCAGAAAAAAAAAAAAAAACACCACTAAAAAACCGCCCTGAAGCTTGCCTGTCTGTGGCAATTGGCTGGCCTGGCCTGGTGGTAGGGAGCTTGCCACCTCTTCGCCCGCTGCAAGGTTACGTCTCCTTCATCAGGGTGCCTGGACCTAGCAAGCCTGGGAAGGTGCCCTCCTCTACCAAACCAGACACCCACCACACATTCTGTCACACACTCCCCAAGTCCCCCCAAAGCCCTGTTTGTGACCTTTCTCCTCGGACCACGACTCATCTTTTCATAAAACCACTGCCTCCCCGTCTTTGCCGCCGAGCTTGCTCTCCTCCTCCACCACACTGGCAAAAGATTTCTTCTTTTTCTTTTTCTTCTTCTTCTTCTTCTTCTTTTCTTTCTTGCCAACGGACTGTTGCAAGATCCCCCCAAGTACTCGACCTAACCTTCTTATCTAATCTCTTACAGCGCACTCAGACACGCTGTTTGCAGGAACCTCTTTTCGCCGGTCCGCTGCATGCATAACCTTAAAAACCTTCCGGCGCTAGTCTCTAAGCCGAGACTGGCCACTGACCACCACCACCACCAACACGTACTGCGCTGCAATACACTGCAAGGCACTACAGCCACTCCTCCACCACCACAAAAGTAACAAGCCACCACATCAAACCACACGACGCTTGTCTGTCCGCCGCGAACTCTGCCCTCAACGTTTCCCTCCGCACAACAATCGTTGTCGCTAGACAAAGTCGTCGCACAAAGAGACTTATCTGAAAAAGACCTGCGAGTCTTGCAACTGCAAAAAACCTACATCTCCCGAGCCGTGGACGACCACCCCTCCACCAAACCCCACCATCACTTACATGGCCGTGCCGACTGGGGCCGGACGCCGCAAGGTGTTCGACTTCGACACTGCCGTGATGAAAGGTAGCAGCATGGCTCGCGCAATGTCTCCTAGTGCCTCCGAGGCCACTTCACGCTCCTCTTTTTCTTCCGTACGCGAAAACGACGATGGTCTGGCCCAGACCTTTACCCGCTCCAAGATTTCCTCCTACATTGAGACGCCCGAAGATGTCTTCGACGAGTCCCCTACCAACGAGCTGCCTCCTCAGCCTACCTTCCAGCCGCCCGTAACACAGCCAAATAGCAAGCTTCATGGCTTCTTCTACCCGGCCGAAGGATTCAGGGGCTGGAGGGAGATTCCAATCAACGGCAAGGTCGCCAGTCGCAGCTACGAAGACTTGCATAAGCTGCACATGACCTGGGACAAGCCTGCCCCTCCGGTCAAGAAACCGTCTAATGACATTTATCCCACATCCGCCGCTCCTCTCGAGAGACTGCCCAGCGAGGTCTTGGGCGCCATTATCGATCTTCTTGTCGTCGAGATTCCTCCCAACGGCCTCACCACCCGCAACACCGATCTCATGGCGCTGCTTCGCACTTCCCGCGCCATTCACGCTGCTACCCTCACCACTCTCTACCGCCACATTACCATCCCCCACTCTAGAATCTTCCGCAAATTCCTCACCACCATCACCGACTATCCTGTACTGGCCACCATTGTCCGCCGTCTCGATTTTAGCCACTTCAACCCTTCCATCATGTTCTCGACGGCAGCCGAGCGTCTCCAGGCCCAAAACCTGACCAGCGAGACTCTCTTCCACTGCCTCGCCTTGACTCCCTACCTTCAGGAATTTCTCGCCCAAGAGTATATTGACGATGACCTCGGCCCGGATGTGCTGCGCAAGCTCTTCTTCGATATGCCCCTGCTGAGTGCCATGGACTTTTGTGGCTGCACTTCTCCTGCATTCAAAAACTCCTTCATGTCTATTCTTGACGGCCCTTGGCCAGAGACACTTACACTCACCAAGCTCTCTTTCCACAAATGCCTGAGCCTGCCCTCTTCTGTTTTTGAGACTGTTCTGCCACGACTCCCCAACATTACCCATCTCGATCTTGCCGGAACCCGTGTCACTAACAGGGCGCTTCTCTCTATTCCCGAAACCGCCCGACTGACGCATCTGAATCTTGCTAAGTGCAAGGAGCTGTCTGCAGACGTTGTAATCAAGTTCGTCACCTCTCACCCCGCCACCAGGAATCTCGTCTTCCTGAGTCTGGGCACAGACCCCAGCACCCACTTGCTGCTGGGCAAAGAGGATCTCGACGCTCTCCTACCAAAATTACCCAGCACTCTCAGGTCGCTGAACCTGCGAGGCAGCAGAATGGACTCTTCCCATGTTGATGAGCTAAGCAGACTGTCGCATACCTTGGAGGAGCTTGCCGTCGGTCGAGGCTTGGCTATGAGTGATATCCACCGACTCTTCTTCCGCGACCAGCAGTGGCAGTCCCACAATCTCAGGTACCTTGATATTTGCGATGTCGATACAATCATCGGCAGCGCCAGCACTTTGCTCGCACCAGCCTCGCACCCTCTCAATGTTGTCGAGCTCTCGGAGCGAGCATACGAGCGGGCCGCCAAGGTGAACAAGAATTTGCAGCGAGTCGGATGGAACGCAAAGGAATTCGGTAACCGCTACTGGCTTGTGCGCCAGAATAACGATGATCACGACAATCACCACCGCACCTGGAAGATGGGCGCTGGAGGATGGGGCATGCGCAAGATCCCCACCGTCATTGCTGAAGTTGGAGGAATGTACGGTTCTTACATGTTTGGCCGACGACTATGAACATTGTTTTTATTAGCGATTTCTTTTTTTGGCATTAACGACTCGCATGCCCCGATGTGGAAAAATATTATGATGAAAAGAGGAAATACCAAAAGTGACATACACATGTCAGGTAAAACAAAAGCGAAATGAAGAAAAAAAAAACCGATGCCATCACTTCTCATTTACAAAAACATTAAAGGCGTTATTTTTTTTTGGGCTTATCAATCGGTTAATTCTTTGAGGAACCATTTCGTATCGCAAGTTGCATGGAGGAAGCGGACCAACAAGGCCATCTCGGATCATCAGCCACGGCGTCGATATGTTTCAGTTGCATCATTTGGCCACTGCATTTAACGGATACCCTTGAAATTGAGAATTACGGTTTCGCTGTGGATACGAGGGTTGTTATTCTGATGGTAAAATTGTATTATTTTGTTGCTGGGAATCGTCTTAGTAAAATTACATCTCCACAGTAGCCTTTTCTCCAGTTGTGCTCAATTGAGTGAACATGTTGTAAACCTTTATACATTTAATAACTCGAAAGTGACACATGACTAAAACCCACGACAGAAAGTACATTCAGAACTCCAAGTACTGGAACAGATAGTTAATGGCAATTTCTAGCAGCCAGGTGTGACGTCTGATGCGTCACGTGACCCATATGGAGTCGCCTGGCGCCTCCCTCCAATATGCAACGCTACGTAACAGCTAGGCATCCCTCGTAGATTACCTTCACAGCTATTCAACATCACCACGATCTGGAAAAGAGCATCTGGCGATCGGACGTTGCTTCGCCATGGCTCCTCAACAGGACACACCCTTCCGCTCTGCGACAATGAGCATGGTGCAGCTCTATGTCTCCAACGAAATTGGCCGTGAGGTTGTTACTGCACTGGGAGAGCTCGGCCTCTGCCAGTTTCGAGACGTAAGAACCCGTGCCCGTCATCAGCCGAACCGTCACCAGGCTGGTTCAACACATGTCATCCGTACAGAAATCGCTAATCAAGCCGTCATACAGCTCAATGAAGAAGTTAGCGCCTTTCAACGTACCTATACCCAGGAAATTCGACGCCTCGATAACGTGGAGCGACAACTGCGTACGTTTGAAGCTTTGCACCTCACTCAGAGTACCCCAGACGGGAACCCACCACCTACTAACATGCGAACTACAATGCAGGATACTTCAATGCTCAAATGGAAAAGACGGGAATCGCCCTCCGAAAGTTGGATCTCGATGCCGAGAGCCTCGCCTCCCCGTCAACCACCGAGATTGACGAGCTAGCTGAGCGCAGCGAGAAGCTCGAGCAGCGCGTGTCGGCCCTCAATGACAGCTACGAGACGCTCAAGAAGCGCGAGGGCGATCTTACTGAATGGCGCTGGGTTTTGCGCGAGGCTGGTAGCTTCTTTGACCGCGCCCACGGCAACGTGGAGGAGATTCGCGCCTCGATGGACAGCCAAGACGATGCCCCGCTGCTGGCCGACGTAGAGCAGCACCGCGCCGCCCCTGAGGTTGAGCGTTCCTTTAGCGGCATGAATATTGGCTTTGTTGCTGGTGTCATCTCCCGCGACCGAGTCGGTGCCTTTGAGCGCATTCTCTGGCGCACCCTCCGCGGCAACCTCTACATGAATCAGTCTGAGATTCCCGAGCCACTCATCAACCCGGCCAACAATGAGCCCGTCCAGAAAAACGTCTTTGTCATCTTTGCCCACGGAAAGGAGATTCTTGCCAAGATCCGCAAGATTTCCGAGTCCATGGGTGCAGAGGTGTATAGCGTTGACGAGAACAGCGACTTGCGCCGGGACCAGATCCACGAGGTTAACAGCAGGCTACAGGACGTGCAGAACGTGCTCCAGAACACACAGGCCACTCTACAGGCTGAACTCAACCAGATTTCTCAATCTTTGTCCGCCTGGATGGTTCTCATTGCCAAGGAAAAGGCCGTCTATGGCACACTCAACCTGTTCTCGTATGATAGGGCTCGCCGTACCCTGATTGCCGAAGGTTGGTGCCCAACCAACGATCTGCCTTTAATCCGGTCGACTCTTCAGGACGTCACGAACCGCGCCGGACTGTCTGTCCCTTCCATTATCAACGAGATTCGCACCAACAAGAAACCCCCGACCTATCTCAAAACCAACAAGTTTACCGAAGGCTTTCAGACCATTGTCAACGCCTACGGCACTGCCACCTACCAGGAGGCCAATCCTGCTGTGCCAGTCATTGTTACTTTCCCTTTCCTATTTGCGGTCATGTTTGGTGATTTCGGTCACGCTGTCATCATGCTTTGTGGTGCTTGTGCCATGATTTACTGGGAGCGATCTCTCAAGAAGGTTACCTTTGAGTTGTTCGCCATGCTTTTCTATGGGCGCTACATTGCCTTGGTCATGGCAGTCTTTTCTCTCTTCACCGGTCTCATCTACAACGATGCGTTCTCAAAGTCCATGACTTTGTTCACCAGTGCCTGGGAATACAAGGTACCAGAAGGCGGCTACACTCCGGGCGCGACCATTGAAGGCACACTCAACGACCACGGATACCGCTACCCATTCGGCCTCGACTCCGCCTGGCACGGCACCGATAACGATCTTCTCTTCACCAACAGTTACAAAATGAAGATGAGTATCCTACTTGGTTGGGCGCACATGACCTACTCTTTGATCTTCTCCTACATCAACGCCAGGCACTTCCGCAAGCCCATTGATATTTGGGGCAACTTCCTTCCTGGCATGATTTTCTTCCAGTCTATTTTCGGTTATCTCATTATTTGCATCGTATACAAGTGGTCTGTGGATTGGAATGCTATTGGACAGCCTGCGCCGGGTCTGCTCAACATGTTGATTTACATGTTCCTCCAGCCCGGCACTCTGGCCGGTGGTGAGCGCCTGTACCGCGGACAAGAGTACGTCCAGGTTGGCCTGCTGCTTCTGGCCTTTTCCCAGGTGCCCATCCTGCTTTTCCTCAAGCCGTTCTATCTCCGCTGGGAGCACAACCAGGCTCGTGCCAAGGGATACCGCGGTCTTGGCGAGACGTCCCGAGTTAGCGCCCTTGATGACGAAGACGAAGGTCAGGGCCTAATTAACGGAGGTGGCCACGGACATAGCATTGACGAGGGCGAGGGCGTTGCCATGATTTCCCAAGGTATCGACGACGAGCATGAGGAGTTTGAATTTGGCGAGGTCATGATTCACCAAGTCATTCACACAATCGGTACGTTAAATTATTTGTCATTTGGAGTTGACTGGACGGGTTACTAACCTACTTTGATTCCAGAATTCTGCCTCAACTGTGTTTCTCATACAGCTTCGTACCTTCGTCTCTGGGCTCTTTCCCTTGCCCATCAACAGCTCAGTGTTGTTTTGTGGAACATGACGATTGGTCTCGCGCTACCCATGACTGGTGTCATTGGCGTCATTGCCATTGTTGTCGGTTTCTACCTTTGGTTCTTCCTTAGTAAGCTTTCCAGCCTCTTTATTCCATCATCCCTGTTTGTAAAAATATCGTAATCTAACCGTCTTTTAGCCATTGCCATTCTCGTTTGCATGGAGGGCACCAGTGCTATGCTGCACTCACTGCGTCTAGCCTGGGTCGAGTCGTTTTCCAAGTTTGCCGAGTTTGGTGGCTGGCCGTTTGCGCCATTTTCGTTCTCGACATTGTTGGAAGAGTCGGAAGAACTAAAGGCTTATCTGGGATGATTAATGGGTAGAGGCTTGCATGTTTTGTTGTAGTCTAGTTTCTCTTTTTTACTTTGTTATAAAACCCGTTTCTTTTTTTGTACCCTGTTATGTGCCGTTTTACATGATACTGCTGTACGCTTAGAAACCTAGTGTAGGTTTTAGACCTGTTAGTACAAATATTACATCAATGTATACACATGGTTCTCATCGTAGTCACCATTCGACTTGATAACGTTCTTTCCCTGTTATGCTCTTGGCAAAGCTGTAACTTGTAGCACTTGTAGCTTCTCAATTGTTATTGTCATTTGCTATATGGTAGTATATAGACTGTACTCTCTTTTTGCCCAACGTCACGCAGAAAGATGCCTGTGTTTTTATTTTTCCCATCCCCATACAAGGGTTCTTGTTGTACGTGGAACTGCAGCTGTTCATCTTCGACCTTTCCTTCTTGCGTTAAAACTACATTTTCTGTCTTTCCGTTTTTGCCAGCTTCTCCTCTTCTAACCCCAAAGAGGCGCCGTCACTTCCACGGCGCGCTCCACGACGGCACGCACACGATCCGCGAACACGGGCTTGTTGCTATCCACCTCGAGGTCTTCGAGCCACACCGTCGCCGTCATGCTGTCCACCTTGATCGAGACACCCGGGACAGGAATCCCCAGCTTGTGCAGGCGCTCAATTTCCTTGCGCTGCCTCTCCTTGAGGGCGACCTCCGCTCCTTCCTCTTTGCCCTGCGCTTGCTGGGATTCATCTTCCACGTCCATTGCGTCGTCGGGTTTCTCATCATCACCGGCGCCGCTGTGCGGTGGTGATGGCAGTGCGGGCAGGTCCGGCAGTCGCGGCGTCTCGATCGGTGCGACATTGTCGGCGCCAAACTGTGCCTCGAGGAACCAGAGTAACCGCTCCAGACGGTCTTGCGAGGAAATGTGCGCGTGTGGGTTGGCATCTGGCAGTGTGTTGCTGTCCTTGCCGCTGTCACTCTTTTCGTCCGTCTCGATTGGGGGTGTCGAGTGCGCGTGACCGCACTTGCCGGACGATTTCTTGACAGCGGCCGGCGAGCTCTCGACGGAGAAGAGCACTGCCATGACTGAGTCGGCGATGCCGTCATTAAGCATGTTGCCCTCCCACTCGAGCTCCACTTCGCCGTTTGTACGGTAGCGCACCGTCACGCACCCCATGACGAGGTACGCTGCCACGAGCTTGGCAACCTCCTCATCAGCAGCCTCTTCGGGATTGTATTCTTGGTCCTCCTCGTCCTCCATGATCCTGCCAGCGCCGTTGGCCTCGGCATTGTCCTTTGCGCGGCGCATCTCGGGTAGCTCCTCGACGGTGCCGAATGTGCCTTCCAGCGCCCACTTGATGAGATCAATACCCGCAGCGCTCAGTGTCAGACGCTGCTTGCAGGTGATTGTTGTGGTATTGAGGCCTGCGTATTCGCGAAGGTCCTCCGGCGCCATGAGGGATAGCTTAAAGTCGTTTTGCACGAGAACGCCGGTGACGAGAGGGCCTCCAGCAGCGCCACTGATGTCGACATCTTGATCTCCACCAGATACAGCAATTCGGCGCGGCGGCGGTATCGAGGCGAGCTTGCCAACAACCTTTGCGATCTTGTCTGCTTTGAAGGGAATCCGCAGCTCTTCCGTGTTGCGGGGCGAGTATACCTTAACTTTGGCTGTCTTGGCAGCATTGAGGGACAGAAGTTTGGACTTGAGACGCATCATGTTTGTCTGCTCACCATGAACCAGAATCTATAAAGAGTGTTAGTATCTCTAAAAATAGTACGCAGAACAAAAGTCGGTGGCATACTACTACTGGTGCAGCAACTTCCTCGATAAACTCGCGATTTTCAACACCGTCGACATGGGCGGCAAAGGAGTATTCTTGGACACTACAGCGCATGGGAATCATGACCTTTTCGCCATCTCCGCCTGGCGCTCGGCGGGCACCGGCGATGCTACGCGACATGACGGCTTGAATTTGTTCCGGCTCCTTCATAATTTGGCGCGCCATGGTTCCTTCGACGCTATAGCCAGTAATGATGACACCATTCTTGTCGCTCGGCGCCCAGCGCTCGAAGAGCTCGCGGCTCACCCCGTTTTGCAGCATACCAGGACTGGCCAGCATAACACATCCGCCCACATCGTCGAAACGATCCAGGTTCTTTAATGATCGAATGTACTTGAAATCCCAGGGACCGCCTGCGCCAATCCCTCCGGAAGATTCCGCCTCAGCCATTCGTTCTCTGAAAAGTCGCTTGATGTTGTCATTCATAGCACCAACGTATGTTTGATAAATCAGCATACACTTTTTAGCCAGATTACTCGCGTAGTATATGGGATATTTTTGAAACTCGGGATGCTTCCCCCAATATTCGTCCAAGATAAGGAGGAGCTCTTGTGCTCGTCCAAGGGCAAACACTGGTAGCAGTGCGCGGCCGCCTCTGTTTAGAATATTCGTAATAGATTTCATGAGAGCAAGCTCACGTTCTATGCGTGGAACGTGGGAGGCGATACCATACGTGGATTCTGTAATCAAGACATCAATTTTGACGCCCTTGGGAACTTCTGCCGAGACCAAATGTCTGTCCTGCTCTCGCGAGTAATCGCCTGTGAAGAATATGTTGAGCCCGGCAATCTCAATGAGGAACATGGCAGCGCCCAAAACATGACCGGCTGGATAGGGTGTGATTCGAATGGAGGATATTGTGTGTGTGGTATGGTAATCGATGGCTTCGATTTGGGGGAATGTGTTTAAATGATCTTGTTCGGTATATAGTGGTTGTGTCGTTTGGTTGGCGGATGTGTTGCCAACACGAACGCTATCTTGGATAAGCCACTTATAGATGGCCTTGGTTGGATGTGTCATGAACACTCGTCCCCGAAAATTCGTCTTTGCGAGAACATATGGCAGGGAAGCTGCGTGGTCTATGTGAAAACTAGCCTTGCTGTGAGCGGATGGTGGCACTCAAAAGGATCCCGCCTCAACGGCGCATAACTCACTGGCTTATAAGTAATACATCAACGGTACTCAGATCGAAATCGTCATAGAAAGGAAGAGCTGCAAGGCCATCGTATGCAGGATGCTGGCCAGCGTCGAGCTGCGACAAGTTAGATTCCGAGGCAATGTTTGCGCACAAAGCTTTTCCTACCATGACTGTTTTCCCTTTGTATTGAATAATGTGGCATGACCTCCCGACTTCATTACCGCCTCCTAAGCACAGGAAAACAAGTTCATCCGAAGGATCGACCGGCTCATCAGCCGCCGTCGCGTTCATAGCTGCCGCCTTGCGTTTGGAAGCCATGATTGCGCGTTTGGACCATAACAGAGCCAAATACTAGCAACGGACAAATTTACACCAGATGTATTAAGGCCGCGTGACAAGAAAATATCAAACTGACATCAGTAACTTGTAGTAGTATTGTCAAAAAAATAAATTTGTTCAAAGCCCGAAAGTAGAGCTTCGCGAAGGCCGCGGTTAATGGTCGGCCAGAGCCCAGTGAAGCAAGCTCCAACTCACGTGACTTCAAATTTCCAACTGCCCCGACTTCCGCGACACGCATCTTCCGACCTACCACTTATGCTCCCTAGCCGACCTTGTCTTTGAATCGATTGCGACACACTCCAGCATCCCTTTTCGTGCGCCGCCCTGTAGCATACGCTGTCAACCAACATCTTCTCCACGGACGAGACGCAACTCAATTTACGAAACCGCGATAATCCCCTACAAAAGGTGGCGCGTCGAATGGGACGACCAGCATCCGACGTGACGGGCTTCGTTGCCTGCTAAATGCACCATCGCACCGGCGCCGCTTGCCGTGTTCCCTCTTCGCGCGCGCTCTATCAAGTATCGCAGAGCTTTGCGCCTGAGCAGCATCATCATGGCCCAACCGCAGCCCCAGTCGCAGATGCCTGCGCGGGCGTATTCGCCTCCACAGCCCTCCCCTTCGCCAGCCGGCGCTCAGTCAGGTTATGCGCTGCCACCCAATAAACGAGCCGGAGCAGCATCACAACCAGGGTCGCCCTACCCGGGGTCGCCATACGCCCAAAGCCCGGGGGCAGCTGGTAGCCCTCTGGCAGCCGGCTCGCCTGGGTATGGGCAAACGCCGGCTGCTCAAGGAGTCTACAACACGCCATATACAAACGGACAATCTACGCCGGTTTACAATGTAGCCGAGGCTCGAGCTGCGGCTGCGGCGGCTGCAGCATCAGCGGCCGCTTCGCCAATGCAGCAACACCAACATATTCCCGTGACGATGACGCCATACACGAATGCAACGCTTACGCCTGCTCCTCAGCATGGACAGCAGCACATGCAACAGAATATCATGGGGCCACCGCAAAGACCAGCTGAGCGGCCGGTCAAGGACTACGAGTACGATGTCACAGATTCTCTGGCAGGAACTGGTATCGACCTGCGCGCTGAAGAGCAATACATGTCGGAATTGTATTCCAATGCAATGGAAGGCAGTTCCGATGCGCGCACAGGCTTTGCTGCCCAGCCGCCGACAGGGCCGTCTTCGTTCTATGGTGCTGGCCCAGCAAGCCAGCCGGCGGAGGCAATCCAGGACCAAACCCAGCGAGATTATGAGGCTCAAGCTGCTCAGCGTGCCTGGACCGAATCTTCCATGAGATTAGCCGCCCAGAGGACCCAGGAAATAGCAAGTCCTTTCCTTTTGGTGGCGATCATGCATAGGCGAGCAGAGAAAATTGCTCGCGAGCACCACATCGGACTCAACCTTGAGCTTCGTAACAATACTTACACAGCGGGAAAGTTGAGATATCCGGAGCAGTTTCCGACGCCAACTGTCAACGTCAAGACTCAAACTGGGCCGGACTCGGCAACTGTCACCACCACTGGTTCATTCCTACCCCAGGACGCTTTCTTGGTTGATCAATTTGCGCTGCTGTCAATAGCGACCAAACAGCGACTACGAGAGTTGATTGAGGACGCTAATGCAATCGCTTTGAATCGACAGAGAACATCACACGGTGATGTGCCAGAAGAATGGTCGCCTGCTGCCGCGCCCATGAACAAGGAGGTTCTGGAGCTGGTAGATGCCCCGAATGAAAATGGAGTCTCGGAAGCTGACAATGGCTCGTTGAAGCGTAAGTCCAAGATTTGATAGCCACTCAATATCAAGCTAACGTGCTGTAAAGGTACCGCTGATCAAGCCAACGGCGAATCAAATACGAAACCTGCGAAATTGCCGAAGATTTCTTCGTACATGACGGTCACTATGCGCGAACTGGCGAAGCAAGAGCGCGAGTGGGAAGAAGCTCGTTTGCGGAGACGGCAGAAGAGAAAAGATGGCACAATTGAAATCACGACTGCTGGGTCAAGATCAGGCAGCGTAGCGCCTGGAACGCCCGGATCCGTCGCGCCAGAGTCAGACAAGGCCATGACGAAGAAGGAACAGAAGAAGAATCAAGCCCTAAAGGTTGCAGAAGCCAACAGCCACGCCAACCAGAACATGACGAGTAGCATGTTTGCCGGGTTAGGTGGTAAAAGCGGGCTATTTGGCAAGAGTAAGCGCAAGACGTACGATTGGATGAACGTCGGTCGGGGTGGCAGCGGCGCGAGCACACCTACCAAGATAACGGGTGATGGTCCAAAGTCCATGAATGGTATTCCACAAGCGATGCCAAACAACCTGGCGCTGACGACTGAGGGGCGAAACCGGCTTGGTACCTGGCGCGAGGACAAGGGAAAGGGCAAGAATATTCAGCTGCGAGACTGGATCACAGTACTGGAGCGAGATGGACGAGAAGCACAACCACTCCAGCAAGCATACCTGAGGCTGGATTCCTCAACCCCCAAATAAGCGCCGTGTATTTATGTATCGCGAGGAGGATGAAGGGAGGGTTATCTGGAAAGCAAACAAGGCTGCGTCTCCATCTTTTTTTTTTTTAAAAAAAAAAATCTTTCTACGGTGTATTTTATTTAGCCCGGCGTTTTTCTACCTTTTGTTTTTTGAGGGCATTTGGGATTGTTTTCTGCTATGGGAGCGCCCGTCAGCCGCTCGCTACATACAGATGAAGAAGAGGGAAATCATAGCTTTCAGGGTAAGGGGATAGCTGAAGCCAGATGCATGGGAGTACCGGATGGGGCATACAAGAGACAAAACAGAGTAGCTCTTGCGAAGTTGAAAATAATAAAAAGACTTCAGTCACACTGCCCCAAATTTGGACTCTGTCATAAAATGGCGACATTGTTATGAACCACTGCAAAAGTGGACCACGCATGCCATACATGGGAGCTACATACTCATACACTCTTGGATGTGACTCATCAGAAATGGCGATAGCTGTACGACAGTCACCTCTATGCATGGACTTGAAGGTTGATGTTAATATGGAATCTTTTAGGCAGTCGGACAAATATGCTCTACAGCCTCTTTAAAGGGGAACCTGGAACAGTGTGTTGCGTTGGTAGCCAAAGCCGCGGCTGGCGGAGCCAAGGTATGCAGCAGGCCATCAAGAGACTCTCGTTCCGGAGACTATCCACTGATGTATAAATAGCTACTCTTCCTCCCTGAAGCATCTGACTACATTGCGCCAGATGCAAAGACCTCTCTCGAGCTGGCACAACCACAATCATCGTCGCCCTTTGTGCTAGGTCTCCGCGCGGCTGCCAAATCCCATGGCGTCGCCGTGCACGTAGGTATTCACCACATGCCTCATCCACGAGATGAGGCTAGCGGCAGCAACGCAAGGAGAATGCTGAACCGGGCACTATACATTACATCGGATGGCGAGATTGCCGATGCAGCCACCTATGACAAGTTGCATGTCTTCGACTACGGCACACTGCGGGAGAGCGCTACCGTGCAACCTGGCTCCCGTCTCACAGCGCCTTTTGACTCACCCGTTGGTCGAATAGGCAGTCTCATCTGCTTTGACCTGCGCTTCGTCGAGTCGGCGCTGGCGCTGGCGCAACCTGGCCGCAACAGTCCGTGGCACGCCACGCCCGCGCAGATCCTGACGTATCCAAGCGCTTTTACGCTCCGGACGGGCGAGGCACACTGGGAGACGCTGCTGAGGGCGCGCGCGATTGAGACGCAGAGCTGGGTTGTGGCCGCGGCTCAGGTCGGGCGGCATAATGAGAAGCGGGCGAGCTACGGCCGGAGTATGGTGTTCGACCCATGGGGCCGGGTAGCCGTGTCGCTCGGCGGCGTCTCTGATGCGCAAGGGACCGCAGCGGAGGGGGCGGCAGGCGGGATTGGCTTTGTGGATATTAATCTCGGGGAGTGGCAGAGGGTGAGGCGTGAGATGCCGTTGCAGCGTCGCGTGTAAGTTGGCTTTTCATGTCGGTTCGTCACCGGCCTCTCTCATTTACTAATAACTTTTTTGCATGCGAACAGCGATATTTATTATCCCGAACATGGAGGCAGTCTTTAGGCGTTAAAGCAGTGTAAACATCCACGGGCACGCGCACCTGTGATGTGGGAGATTTTCAGATCGAACTGCAGTTATATACAGAAGAATCTGGTAAGGTACTCAAGTGATGGACAATCTATCTACTCCAGAGAGATCTGGAGATTCCTAGTACCTATATAGGCAGTGTGATGGCAGTAACCATGTAGCTAGCACACAGCAGTGAATGCACAGCTAGCTCACCGCTGTGTTCACCGACGGGTAGTAGGCGCCGAGGCTGCATCTCAATTTATACAGCCTCATCGTGTGGGTGGAAACTCATGCATGCTCCCAATGTCAGATATTGAAGAATGAGACAAAAGACAGTTTTTAAATATAGTGGCGGGCTGAGTGGCGGGCTGCAACGTATTATATTCCCTGCGGCCCCAGCAGCGAAGCCTGTCAGCGTCATCGCCCCAGCAATAATAAGCTGTGGTCCCGCGCAAAGTAGCAGAGTATATATATCCGGATATTCCCCAGAGATGAGATGGTAAAAGGTGCCAATTTGCGCTGGGCTTGCGCGAGTACTAACTTTCACTATCAATGGCCACGCTGTATTGTCTCTCCCAGCATGATTGAGTTAGCTAGCACTAGTTGGCGACATCCCTATTTCCCACCACCCACAATGAAGAACCAGATGTGATCGGCGCCAGCATCTTGCCAAGACCAAAATCGACGGCTCATTTGGCTGTGGCTTGGATCTCGACATTAGACGAGAAAATCTGTTATCCTGGCCAGTCAAAGGCCAAGGCAATTATTCACATTGTTGTTCAGGTCTTCATCAGATATGCGTTGCCCTTCGATGCAGCGAGCATGTTCGAATTAATATCGATGGCACACCGTTCGTTTCTTTTTCCTGCCGAAAAAATGAAGGAGCCTTGGATTTCCTGCAATATACTTGCTCATATTTTTATACCCTACTCAAATGATAACTCGGAGCAGAGGGCCGTGCCTTATGACGCCAGTAATTACCTCATTGGACTGTGGCAGGGCAAAATATGGCCCCCCCTCACTGCATAAAAGCCGTTCCGTGTGTTGCCCAACAGCAGTTGACCAGGCATGTTTGACAAACATCCAGTCACAACTCAACATCTGCAGCCATGTCGATGCCCAAAAAGTCTCTCCTTATTGGAATTAACTACACTGGTAGTCAGCATCAGCTAAATGGCTGCCACCGAGATGTTGAGAACATGGCCGAGTTTCTCAGCTACCGAGGATTCTCATCGGATCCTCGGTCGCAGGTCATCCTGAGAGATGACATGGGGGGCATGTACTACCCCAGCGGCCACAACATGCTGGTAGGTGCACCACAACCAGATTTGACTGTACTGCGTATATATTCTCATGTATGTGTGTATCTAACTTAAGCATAAAAGGCCGCTATTGACTGGCTCGTCAGTGAACCCGGAACGTGCAACTTCTTTCACTACTCCGGGCACGGTGGACAGGTCCGCGACCCAACAGGTCAGCGGCCCTCGGGCATACTCGACACAATCTGTCCCGTAGACTTCGAGCAAGGTGGACAGATTGACTCGGACACTTTACACCAGCACCTGGTCTCGCGCATGCCGCCCAACAGCACCCTCTTTGCCATTCTCGACTGCTGCCACTCGGGCTCCGCGCTCGAGCTCCCCTACGTGTACAAAACAGATGACGAGGGCAACGTGAGCCTTCTCGACAACTTGAAGCAGGGTATGCACCTCATGGCCGAGGCATCGGACCTCCTCAGCGGCGGCTTCAGCTTCAACAAACTGGCTGAGGCGCAGGATCTGTACGCGGGCGCGACCTCGTTTTTCCGCTCCTTCAAGCACATGGGCGAGGAGCAGCAGGCTGGGCTGGGTGAAGATGAGGATAGCCGCATGTACCAGCAGGAACACAAGATGGTAACCATGTTCTCAGGCTGCCGGGATGATCAGACGAGCGCCGACGCGAACATTGGCGGTATCAATGAGGGGGCTATGTCGTGGGCGTTTTTAGAGGTAATGAAGAGATACCAGAACCCCAGTTATCTACAGGTGAGTTTTTTTTTTTTTTTTGCATCCGTCAGAAAAATTCTTGTTCGGCAGCACTAATTAAGATTGTGATTTCATAGACCCTTCATGAGACCCGAATGTGCTTGAGACAGTCGAACTACGAGCAAGTGCCACAGCTTTCGGTTGGCCTACAAATGGATTTAGAACGGCCATTGGCCTTGTAAATTGAGGTAAATGGGATTTTATGTCTGGGTTGATGTGCGTTCAGCAGTTAGTGGTCCGGAATTGAGAAGCATATAACCAGTTAGATTGCAGGCGCAGCGAACGGTCTGCTGCATTTTGTTGCATGTACTTAATGGTCAAACTTTTACATTTGTTTCGAATCCTGTCTTTTTTTTTTTCTTTTTTTTTTATTTATCAGCTGAATAATAAGTTCCACCAGAGACGCAGTACTGAACTATAGACTTTGGCTAACCACATATAATCTCCCTCGATGCAGCTATGTTATTAAACAGGCACTTCCGACCGTATGGCGAAACGGGATATAACATAGACGTAAGTCATTTCTCTAATTATTCAGAGCCGAATCGTTTCCAGTGGCCCGGAATGGTGAAGGGAAAAGAAATCATCAAAGTTCTGGAGAAGCAAGTTCTCTTTAGGTGAATTCATGCGGACACACCACTGTATTGTTGCCGTACATTCTTATTCAGGTGAAACAGAATCCTCCCGGGGAAGTTCCCGTGTATAAAACAAAGTAATACCAGTATTCCGAACAGTTTGCTTTTTGTTTCAACAATGCAGAGTTGGTGGGGTATCTCTTCTTTTCCCTTTGGGTTTTGCTTTTTCTGTAAAAAGCCTTTGGCGAAATTAGTCCTCTCTTTTTTGGCTTGTCTAGCACATTTCTTTTCCCAAGATCTCACCTGTTTTGCTTTTTATGAGCTTATCCGGCCTGCGAAACCCTAGTCTATGAATTTCAGCAGTGCTGGTCCACTCGTTGGGAGAGGTTATGATGCGGAAGGGGAAAAAAAGCCTAATTGATCGTGTGTAGAGTTGACAAAGCGATTCAATGAGACAAAAGAAAGGACATGAATGATACTAGAAGTATACATTTCACGAGCTGTTTTCTTTTTTATTATATCCAATTTTCCCTTTACACACGTTTCGGTGGCAACAAGACATTTGTCCGGGCCTTATACCCCCTTGGTGTTTTCATGCCAGAGCCGCAACAATTATCTAACTAGCCCTTGGGGCAATTCAACTCGTGGTCTTAATATATCTCGTAGCCACAAAAGAAGGCTCTTAAACAGCGAGGTCCTATTTTTTTTTCTACAGCCTGCTTTGTTATCGGTGCGGCCCGTCCGCTGGCCCGTTTTCATATCAAAGGCACCATCGAATTGTCGCCTAAATAAGTACTTCCTTTCTGGGTAGATTTTTGTTTTCATTTTACTGTCGAGGCCCCTTCTCCGAAGTGTGCCATTGTTTTCTTTTTAGATGTTTCGTTTCAAGTCCCAGGAGCTCGGGTCAAATGCAGGCACAACCACCAGCCACCTGCATAGTGGCGCGGAGCAAACTAGGGAAGGTTCGTTGCTTTTTTGGGGCGTGATTATCATTTACAGTGCCTGCTCAGACCTCCCGTGCACGGAGTTCGCATTAGAAGGAGCCAGGTGATCCTTGCTTGAAATTCTGCTCTGTTCTCAGAATATCAGCATGTACAAAACGGATGGAATAGCAAAGAAAAGTTACTCCAGCACCCCTACCAACGTCAGTAATGTCGATACAGATTAATAAGACAGTTTAACATGCAGCTTTTCAAGTTTGGAAGTGATCACGGTCTGTAATACATGATCGATACTGCACAGGAATTGGAAGCCAATGCGTAGTATCGAGTTTCAAAATCGCGATGATGTTCTTAACTTGCCACCGTATACATTATCATAGGAGCCAAGATGAGAAAAGAAAAAATGAGAAAAAATGAGAGAAATGAGGGAGAAGGAATAAAAGTGACAGAGCTCGTCTCAGCATCACACACTTTGCCAAAATTTGTCCCTGCGCCGCGGTCTCATTGCCGGCGGCTGGATTTCAGCCGGTGTTGGCCGTTGGAGCAATGGGACCTTCGGCTCTGAGAGCCAATGAACTTGTTATTTCTCAGCTCTAGAAGCAAAACAGTCCATTCATACGGAGTGCAGTGGAAGAAATTGAGTTAATAGCAAAAGAAAAGACTACCCGATCTTTCTCGCATACTGCACTGATGGCGCTCAACTAGCCAAATACCTGCAGCCACATTTCTGCCATTGTCATCTTTACCTGTGCTCTGCAAGCTTTCTTTCTTGGGTAATTGTCCCTTTTTCTTTTTTTGCCCGCCGTCTTCAGCTTGGCTGTGTGTCACCAATAAGACGAAAATAAAACGAAAATACCAATGGCAGACTCGTCCGGATTGCCGGGTCCAAACGACAAGGTTGTATTTTTATTAAGCACACTCCCACACCCCCCGCCAAAACTTCAATCATGGTTCCGGACGCGATCCAATGACAATGAGGAAATTTGGCGGGGAAGGAGACGGCAGTACCGTACAGTTGGATCTGGTGTGTCTGTTGTTCTCTCTCGTCTCGCTCGTCTCGCTCGTCTCTCCCTTTGACTTTCATACGCCCACGCTCCCCACCCCGTCTTCGCTAAAATCTTGGTACTCCTCCTCCTCCCTTGTGACTATAGATGCACCGAAAAACATCGCCAACGAGCTACGTATTGGTCAATGATGCTACCGTTAGAAACTCCCCTCTCCCTCAGTTGCTCGTATCCACGCGTTCATGGAGCTTCCACTTTCCTTGCCTCAGGTAGCGTGACAGTTTGGGTTGTCTTGGGTTGTTTTCTCCTTGTACTTGCTTTTTTTTGGACTTCCTTCTTTTCTGATTTGTTTGATTTACACCAAGAGCGACTCCTGATTGGACCAAAATCGGCAAAGATCTCTGACTCAGAACAGTCTGCAATGTCACCCACCAAGCCTCAATCCCTCGACTATCTGACCCAGCGTGTCGGGACGGTACCATGCACACAAATCTCGCACACAGACACAGACACACAATGAGTTTTAAGCCCGCAGGGCTTAATTGAGCCTAGAGCAAATCGAAATCGCCGCAATCCCCAACATCCACTAAGTAGAAACTTTGCTCCGCAAGTTTGAGCCCGTACAGAATACTCACGAGGCAAAGAGTAATAGTAATTTTTCCAATATTATCTCTGCTGGGTTAGCCCGGTCCTGCCTATCGCCTTGCTCCAAAATCAGAGCCGCATGGTTGGTGTTGCAATGCAGCACGTCTGCTTGCTGGCCACTTATGCCTGGCCTCCTTTACTCTCGTTTTTGCTGGATCAAGATGTGCCAGAGTTATGGCGATACGTTGGCAGGTGATATGTACTCGTAATTCTCAATATCTGAAACGCTTCACCTGTAAACCCGACGAACCCACCCCCCNNTCACCCCCCCCCCCAGGTCAAAGTATATATCACACCCCAACCATTTACTCACCTCTGGATCAAAGTTGCGGGATGCGCCACTAACAGAAATCTCGATTGCAGTGGACCAGAATGTGAAGTAGGTATAACAACATGTCTTGATACCTAATAGTCTATCTAAATACGTAGATGCCAATAAACTTTCTCCCAAACCAAGGGCACTCTTGCGCTCTGCTTCCCGTCTATGTTCTGTGTGCCAAAAGGGGTAAAATTACAAATAGAAAAACAGTAAATGATAATACAGAACCGCGACTTCATTCTATCCCGTCAAGCCTTCTGACAGACTTCAACTGATGACAGGTCGGTCAGTTGGCCAATCGTGAAGAATAATCGATCTGACTCAGGAGCTGTTGCCAGCAAAGCACGAGACATCATCCCGATCTGTAGGCATAGTCCTGCAGGCGTATGTAGGTGGTGATCTCCAATCTTCACCCAAAAAAAACTTTTTAAAATCCAGTTCCCAAAAGACAAAGGAGAAAAAAATAATTACTTCTGCCATGTTCGGCGTTGCCTGACGTACTTTTTCTGTACTCAAAATTCGCGTTTCACTCCAAAAAGAGGAGTGGAGCGATTTCCAAGACAATGTCGCGACAGGGATGCATTCCATCGGAAGACCTCGGTCGCCACTTGTTGTCACATTGTCTCGCCATGAAAAGCTGACATATGACTAGACAAGGCATTGGGCCTGGTGTCGAGATAAGGGTGTCAGAGGCAGTCGGGAACGCCCATGGAAGGGGGCAAAAGCAACTAGCGAGAATTGCAAAAAAAAAGAAAGAAAAAAAGTAGGAAATTTTGGCCCGGATCCGTCTATTGTTGAACGCCGCACACACCTTTTCGGTGGTGTCCCCAAAAAAAGCAAATATTCCCAGCATAGGAAAGCAGCTATTGGCTACTATCCGGTTGTTCTTTGCGGCTGATACGCAAGGATGGCAGCGAGCCTTTTGTGTAGTGTCGACAGAAAGGAAAGAAGAAAAGGCGAAATTAAATATTCGTATCGCAAAAAAAGAACCATTATACACAGGTAGTGGTACAGTCGAAGAAGTCGAAGGAAAATTGACCGGGGTCGAAATTTTTGTAAGCAAATTCGTGTGACGCGACAGGCGACGATGGCTCTCGCTCGTCCAAATGCGCAAGACGTCGATAGTGCCACCGAAACTTATCGAGGCTTGGGAGGAGGGGTTGGCTTTGGCAAGCCAGTTGTATCATAGGCGCCGCGGCCCATGTTGCACTTTGGGGTATCTCTGCAGATCATTTTGACGATATTATGTAGTGTTTCGAGAGAGTGTGGTGGTGCTGAGATATGTTAGCAATTGTGGTTTTCGTCGTTGGTCGATTATGACTTATATATCAAAGCAGAGAACGAGATGACAGCCATGTTATACATGGTTGAACGACGCAGCAGGAGAGATAATGTGAAGACGAAGGGCAAACTCATTGGTCAACTTACCTTGATGGTGTGACGGATTTCCAGAAGCCGTTTAGGGGACACCAGAGCGAAGGGTGGCTTATATAGAGAGCCAGGAAGAGAGCCGAACTGACGGCCAGGGTATCAGGGTTGCCAATAATATTGGATAGAATCGGTATCGCGGTTAAGCTGAGGCGAGTTGTGAAGTTGCGAGGCAAGAATATATCGGCACCGGCGCGTTGATTTAGGCAACACAGGCGAGTGGCAGGTTCCCGATTATGAGTCGGTGGCGTTTCTTGATTCGCTTGTTCGTATCCAGGTGAATGAGATTTGGGTCCGAGTGATGATCCGAGCTGATGATGGTATTATTGGCGCGGATGTGTCGCTTGGTAGGAGAACAGGGTACAGCAGACGAGGCTGGTATTGGTAGATTGGCGACACACAATGTTAAGCTAACAATTGGCACCGATTGCGAATTCTTGGAGACGTCTGAATAGTAGAAATGGAGATTTCGCGTGGGTTGTCGCTTGTAGGCGTGAGTCGCGTGGGAGACGAGTAGATTAAGGGGGTGTAAGTGGTTTGTTGTGGCAGAGATCAAAAAGCCCAGATATCTAGTTGGGGCAGACAGGCAGATAGACAGGCAAGCGATGAATCCAAGAAAGACGCTGGGTATTAGGAAGTATTAGGAAGAAAAGAGATTAGAGTAGCAAAAGAGAAGCCGAATTAAGCAAAGGGAGGGCAGCGCGAGCTTTTGTAAAGAAAGAGAAGAAGAAAAAAGTTCTGGCACGGCCCTGCACCAACGCTGCGTGCCTTCACTTAGGGGGTGTGTTAAGAGAGTCAGACCAGGGAGGGCATTGGGGGTGTATGTGGTCCGTTCTCTTAGCCTGACAAGCAAGACGGAAGCACGGAGGGAAAAAAAAAGATACAAAGAAAGCAGAGCAGAAGGAAAAACTGGTCTGTGCCGGGGAACAATTTAAAATAAAAAATAAAAATAATACTCCCAGCGGCGCCCATTGTCCCCCAGCGGCCAAAGCACTTTAGACCCCCTGTCTGTCGTCACTGGTTTAAGCCATATTGGGGTGTGTGGCCAATTTCCCACTCGTCGGGTCTGGTTCGAACAGGGGAATGAATGATGAAAGGGGACAACAGGGAACATGTGTGGCCCGTCAGCCCATACCATGCTGTTGGCGCCAGGTACCTGTGTAACTTGCACCCCATACTTGGCGCTGCGACCTAGTCAGGAACATGGCTTGCTTCCGGCGTGTGGCTTTTCCTCTCTGGTACGCTACTCCGTAGGGTTGGTACAATTGGCGATTCGCCGCGTTCTGGTCCCCCTTGGTGGCTGGTGACGGAGCATCTGGTTGCCGTCCAGTAGTATGTAAAGCAGGTGCCTGTCAAAATACTGCCTGTACCTGTCCGTAAAGAGTTACTAATATTTACGGCTCATCTCACCGGTACGTCCTTTAACAGCACTCAGGTAAACATTGGCCCTGTGGGTTCGTGCCCTTTTTTGCAAGAGGAGCAACGGTGTCGATCCGTCTCTCATCCCACGGCACCTGCATTGCCATTCCTGTTGAAACCTGTATTCTGTAGTGAGTAAACGGTAGGGCCATCCATTCACGCCAGCTTGCTGTAGCCTGACCTTTCGGGCCAGTCCACCCTGGGCTTTGCAGTTCCGTCTTCCGCCACCATTCCCGTCTAGCACCTTTCTGGCTTGCATTGTGAGGCTTTCGGGTTGCCAGACAGGGGCCACTCGCCTGCCAGCCTGCCTGCTGTTGGAAACTCTACCCGGTCCGTCGGTAAGCTGCTTTTGCTCGGTCAAGGATTCTTTTGGTTCGCGTACTTGCATGCTTGCCAACGGGGAAGTTTTGCCCTTTGCGATTTCATTCTCTTACCACCCGTCGTCATTACCAGTACCGTGTGACAGCCTTTTCTGCCCTCATTTGCTCTGTTTGCCCAGCTTCGTAAGCTCTTCTAATAACTTAAACACTGCACGAAGCACCACTGCCAAGCTTACACCCACTAGTTGGTCAAGCAGTAGGCCGTCATGACCACACCCTTGTCAGCAAACAGTTGGTTTCCGGCTGGTCATGCATATCATATCCGTTGGCCTCTGCCAGCCCATGCCGTGATTGCGATGGCCACGTAGCAACAAAAGCATGCGGACCTGTTACTAGCACCCTTGATGTTGCTGGGGTTTCTGAGTCCAACTTAACAAGCAGAGCTATAAGTAGCAGTAAATTCAATAACAACGGTTTTATGCTTCCCGGTCAAAGTTATGTTGATGTCGTCTCTGACAAGATGATGGCCTGCATGATGAATGTTGTAACTACCTGTGTGCATGCAGCGCGATATTATTAGGCTGTTGATTACTTTTCAGCGCAAGCAAACGTAGCGTCGTTGTTGGGGGCCACGCAAGCGCAGAAAAAGCCCGGCTTCCAGCCTTATTAGTCTCCTAGGTAATTATCAACCCATCAAGCTTGCGTCGCAACAGTCCGCAGTCATGATTGAGATACCGTTAATCGCCGAATGGTGTGGCGCTCAGCGCTCTACATACCTGGATCGGATACATCTATCAGCAAGTAATTCAAACGGCGCCCGGCTCGTGGCGGATGGGCGTATTACAATTATTTACTCATTAGCCAATTCTTACTGGTTAGCTCCACTGCGTCATTGAAAAGTCTCATTTGTTCAGTTGTTTTTGGTACCGGATGCAGTGTTGTAAATACTGGCGTTGTTTGTTGGCGCCTATTGTGTTCTTGAGTCGCAGCTTCGGCAATACCGCACCACTGCCTGCCTATTATAAGCCAGCACATTCATGGTTTGCCTGGCGGGATATGGTGCCACCACAGGCGGTTTGCTGACCAGGGGTGCTCCCTGCCGCTTGATGGAGAAAAGCACCCATGCGTGCTGGGTTGAATGATCCTGAATTCACAGTTTCTGGGAACAAGTTTGGCATTACCAGTTGGTAGGCGCAGTGTTTGCTGGCACCGCACCGTCGTGAAGCAACCTTACATTCAACAAAGTGAACATTCCGCCTCTACATGCATCTAGTCATCCGGTTCGCTTTTTATCGTCTTTGGCTCTATCACTCAATTTTCCGACCGTGTTTTTGGGCAGTTTCGCCACGGACAGGTCTCGAAGTGATGCTCGCGAGGCTTGCCTCACAGTGGCTACAAGAGCCGAAACACCACACAAGACTTGAATGCGACGCTGCCATGATTCATCCTACAGCACTCCAGGTCTAGCTAGTTAGCCATGCTGCATCAATGCGTGGCGTTTTCTGACATCGATGCCTCACTTTGTCAAGCCCCTTGTCGCCTAATAAGAACACACAGAAACCACGTGTAACGAGCTCATGCATGCAGGTTTTTCCCAGCGACAGCCGAACTAATAATCGGGCACGGTTTAGTTATTAGCTGACGCCTTGCCCCCTTCTCAGGTTTCCCACCACGTACGGCTGCACTAGGTGTCGCCATAGCATGGTTATTGCAGCTGACATTATCCACGCAGTATTGGTTGGTTTCCATGTCGAAGATTTTCCAAACAAGTTCTCTTCCGCATTTTAATTGGCAGCGCACAGCCTATGCGCCTTGCCATGGAGACAAAATCTCGCACCTGGGAGCGACGCTAGAAACAGGCAGTCCCGCACAAATCTGTCAAAAAGGCACCCCTAATGCCGGTACAAGGCTACTGAGAGTATATATGTAATGCCTCCCAACTAATAGGAACACAGTCGAACCACCAACCAAGTGCCGACCTGAGCAATCGGAGTCAGTAACAAGCTTATTAGGGGAACAACATGTACTTAATGTACATCTCCAGCGTCAGCATGGCCGAATTTGCTGCCCTGACTAGCTCTGCCCTACACGAAAATGCTATGGAGCAGTAGCTTTGCAATAAGATTGCGATCAAGACTGGCCTTCTTACTCACTCCGTATGTTGAGAAGACAGAAGCGGGTTCCTGTTTGGAATATGATCATGGTTTTGTTCTCTTTCGCTCTCGTTCACAAGCTATTGTTATCGCCCTCATACTGTAACTTGGAAATGAACTGCGCAACCGTCGGATGCGATCCTGAATTCTGCTCAGCATTCGCAACGAACCATGCTTAGCTTCTGCGGGTACGAGCCCGGTGGATACAACTCCAGTATTCAGTTCCCCGTTCCTGATTTAAACCCTTTTGGGGTAGGACTTCCCCAGTCCCAAAATTGCATATGAAACACTGGGCGCTGGCCCTTTCTCGGCTGGCTGATACCGACGCTCTGGTCCAAGGTTGCGAGTCAAACGAAATGCCACAGTTTCGGCGTCACCACCAAGTTGCATGCACAACGGACCAGTTGTCCATTGGCGTATGATTGTAGGATCCATATCAGCGGCCCAGCAGACCCTGAACTCCTACATGCATTGTTCATTTGAGACTACCGTGTCCGTTTCTAGCTCTCAAGACGATGCCGCCTGAGACTACGGGCCTTCCCGCGTACGGTCCGCGCCACATGTGAGCGGCCTCGGCTATTTCCTCAACGGCGGCAAAAGTAAATATACCTTCTCGGGGCCAAATTCCCAACGGTTAGTTTTCATTGCCGTTGCTTCTGCCTCTGATATGGCTACTTGTGGTCCTCATCGCACAAGCAAATGATTCGGAGCTTCTGTTCGCGCCCGTCACTCCTAAATGGTGCGGAGCGTGAAGAGTGACGTTGCAACAAAGATACTACCTCTTCAAGGATCTCTAAGTGATGTGTCATCGACTCACAGAATTGTGTGGTGATTCCCCGCATGGTTGTCTCTCTTGTACTAGTTTATGTGCCTCATTTGCTACAGTATCGATTTCAAGCCACTTGTAATATAACTGAATGGTATGATGCGGAAAGCACGTTTGTGAATGGTCCTCAAAGGAATCGGTTTATCGCCATGCGAGCGGTTGTGCTACCTCTAGCTCAAAACAGCCAGGACAAGCTCATATGTACAGTCCAAGACTCTGTACACGTTCTACCTACCATTTAAAGGAAACATGAAACCCACTAAGCTTATAGTGTAGAGAAATACTGCTACACATTCAGGCGTTTCTAATCGCAGTCTTGGTGTTGGCAATTCAGTCAAGGTTGCGCGATGTTTAACGAATGCAGTGGGAGCCAATTTCATGTCTACGATCCAGTAATCTCAGTGGTATCACCAGCAACGTGGACGCGTTCAGGACCAGAGTTAGTCACACTTGCCATAGCTGCCTGTTAATCTTACTTGTGTGAGACCAAAGACCTGGCAAGGTATCATTGTGAAATAGCTGAGCGCGATAACTCATCCAACGTTTGAAGACCAATACAGAGTAGTCCTATTCATACACGGCGCACAATTTATGGTATAACTAGTTAGACAAACCCCAGTCGCCGACATGTCTTAATACTGGTTGGAAAAAAAAAAAAAAAAAGGAACCCAACACGATTACACGAGGCTTTCTTCTGGACCCGCGGAAGCCAGCCGACCATCCACTTGGTCCCTCATCCCGGCCGCCGCAATTTAAAAACGAAAATTTTTCTGCTCTGTGCCGTTCACCAACCTCTCACAGATACAAGGGGGTAGTCATCTTGGTTTTTACATTTTGGGTCCTGGCTCATCAACACCCTCTGTGGAGCCCCTGCAAGGTATACTAGTACAAGGACGCCCAGCGAAAAAGCCGGGGTGCAGGAAAACTGGTTTTTGGTCCTTCTGGAAAAAGGGGAGCCTTCTATGCATGGCTAGTCTGTCCCGCCAGCATGGTTTGTTGGGTCTGCCAGTTGATGCAGTATCATCCTAGCAAGGGTCCATGTCCAGGACAGACGGTCATGTACGGAGTACGCCCCCTGTGCGAAGAAAGTGCCAAACGGCACTTGGATGGGTGTTTGCCAAATATGGAAGGTTACCTGATGAGCATGAAGCATCCTTGAGATTTTTTTCTGTGTCCTCAGAGTGCGCGCGTGCTGCCGCAGGATTGGCAAGTTTGCTCTTAGTGGCCGGCCAGTTTGCCTATCCTAATTGCAATAGCCCTGCCCTCTGAGCCGTGTCGTCACAACAAGCAAGTATCTTATTAGTCCGTCAATCAATTCAACCAAGTATTTGATGTCAAGTCTTTTACTTTGCTGGACCAGCAGCACCCCGCCACAACTTTTCTCAGTGCATGCAAAAGTGCATGCAAATTCGAGAATATCAGGCCCCTGGCGGGATTTCAGTGACAAATTTACTTCGCGGCCTTGCCGGGCCGTTTCTCGTATGGACATAACCCAAATATAGCAGAGTGTGCCGTACTATTGTAGAGTGCAGGGCATGCTTCTTAACACAGTGAAAATGAAGCACAGTGGTCCTGCTACGACTCAATCTTGCGACGGGCGGGTCGTCGACATTTCCTGTTTTATGATGCACAGACGAGGTAATTGCTTAGTTTTCCCGTCTCCTGGTCTTTTACTGTTTCCAATTATTTAGTGCCGGTAGTGCAGGGGCTTTGCCGGCAGTGCCCTGCCACCGGACCCTGGGAAGAGCGTTGGTTGCTCAGACGCCAACAACGCCTTGCCTGTTCATTTCGGCACCAATACCTTTTATCTCGGTAGAAGATGGAATTGCCTCGTTGCGTGGCAAACATATCGATAATAAACCCTGGCTACGGTCAGGTGAAACTGCAGTCTAAAGTTGCTTGATCGTTGTTTGCTGTCTTTCGTAAGTCATACTCTACGGGGCTTCCGCCAGGGCCTGGTTATTCACCAGGATCCAGCTTGTTGAGTCATGATGCAGGATCAATGCATGCTTCATGGCACGTTAATTTTGAGGCTGTTCATTGGCGGAAGGAAGTATTGCTTCTTCTGCCGTGTTTGTGGCTTCGGACCAGTGTGCTTCACGGCGTCGCAGTTCTACAGGGTAGGTCACGGCGCAAAATTTCAACTGCACCGGGTACTCTTTCCAGGCAATGGCAGCTGTCACAGGGTAATTAAAAGAACGACCCAAACTTGGGAATTTAGTTTGTTTCGGAGGGGGGGTAGGTTCGTATTTTTTGGGTTGTGGTAATTTCTAGTTGCCTGACTCTCGATTTGAAGGTGGTTTCTGATTCGCAAGCGTGTATATGTGTAAGTGATGGGTGCCTGTAAAATTTCCAAACTACAACTCGTTGTAAGAATGACACTAATATTATCTGGATGGCGAATTGTTATTGGATTCCAATACATGATAGATCCTAATTTATAACACAGAAAGTTTCTGCGCGAGAATATTGAGACATGGACAACTATCTGCCAAACTTTGGAGACCCACATTGGCAAGTAACACTACGACCGACCCCGCCAAGCTGGCTGGTGACGCAGGCAAACCAAGCTTCACCAAACCACTACTTTTACTCTCTAAGGTCTCGTCGAGACACGTCCTCCATTTGAATTGACCGTACTCTTCCAAATTCACAAAGTCCAGACACAGGCGGACCAACCGGATTGGGAGTGTGCATCTTGCCCCATCAGCAGCTACCTTCCTTCTGCCCTCGATTTCCTTCCCTTAACACTACACACCACCGCCGACAATCACCATGTCCATCATCCAGCAGCACACGAGCGCCACGCTCAGCGACAATTGGCGCACAATCAACATTGATGCCCTGACAGAGGATTCGAGTGTCAACTTTGACACGTCGACACTGCACCCACCGCAGCCCGAGATTACCGAGGCCGACGTGCGCGGGCTGGCCGGCCAAGTCCGACAGCTGCTGCGCGGTGGCGATGCCGAGGGAGCTCTCCGCGGATGCCTGGAGACGCCAGTATATAATGGAACTGATGCAGCCAAGGTACGACATGTGCGGATACCGCTTGCTTTAGGAGTCGGGAAGGGTGGTGTGGTCGCGAGAAACATCAATCCGAGAAGCGGCTACTTGCTGTGCTCCGACCTTCCCTGCGACAGAGTAGTTGCGCCTTGAAACAAACGAAGAAGAAGAAAAATCAAAAGAGGCAAAAAACAAAACAAAAACAGAAACAAACTCTGGGACAGCTAGACTAACAAAATTGCACACAGGATGCTCACTTGCAAACACTTGTTGAAGTTCTGCAGTCCATCAAGGCGAGCGACATGACACCACTGCTGAAGCAAATTTATGAATCTCCCGGTGGCAGCGAATGCCTCGACGTCCTGATGAAATACATGTAACGACGTTCCCAGTACAATTCGCCGAATTTCACATACAGCTAACATGGCCATTTTGCAATACAGCTACAAGGGCATGGCCGGATCCCACTCTAGCCGTGGCACCAAAGTCACTCCCCAGTCTACCGGCGGCTTCAGCCAAGTCGGCTCTCGTCCCGGTGCCTCCAACGAGCCTGCGTCGGCAGCTATGAGTGTGATGCTCAGCTGGCACGAGAAGCTTGTCGAGGTAGCCGGTCTTGGCTGCATCGGCAGAACCATGACGGATTGGCGTCGAGTATAAAGGGGGCGATGCTTTTTTTATGTTGGAGTTTGTTGAATAGGTGATCTTTTGCAAGTTTTATCAAAGCCTATTTCAAGTACATAGAATAAAAAAAGAGGAAAAAAACACGCCATTTTGTACTTCCAGTCCTTCCATCTATATTTTTGTTACATTTAAAAGTACATGTCGTTGGTACCTGGCTGGGCCTGAATTACTTTTGCTCCAGGAGGTCCTTTAGACTCGTTTCGCCAGATCCTCTGGGCAGCGGCTGAGGCTGGTTCTCGCCTTCTCGCCAGCCAATCATGTATATGATTCTAAAGGTGGCAGGAATCGAGCCGTCCTCGTTGCCGTGCAGCTCACGATAGATTGCATCGTTGGCTAGCAGCACATCACGACCAATCGGGCCCATTTCGCGACCCAGAATGGCATTACTCTCGCCCATGGCCTGCAGATCCTGCATGAGGGCGTACGTGTCCGGGTAGTCGACGATGATATCATCCACATCGACAGTCAGCATCTTGAAACCGGCCTTTTGCAGAAGCCCACCCACGTCTCTGACGTCGGCCAGCGGGGAGACGTGAGGCGAGATGCCACCGCGGCGCTCCTGGTCGGCCAGCTGGAGAGATGTGCGCAGTTCAAAGAGACTGTCTCCACCGAGCATGGCCCCGATGAAGGGCGCGTCGGGTTTCAGAACGCTGTTGATTTGCGACAGGATCCCGGGGAGGTCGTTGATCCAGTGCATGCTGAGGGAGCTCAGCACGAGGTCAAACGTCGCTGGCTCAAACGGCAGCGTCTCTTCGTCCTCCAGAACGAGGCGGGAGATGTTGAGCTTGTTATTAAAGTCGAGGCTGGCATCGCGATATAGCAGAGTCTCGGACGAGTCGACGGCCGTGAGCTCTGATATGCGTGTGGAGAGGGGCGGTGACTCTGGCATGGCGGGATCCGGGTCCGGGTTGTCAGCAGTGAGAGCGCGGGCAATGTTGCAGCTGTTTGCGCCGAGATCGAGTACCTTTGGAAATTGTCGATTGATGTCCTAGAAAGTTCAAGCTATTAGCAAAAAAATAAAACTTCCCCCAATTGGCAACGACGAAAGTGGGTTGTATTTTGTAGCCTACAAGTAGTCTCTCCGTCACACGCCGGGCGACCTCATCCTTGAGGTAATCTGCTTGGCGGCCCTCGTCGACATTGGCACCGGCACGCTCCTTTTGAAGCCATTTTGTTCTTTTGCTGAAGACCTGGAAGCGTGGCGAGGCGGCCGACGCTACGGCGTAGGAGCGACGACTGAACAGTTCGAATGGTGGTGGCGGCGCGATGCGCTGCAAGGGAAGCCGGGCAAGCACCCTCGCCGCATTAATCAAGGTTAGCCTGCATGCCGACATGGCATTCTATTCGTGCAGGAAAGGGTCTACAAGAGCTGCATGGGTGATAATGGCGAGAAAGGGAAGATTTTGCTTGGGGCTGTAGTTGGCGATGGATTGAAAAGCGCCGTGTCGAGCCGAAGCTATCTACAGCGGGTTTCAAGGTACGTACCGCTCCGCCTGCACCAGCACCACCCTGTTAAGGTTGCAAGGGTCGCAAGACATTCCGCCACTACCAGCACCACCTCTCCTGCTGGGCCTTTCCCCTCGACCACAAGACGAAGCTTGACCGGCCATCTGCATTGAGCAGGCATTAGCTTCTGCACCGTTGATCTAAATTTCTATTGATGCCTCTGCGTTCATATTTTCCCCAACCCTCCCAGAGACACGCGGCCGACACAGTCTTGGGCACTTATCGTCGCTAGCGACTTTGGTCTTGGCCACTCCTAAAACAAGCGCCCGACCGAACCCCCAGGCGAACACATTCACAGCTCGCCGCCAAGCCCCCCCCGTGGCAAGCGCATGCCATTCTCGTATGCCGACTATGCGAATTCTGTGACCTCTTGAACGAAAATCCCAGTAGTGCGCAAGTGCGAGCAAGGTCCGTCAACTTGTTCCGGTTGAGCCGCCCGCCATCTATCCTGAAAGGGGCTTGGGAGACCGGGAAGAATAGCATATGCGCCTTTGACGAGACAAACTCCAGATACGCATACACATTAGCCCACCATGTCGAGCTCAGGAGGTGGCTTTTTGGGCCGCTCGAGCAGTAGCACGGCCAACATGCGTGGTCTCGTCCAGTTCATTGCCGACTTGCGAAATGCCCGTGCACGAGAGCTTGAAGAGAAGCGCATCAACAAGGAGCTGGCTAATATTCGACAAAAATTCAAGGATGGAAGCCTTAGCGGCTACCACAAGAAGAAATATGTCTGCAAGCTGCTCTATATTTACATTCTCGGATGGGATGTCGACTTTGGCCATCTCGAAGCCGTCAACCTCATCTCAGCTGGGAAATACTCGGAGAAGCAGATTGGTTACCTGGCCGTGACTCTCTTCCTGCACGAGAAGCACGAGCTACTTCATCTTGTTGTGAATAGTATTCGAAAGGACTTGCTGGATCACAACGAACTGTTCAACTGCCTGGCTCTGCACGCGATTGCCAACGTCGGCGGTCGCGAAATGGGCGAATCCCTTAGTGGTGACGTGCACCGACTACTGATTGCTCCGTGAGTGCCGCCATGTTCATTCTTGATGGGAAGCTATCTCTAATATGCATTTGTAGCACCTCTAAATCGTTTGTAAAGAAGAAGGCTGCTCTTACTCTTCTGCGATTATACCGAAAAAACCCAGAAATCGTCAGCCCAACATGGGCGGATCGCTTAATACATTTGATGGATGACAATGACCTTGGCGTTGCTCTCTCCGTCACATCACTCGTGATGACAGTGGCGCAGGATAGTTTGGAGCTTTACAAGGGTGCCTACGCAAAGGCTGCTGCGCGACTCAAGCGCATTGTCATTGACTCCGAGTACACAGCCGACTATCTGTACTATAAAGTTCCATGCCCGTGGCTTCAGGTAAAGCTACTGAAGCTTCTTCAGTACTTTGTCCCCTCAGGTTCGTCACGGACATTCCGCATGATTGCGCATTTCTAACCGGTGCTTAGAGGATACCCACGTGCGTAACATGCTTCGAGAAGCTCTCCAGAAGATTCTGAGCCTCGCCACAGAGGGCAGCAAGAATGTGCAGCAAAATAATGCGCAGAATGCTGTACTATTCGAAGCAATCAACCTCATCATCCACCTAGACACAGAACATGAGCTCATGGACCAAATATCATCTCGCCTAGGTCGTTTCATCCAGAGCCGCGAGACAAATGTGAGATATCTTGGTTTGGAAGCAATGACACACTTGGCCGCACGCACACAGACGCTTGCTCCCATCAAGCAGCACCAAAACATTATCCTCGGCTCTCTCAAGGACCGCGACATTAGTGTTCGGCGCAAGGGACTAGACCTTCTCTACAGCATGTGCGATTCCACAAACGCTCGCATCATTGTGGGTGAGCTTCTGCATCACCTGGCAAATGCCGACTTTGCTATTCGTGAAGAAATGGTTCTTAAGATTGCGATTCTGACAGAAAAGTATGCCACTGACGTTCAATGGTACGTCGACATATCTCTGAGACTGATTGCCATGGCTGGTGACCACGTCAGCGACGAGGTCTGGCAGCGAGTCACACAAATTGTCACCAATAACGAAGAGCTCCAAGTATATGCCGCGCAAAACGCACTGCAACACATCAAGTCGGATCACTGCCACGAGACACTGGTCAAAATCGGTGCCTACATTCTTGGTGAATTCGGCCACCTGGTTGCCGACCAGCCCCGATGCAGTCCTATTGAGCAATTTATGGCTCTGCAGAACAAGCTAGCCTCATGCTCATCTAGTACCCGCGCCATGATTCTCTCCTGTTTTATCAAGTTTGTCAACCTGTTTCCTGAGATCAAGCCTCAGCTGGTTCGCATATTCGAGATTCATAGCTTCACCCTCGACTCTGAAATGCAACAAAGAGCCTGCGAATACCTGACCCTTGCCACGCTTCCCACGGATGATCTGCTGCGCACGGTTTGTGATGAGATGCCGCCTTTCCCTGAAAGAGAGTCCGCACTTTTGTCTCGACTGCACCAGAAGCACGCCAATACTAGCGACAGGCGCACGTGGGTTGTTGGAGGCAAGGATGCCAATGCCGAGAATTCCGAGCTTAATATGGCGAAGCCAGGGCTTAAGCGCTCCTTTAGCTCAGCACATACACTGAACGGAACGAATGGCTCTGCAGCCACCTCACAGTCGCACGGCGCCAGTGATCTGGCAGGTCTCGACATGAGCGGCCCAACAGAGCCAGCCAGGGCACCAAATTTGGCAAGCGCAGCACATTTATCGCCAGGCTGGGAGAAGGGCTACAACCGTCTCCTGCTGCGGGCAGAGGGTGTCTTGTACGAGGACAGCCAGCTACAAGTTGGCGTGCGATCCGAATACCGCGGCCAAATGGCCTGCATCATTGCTTATTTCAAGAACAAGAACCCGGGTGAGATCTCGTCCTTTACAACTACGTTGGACCTGGATCGGAGCGAAAAGGCCAATCTGACGTGGGATGTCAAGGATCTGCCTGATAGCACCCTTGCGCCAGGCGGACAAGCGCAGCAAGTCATTATGTTTGAGGCGCGCAAGGCGTTCAAAAAGGGCCCGACCATCCGAGTCAGCTACCTAGCCGGATCGCTGCAAGCGGTTACGCTGAAACTGCCGGTTGCCATACACAAATTCATGGACCCGGCAGAACTGTCGGCCGAAGACTTTTTCAAGCGATGGAAGCAAATCAGCGCCGGCCCAAGAGAAGCCCAGAGCATCTTTGGGGTGGACGTAAAGGCAAAAAATAGAGAAATCACGGAGAGCTTCGTCAGGAGATCCATAGAGGGATTCCGCTGGCGCCTGCTAGATATGGTGGACCCGAACCCGAAGAATATTGTTGGTGCAAGTGTGTTGCACACATCAGAAGGTGGCAAGTTTGGATGCCTTATGAGACTGGAGCCAAATTATGGCAGCCAGGTAAGGATATTACTGTCCAGATTTCTAAAATGAACCTCTATGCTAACTCTGCGTGTAGATGATTCGCCTGACAATTCGTGCGACGGACGAGTCAGTACCTGGTGTGCTTCTCAAGCTCATGCAAGATCACCTGAGCATGGGTGTCTCTGCAGGACCGGACCTGCCCGAGCCTCCCACGAGACAGGAGATATCTGATGCGTTTGGCAATGTCATGGTGACGTAGTATGGAAATAATAGATGAGGCAAGGATGTGAAACCGTAATGTCAAGGCATGTACTTAGGATAGCACAGGGAAGCTCCGTTGTATATGTGTGGGGGGGAATACTATGGCGTTTGGTGGGGATTGAACTGGCCGTTGAAGAAAATTTGAAAGAAAACGATGCAAAGAAAGTTGCCAAAAAAGAGAAGAAGTTGATTAGCAGTGCAGAGGCTGGCGGAAGAAAACCTGTGTCGCTACGTAAAGAAACAAGCACATAAGAATGATAGGACGTTGAAAGATGTGAGCCAATAAGGAAAGTGATTCCTAGGTGACGATGCATCATATTTACATTGATTTACCATCTTAAATTTTTCTTCCGTAGAAAAAATCTATACACGAATCTTGGCATCTGCTCTATCCGGTCGCTGGCCAAAGATTGTGCTGCCGACTCGGACCTCGCTGCTGCCACCGACAATGGCTCCCTCAAAGTCATCACTCATACCCATGCTCAACTCCAGATCTTCTCGCTGCATGCCCAACTCGCTTGCCACGAGATCTCTCTGCTCCCGCAGCGCCACAAAGTCCTCATTCTCATTCTCCGCCGTCGTCGCCCGGCTCCTTGCAATGGCACCAATTGTCATGAGGCCGAGCAGCTTCAGGCTCGGACACTGCTCCACAATCTCCCGACACAGAGCAACCGTCTCGGCGCCAGGCGCGCAGCCCGACTTGGCCTCCTCACCCGAGGTGTTGACCTGGACGTGGACGCCAATGGGAGGCAGCGGCGGGTCGGCGGCGGCGCGGGTGCTGTGGAGGAGCTGTGCCTTCTTCGCCGTGTCCACGCTCGACACGGCAAAGAGGTTGGGAATCTTGGCGAGAGATTTGCAGTGACCGGACTGGAGGCCACCGATGAAATGCCAGTGAATGGTACGGGGCAGGAGCTCAGCCTTTTGGGCGAGCTCCTGAGCGTAGTTTTCGCCAAAGTGAAGGTGTCGGGCGGGTGCCTGGTGGAGGGCGAGAATGTCATTTGCGGGCTTGAGCTTGGAGACGGCCACGAGCCTGACCTGAAATGTGACGAGGCGGTTAGCAATAATTTTATTTTGTGATTTAATAGCTTTTTTTTCTCTTGGCGTTTAAAGCACATGGCCACCCGTTGAATATCAGCCAAAATGCTCATCTTGTCTCAATAGGTAGTGTTACAAGGCGTACATTACGTCCAGCACTGATGGCCGTGACCCGTTGCTGCACGGACGCGAATTGTGACACGAGAGTTGCCACTCTGGCGGGATCTATGCGCATGTCGTCTGTATTATCCGTCATTTCTCAACAGAAAATGTTGTGATTGCGTTGTTGGTGCTCATAAAAAAAGAAGTGTAAGAGTTCAAGGGCAAAGCGTATTAACAGAGGCAACTGAATGTCAAAATGACTAACTTTATGGTTTTGCTGGTACTCTATCCCCCCCACAGGCCAGTTTTGCCGGCTCCTTAGCGGACGGTTTCCCCCGTAATTGCAAGTTCGATGCGCCAGTATTTGCTGCTTTTAACCGGTTAGTCAGCAATTGATTCAACAGGCATTACAGTAGATGGAGCACCTCGGACACTCAGAACTGGTCGATCTCCATGTTAAAACCATTTCACTAACTCTACAAGGCTCGTAAACTTCTGCGCCGCTCAGCCAATCCCCATGCAAGTTACCATTCTAATAAAACCAGTGGAGTGGGCATGATAACATCCGCTCGCCTACCAAAACTTTTCGCTCATTCACGAAGACACTCTTTAACTATTTATTAAAAAGTAGCAACTGTTGCTAATCAAGAGATTTTAAAGGCTGAAATTCTAATTGAAAATTTAACAGCAATCGGGCTAGAAACAAGCTGACGTCGGCTCCCCGTCTGTTGGTTCTAGAGTTAGCCGTTCATGACCACACAACCAGCAGCATGAATAAGTTCCATAGCTCGATATAAAGAGATAGTTATATTCTCTTTCAACCTAAGCAATTTGAGCGCAAATACAGAAATAAATAAATACATAGGAAAGACAAACTGAAGACCCTTTCAGCCTCTATATACAAGCATGTATAAGCTCGAGCTTGTATATAGCAGTATGAGCAGGGGTTTACTGCAAAACTTTCTGCGAGTTGCAAGTTGAGTCTGAACCACAATTCTCATTAGATGAGCGCGTCGTTTCAAGGTAATGGCAGAACATATCTCAGTCGCCACCGGCATTATCGCCAGCGTCGCCGCCGTCATCACTGCCATCATCACCACCATCATCTCCATCATCTCCATCATCACCATCGTCTCCATCATCACCATCATCACCATCATCACCATCGTCACCATCGTCACCACCGTCACCGCCATCACTGCCGTCACCGCCAGTACCGTTGCCAGGGTTGGTAGGGTCGGTACCAGTGCCAGTGCCAGGGTCAGTAGGGTCGGTACCGTTGCCATTGTTGTTGCCATCGCCATCATCGCGCTGCACGAGCTTCTTAGCATCATCATCATCATCACCATCGTCATCACCATCGTCATCACCATCATCATCACCATCATCATCACCATCATCACCATCATCTCCATCATCACCATCATCATCACCATCATCATCACCATCATCATCACCATCATCACCGCCATCATCACCGCCATCGTCGTCGTCGCCATCATCACCGTCGTCACCATCGTCACCGTCGTCACCATCACCACCATCGTCACCATCGTCACCGTCGTCACCATCGTCACCGTCGTCACCATCACCACCATCGTCACCACCATCACCACCATCGCCACCACCAGGGTTGGTACCGTTTCCAGGGTCGCCGCCACCGGTGCCGCCAATGCGCTGCACAAGCTTGTCACCAAGGGAAGCCAGGGAGGACTCAAAAGCATCGAAGCTGTCTGCGCCCCAGTCGGCACCATCGGCGCCAGGAACAGCATCCGAGCCAGTAAAGGCGACGTAAAGAACATCATTATCATCGTGAGCCTCGTTTCCATTGACCGAATCACCGTAGCAGGCTCTTGCTAGCGAGTCAGAAACCTCGCCAATCAGAGGAGGGCCATCATCACCATTGGTGTCACCCCAAACACCATAGACCTATTACTATCATTAGCATTGTTCCCGCTCGGACTCTTGTGCCGGTAAGATACATACAAGCTTGTCGCCGCAGACAACTGCAACAAGGGATAGCGGCTCAACGCCATAATCCTCTGGCTGGAAGGTGATGTAGCCGCTCTTGCTGCCATCATTGCCCAAGACAACAAAGGAATGAATGTAGGCGTTCAAATCATCAACGCCTTTATCATAGCTCTTGACGGTATCGCCAAAGGTTGTCTGGCCTTGAGTGTCAGTGGAGGAGTCACAGCTTCCATCACCATCACCCAAGGCGCCATCGCAATCGACGTCCATGTTAACAAGTTCGCCATTCTTGCCCTGAAGATACATGATGCGGTAGTCAGAAAGATGGTCTCCACAGTATCCAAAGTCTGTTTAAAAAAGGTTCAGTTTCATTCCGTTGTTCCACAGCTAAAGAGTGGCATACTTACTCTTGGAGTCGTCTTCCTGACTGTAAAAGCCACCCTTAAGCTCATTTTGGCAAGACTTCTGGGCTCGGATGGAGTTGTACAGCTCCCGTAAGTTCTGAGGCACATCACGGCCCAGCACTGGGCTAGCGAGAAGCCCCGCAAGAAGGAGAGAGCTTGCGGTCTTCATATTTTTTCCCCAAGAAAAGTTAATTGTTGTGTTTGCTTGTTTGCCTGTGTCTTGGCTGATGGAATATTTTCTGATTTTGCACGCGGCATCGGGGCAAATTTATAGTTGGCATTTTGCTGCTGTTCACTCATTACCAGACACCGGTATTTACGGCTCTTTGGTTTATGAGATGCATATCGAATTCCTCAATGCATATTACCGCTAATTTCCTTTCTGGCTGCTCTTAATGCGGGGATTGCAAGGTACTCCGATGGGATCGACAGTAATGTGGCACGGCCTGGGGAAAGCTAGATGTGACGCTGAAACAGGCAAGCCCGGTTATAGTCGGCGATTGTCCCGTGGTCCCTTGGCCACTTGCTGAAACGGGATTGTACGGGCCTAGGAAGTACCATTAACATAACGGTAGGAAGAACCTTAAAAGCTTTCCCTCCCACCTATCAATCAGGAATAGTGTCGATCAATTATGGTAACGTATCTTACTGCACCATGAGAATGGCGAAATCAAGCCCGGCAAAGGCGGAAAACCGCGGTCTCAAACCGACAAAATACTACAGTAGCAGAAGAGAAGAAGAAAAAAAATAGATTAAAGGATGAGCGTTAATACCGTAAGTCATTCATTCACTATCTGCGGAGTTTCATCGGCAGCGGTCTTTCAGAACCGATGATGATGCGGCGATGGTGACTTTCGTAGGACAGCTTTACGCCATAAAAGTATCAGGAAACCGCCACCGCCAAAAACACTGACAGATTCCTTCCAAGGTTCGAGGAGGAGCCATGCGGCCACGGAACGCACTACCTCGAGTGCAAAAAAAAAGAGACAGGTAAATGGGTGTGCCAACAACAGGAAAATAAAGTACTTTTGACAATATATTTCAGCCACATTAGGCAGACCACTGCAACGTTATTCCTCACGAGGACAAATTATGTAGTAGGGCAATTTGTTACAAAAGCAGTTGGCCGCATAAGATCCTTGTAAGCCACCCAATCAAGGCAATACGAAAACATCAGTGCGGGTATATTAGAGCATAATGAAGGCTATTATATTCCGTCTGAAGAGGGAGATGAGATTCTTAGCTCTGGCGCTAATGTTTCTCCAAAGTGATATTTGCCTTGTAAGGCGCGTTTTTACCGACAGGTGGACGCCTTCGGCAACTTGGAGGTTGATTGTACGATGATTATATTAAGGTGGCGCTAGAGTCAAGTATCTTGGCCTCAGAGACGCAGATGGCGACGCAGAGCTGTCTGGAATGCAGGCTACAAACATCCATCGGCACTTAGCAAGAAAAGGATATCCGTGATTGTGATACGGAGCCCCCTTGAGAGTCCCCCGGATGGAAGGCGTGACGAGAGGAGCATTGGAGATGCCGTGCATATTGCCGAAGAAAAGACCCGACGCTAGCTACGGTGTTTGTCAATGCAACGCCCACTCTGCTTCTTCCACTGAGACCGGGTGTGCCGTGAGGTGGGAGGAGATCCTCGCAACGTATCTTGTTTTAAATTACAGCCAATATAATGCGTCGTAGTGTTAGGACCTGGATGGTGTCATGTTGTACACTCTACCGGCAGGGCCAGCGCATTAGGGTGTACGGGTCGAAATTTGCCACAGGTTAATATGCCATCGTAAAATTTGAGGCCGCTGGCATCGAGGACTACCAGTCTGTCGCATGCTGCGGAGATTGTGCCCGTCTCCGTCGCGGTGTCACTTCTAGGACAAGCGAGACGCTGACAAATCACGAAAAAGTTGTAGTTCTTAACGGCCGAAAGAGAATAACACTAAGGAACCAATTCTAAGAAAGAAAGTGCGTATTCTGCAATGTAGTTGTGCAGAAAGTATCGGCTGTGCCTCCGTTCTACTACATGGAACAAGAGACATATTGATAGCAAGCTAGCGTCCAGATAGAGGCCAGCCGGATTCACTTCCATGAGGACTGGGTGATGGAAAGTGCTCTATTGGCCCTGATGATGATGCTAGGAGCTGAGCTGGATGCGATGGCGACGGTGAGAGTCCTTGGGATGGCGATCACAACCAAGAACTAACTAGGTGGATAAAGATGCCCGCAGAATACTACAATGGAGCTGGAAGCAGATACCAGATTTCCCGCAGGTTCCAACTGCATATCGATAGATCAGCATTAATAATAAGCAGATATACTCCCAATGACTTAGTACGGGAACGGAAGAAATCGGGGTTCTGCCCATTGGACTTCTAAGTGAAACCCTATCCGCGCCGCACGGACCGTTGAATATGCCATTCGCCGTCAATATACGCCCGCCGTCGCCGCACAATAATGCGACCCTATACCAGATGACGGAGAGATGAAGATACTGCGACCATCGTAAGAGTTCGCCATGCCGCATGAATTTGGCTTTGGCTTGCCTCAAACCGTCTGAAAGTTGCCAACTGTAATCTGTAGCGCGTGGTGGTTGCCAACGAACACCTCGCGGCGTGCGGCCGTTCCAAGCCCCGCGACATATATGTAGGTAGTTAGATAGTAGTAGCCTGTGACTATAGGGTTAGGTGAAGGGCCTGGCGGAGGCATCTATGGGCCGTATTTGATTGGAAGTGTTGACGGAAGCAAATACTTTGTGGAGGAGTGCTTGATCGCGATGGTAGGCATAGCACTGAGCTGACAGTTGACACCATAGCGAGAGTAGTAGCAGACATGTTTTTTGTGTGTATTGTAGTTTCATGTAGTTGCGACGAAGCATTCAAGAGGATAGGTAGTGTGTAAAGCCGTGGTCAGCTGTGAGGTTTAAGAATAACCGACACTGTGGGTCATTGAGAAGGCAGCGGTTGCGAGCTGCTACCGCTGGCTGTCAACCACTAATAAAACCACAGAGTGGGCGGCTCATCATCGGTCATATCAACATCACACTTTGGTCATACGAGGAGAAATTCCAGCACCGTATTCTGCTGCAAAACCGCATCGTAAAATCGAATCACTCACAGGATAAAAACCTGGGACATCATCGCTGGCAGCTCAGCAATCACATCGCCGCCAGGAACCCCAACCAGGACGGGCCAGCTCCTCAAAATGACCTCAAATACTAAACTGCGTCGAAGAGCCAGCAGTGCCGCGTCCAGCAGTGGCCACACGCGTGGGCAGTCTCGGCAAATCGTCAAGCCAAAATCAATACACACTGCTGACGAGTTTGTTCAAGACTTTCTCAGCCCCTCATTTGATCCGGCTGCCTATCTCAATGCCAAGTTGCCGCCGCTTGCACCAAAGCCCAGCCCCTCGTCTGCCGCTGGGGCTGTACTGCTGGCAGATCTCTCACACCAGGCCAACGCTCTACTCTCGCAGCTCAATGCGCAGACTACGAGGCTGTCTTCGACGCTGACACAGCTAACTGACGACATTTTGCGCAGCGGGAGCAGACTTGCGTACGAAGTGGAGCTGCTACGGGGCGAGACTCTGAGCTTGAATGAGACGCTGCATGAGACGCTGCAGGATGATATCAAAAGGTTTATACCGGACGGCATCAACGTGAAAGTGGAATCAGATGAAGAGAAGGTTCCGGGAGAAGAGGAAGACAAAAACAGAGAGGAGGGGGGAGCCCAGACAAGGAGCCCAGATGATGAGCTGTCTGTACCCGCAGAAGGACAAGCAGCCAACGCCAGCAGTGAACCTTCCTATGTTCAGCAGCTACGGACATTAACGTTGGTGCGGTCGCGCATAGAGACCGTGGTCAAGACGTTTGGCGAGGCTATGGACTTCGGCTTCCCACCGTCCGAGGTGTCTGTCAGCTCCTCGTTCCTCTCCGTCTCTGCACCGGAACCCGGCTCCCAGCAGCAGAGCTCCGAGGAAAAAGGACAGCAGAATCTTCAGAAGCTGCGTGACGAAATAAGCAACCTGCTGAGACCAGCCAAAAAAAGCGGCGTAGATCCTGTCGCTGGCATTGAAAAGGCGGCTAACAGGATCGAAGAGCTGAAGGACCTCAACACCGTGTGGAAAGGCACGGTCGAGGAAAAGGGACGTAGCCGCTTCATTGAGAGCCTGGCCAAGATGGTCGAGGACAGGCACAAGGAGCTCATGCGCGAGCTGGAGCAGCAGCAGCGCGCCGCGGATCCGTCAAAGAGGGCGACAGCGGCCGCGGCGGTGGTGGAGGAGGCAAGGTCAACACCACCGCCAGGGGGATTTGGTCTGATAAGCCAACTACAAAAGTTGCGAAGTGGATTATAAAAAGTAATAGATAATGTATAAATGATGATAGATTTTGTGTGCCAAGTTAGGAGCTGCAAGCTGTAATAAAAATGCATTTCTCTGTGTCTTTAGTCTGTAAAAGAATACGGAATACATACTGTCAATATACAACTATAATTGGAAAAGAAGAAATTGAAGAAATTGTAGAAATGCCCCATGATCTTGCACCGTCGTACATTGATGCAGTGTCACAAGGTTATTTATTAAAAAATTATTCTCTTTACTTCAGCAACTCACAGTGCAAAATACACAGTACAAATACACAGTGCCCGTCGTAGGCCGCCCCACAATGGTGCACCCCCCATGGCACCCCATACGGGCCAATCAGATGTACTGCTTGAATCGAAAGCGCCTCACGCGGGCGGTGAGATGGCCCAATACGGCCATTGGCAGCCACGCCAGCCATCAGTAGTATCTGGGGCAGAAACGCAGTCGCACAACACCACCAACTGAACGCCCGCCTGTTCCTCACCACGCTCTTGATCGAAAGGTATCCGCGTTGCTGGCGAATTCTTTGGAGTGCGCGTGTTTCTGCGTCTATTTTCCGTGTTCCTTGCCCTGTCGCTGCCACTATTGCCAACGGCACGCGGACAAACGCAGCGCCTCAAGACTTCTGCCTTTCGCCTGCACTGGCGGCCGCTAGCAGAAGTGAAAAGGCTTTAATGCTTCTGCATTTCACCCATATTATTTTCGCATAGTGTTCCTTCCTCTTCATTTTCTCTTTCACAGCCTTGCGATTTATATTGCTTTATATCCAGGCCCTTCTGCTTCCGGAACCAAGGCACAATTCCCCCCAATACAATGGCCACTAGCGATCCGGCCGCTGCCTCTGCGCTTGGCGGCAAGGCCGACCGGCGCTCCCCTCCCGCGGCGTCCCAATCAAAGCGTGATCGCAAGCGGCAAGCTCTTATGGAACGCCTCAGCAGTATGAGCGACAAATTTCAGCGCGAGCAGGATCTTACATACCGCGACCAGCTCCAGAAGATCCAGTTTGAACTCAACTTGGTGCAACGTTTCGACCCTTATGAGGAGAACCCGCTCGACGCGGCCGATGAGCTGCGCAAAGAGCACAAGCAGATCCTAGGCCCCATGGCCAACTCGGAGAGCGCTAGAAGCATGATTGATCTGGCTGGAATTCGTTTCCCTGAGTTCATGGACGACCTAGAGGATCTCGTCGAGATTCGTGATTTTCAGTTGGCGCAGTCCAAGGCATGTTGACCCTATTAAATAACCAAGCACTTGGAACAAGACGAAAATACAATACTAACGCCAAATTATTGTAGAACGAATACGACCGGAAAGTTCAAGAATATAAAAATACACATGCCTACAAGGTCGAGACAGCCAGGCGCGAACACCGGGCCCTCACGAATACGCTCCGCGACCGACTCATCAATACCCTCACACAAAAGAAGAACAGGCTCAATCGTGAGAAGGAAGTCCTCGAGATCAATGACTCCAACGCCCTGCTCCTGAATCCCAATCAATTCAGCTTGACCAACCCCGGCTCGCCTGGCGGCAACCACGGCAAGCGAGCGACTCGTTTGCGCAAAGATGCCGACGACTTGACACTGTTCCCCGACGGCAAGAAACGCAAGCGAAACCAGGCTGGGGAGGAGGACAACAACTCATCCGCTCCGACTGTCCGCCACCGCGCGCTCGATCCCAACAGCACCACGCCGCTATGGCAGTCGGAAAAGGCCCGCGCCATGGCCAAGCAGAACGGCCCCGTCTACAGCATCGATAAACTTTTTACCGACAAAGAGCTTTCCATGCACTACAATACCTCGGCCATTGCGGCCCACATGTATGTGCTGCGCAACCGCGCCAACGGCAATGCCTCGCTGCCGGATGATGACAGCGACTCGGGCGGCAACGGCCTCGGCAACGGCGACGACAACGACAATGACTCGATCCCGTCCGCACCAGCCATGGAGCGCAACGTTTCGCATGCAACCAGGAGCACGCGTGGCGGTGCCGCTGGGGCCACCGCCGCCCTTGCTGCCGTCGCTGCGCAAAACTTTCTCGACGACAAGATTCTCGGAATCGAGGGGATCGCCAACTTTGAGCTACCGGGCAACCTGGACGTCATCCACGCCATGGAGCCGCCCAAGATGCCGCCGCCGGTGCCCCAACAGTACCTCAAGCCGTATCCGCGCTCGTCGGACCAAAATTTCCCCATACCCCTCACACCCGAGGACATTGCATCGGACCTCAGCGTCATGGGCATCTTCAAGCAGTACGACCAGTCGCAGCATCGACCCGGCGCCCACCTGGATGTGCCAAGTGGCCTGCGCAAGGTTCTCGAGGCCGTGGCCGTGCCGTACCACCGCAGCCGATACGTTGCCATTACTGGTGCACCGCGCGATGATCCCGAGAGCCTGCGTGAAAGCCTGGGCATGGCTGGCAGCAGCAGTGTGCGCGAGCAACCCAGCCCTTCTGGTGCTGGTGGCCCGTCCGGTGCCGCGTTTTCTTCCGCTGCATCGGCCATTCCTATGAGCAGGCAGAGCAGCCTGGGCGGTGGCAGCACGGCTATGAGTCGCCAGGCTACTGGAGGCAGCGGAAGAGGCAAAGGTCGACGTGGTTGACATCTTGCAAAGAAAGTTTTTAGCATTTCTTTTGCTTCTACTTCTTTGAAAACTATGTGAGATCCTTCATGTCTATTTCTGGGTCTCACCTATACACTTATGGCGGGCGTTGAAATTTTCATTTTCTCCCTTTTTGGTTGTTCTTTTCCTTTAGCGTTTCTGGCAACAGCCAGCCAAATAACGCTACGATGGTGCTGGATAAACTGTTTTCAAAATTCATTTTCTTCTTCGGTCTTTCTTATGTATGTGTTTATATATCGAAGGTGTAAGGTCGTACTGGATACTGATTGTTTCGTTTCACTACGGGTAAAGAAGACGCATAGCAGGAGTAAAGATGAAATCCCATGTGAAGGAGAAGAAAAAGATCGGCAGCGCAAATGGAATCTCCTCGCCATTTTAGTGCCAGAATAAGTAGGAGTTCTTAGCGTCGGTTTATATGTATTCGTGATTTCTCCTCTTTGGAGTATTGAATTTTTGTCTTGGTCTCAATCGCCTTGAAGAGAGTTTGTAACTATACATTGATATGCGCATCATGCTGGTTAGCCGGCTCATAGATGCGCCACAAGGCCTTTTCATTTATATTTTGTTATTGATGATAGTTCTGCTCGGAGCAATTTTTTTGTTCCCAAATCCATTTATTGCCATTGCTGCCATACAGCGCTCCATATAGATGGTAACAGCGGCTTCTTTTGAAAAAAGACGATGGGAAGGCCATTGCATGCTCCATGACATGTTTATTGCAGTTTTAACAAAAATCTACCATGTGAATTGATTTAATTGCTCCGTTGCATTAATATACACTCCTTTAACGCTACAGTCAACTCTTGCAACAATCACCCCGCATTTCACTCCTCTGCGGCAGGATGCCTCAAGTTCATGGTCCAAAGACCAACGTGCGCACTTCGATGCTCTCACGGCCTTCGGCGTCCACGCGGGTTCGCGGATCCGCGAAGGCGGTGTGTGGCGCGCGGCCGCCAATTCCGGAACCGGGCTTGAGCGACTCGCTGTCGAAGCACTCTAGCAGCAGGCGCTCGGAGCCGGTCATGCCGCTCAGGTAGTACCATTTCTGGGCCGGGTTGTACTTGATGCCGGCCGTCTCGCCCGTGTACCCGTTGTTGTACCTGTGCTCCACGGGGACGACGTCGTCGTCCGCGACGCTGCTGGTCGATGCAAACGAGAGCGGGTTGCTCTCGACAGGACCCTTGTTGAGGGGCCGCCACACGTTGATAAGGCGGTAGCGGCCTTTCAGCAGGGCATCGCCCTCCTCCGTGTCGCCATAGTAGCGGCGTATGCGTTGCGCAACTGACTTGGCCGTCTGGTCAATGTGGACTCGGTTGACGGGCCTGCGGTTCGCGTTTGGGTCGGAGCGGCGGATGGTGTGGTCAAAGATGAAGACCCTCTCTGCGCCGGGAATGCGATCAAGGAGAAGCTTCTCGACTTCCGGGTAATAGTTTTGCTTTATGGAGGCGTCGTCTGTAAAGGCCGTCTCGGCGGAGGTGGGGACGTCCTGGATGACCTGGAAGGCATCGCGGTCGAGGCTGAACTCTGACTCGCGGCCCCGAATGTCGTGGATGGTGGTGGGCTTTGTGATGTCAGAGTAGTTGCGTTCTGGCAGCTCAGGGGCGGGGTCAATATTGTTGTACGGGTTCGAGTTGTCGGTGGGCGGGTGGTAGTAGTTGAGGTCGGCAGTAACGTCACCTCGAGGATACGCTACAGCAGTGGCCATTATAATGTGTATGTTTTTTGTATATCGGGTTTCTTTTATATTGTTCCTTGAAGAATATTCAAGCAGGAGTCAAGGTAAAAGCTGAGCCTCCCAGTGGAGAAATTGTGCCTTTTATTGGGTTGTATGTGTGGTGTTTGACTGAGTGGTGTTGAGTCGATGATGGGTTGGTTACATATAATAATGTGTGGGCAATAAAGAAGAGGGAAATAGTAGTTATATAGTACGTATGATGCTGTATTGGATGTAGTAGACGGGGTGACGGGGTATTGCAATTGTTCCGATCGGGGACACTTGTTTAAATAGCCACTTGAAGTGGAATGTGTCGACAAATGCCAAGTAGTTCTACAGCAATAATGATGTGATTTCAAAGCAGTGGCTTTTAAATCAAGTTCCCGCGGGGTTGACGCTAATAAGCAAAATGGGACCAGGCAACACATACGTCTTGCCGATTAAGTTTCTGCCAGAATGGCAAGGGCATGAATGGTGTACAGTGCGGGCAATTACTCATCAGCTGATGCTTTCGTAATATATTTTATTTGTGAACCATTGAAATAGTCCTTTTTCAATGCCGTGATCCTTATACACGTCATTCTGCAAGGGTGTAGCCGGACGTAGAGAATCACGGCCCCGCACTAACCGGTCGGCGATTACCTACCGATCCAAGCCATTAATGGGCTGTGCGAATTTTCCTGCATTTCATCATTTTTGGAGGCCATGGCGCAATATTCCAAGTCTTAATTACTAACAAGAGAAACTATAGAATGAGAGTGTTTGATTCGAGGGATTACTGGCTCATTGATACCGTCGACGCCGATTACTGCACCCAAATTACAAGGAAAAACGAAACGGATAAAAACGGCAATTACATAATTGACTTAGAGTGCCAGGACAGCCGCAGCGGCGGCAATAACGGCTACAACGGCCGAGACGCCATCAAGAACTGCATCGTTCTTAGAAGGGAAGCCTTTTGGTGCACCACTGCTGTTTCCACTGTTGTCGTTGTTGCCGTTATTGTTGCTGTTACCGCTATTGCTGTTGCTGTTGCTATTGCCCTGATTCGAACCAGAGCCAGAGCCAGAGCCGTTGGTGTTTGAGTTTCCAGGGTCCGAGTTGGAGCCACCAGAGCTACTTGAACCTGATGAACCGGAGGACCCAGATGACCCAGATGACCCGCCAGAGCCGGACGAGTTGGGGGCTCCCGGAAAAGCAATCTCAGAAATCGCTGCGCCTTGATCAATTATACCACAGTTGGGTTTAGACTTGGGGCAGCACCAATAAACTGTTTTGGTGGTTCCGGTGTTGCAGACCATGCCGTTGATGCAGTACTCGACGAGGCTGCTAACCATTGGGCAGCAGGCGGCGTCAGAGGGCACGCAAGCGCCGTTACATACTTTTTGATCGGATGTGCAAGTATCTCGTGTAGTCTTGACATCTATGAAAGAATAGAAGTAAGTAAATTGAACTCTAGAGGGGTGGACAGGAATAAACGCACAACTATTTGAGGTTGCCAATGCGAGACGCGAGGCAGTGAGCATGGCGAGTGTAGCAGAGATGCGCATTTTGGAAATGGGTTTCAAACAAAAAATTTTAGAGGTAAGGAGAATATGAGCAAGGGAGAAGAGGAGGAAACAGAATAGTAATAAATTGTTATTCAATTATGTCGGTACAGCTTTCCTGGTGGCTGAACTTCGTCTTTATTGCAAATTGGTGTACAGGAGGTCAAAATTGTATGCGGCTCGTGGTCCAGGGGGGACAAGCTTACGCTTTTATCAACAATCACTTTATCTTCTTGTCGCTCTTATTTCCCGTTAACACATAATTTCGGAACATTTTGCCGTCTATTGGACCCAACAACCTTTTCAACCTAGCCATAAATCAGCCTTACAACAACGTTGACAATAGTCTTATTGAGCTTGGTGGGGTGCGGCTGAGGCGCTAGGGCCAACTCCTGTCTCATTTATGCGCAGACCCAAGAGCGGCAAGCAAAAGGGTAACCAGTGCGTGAGACTAGTTTTCATGTTGGCTTTGACAGGTTCATTGAGTTTTAGGATGGTGAATGTCAATTTAGTTCGGCAGGGCGGCCTAGGTGGACCAGGATTCAGTCTTGTGTCTGTGGAAATTGCGCCTCGTCGTATTTCGCACTGCGTTTTGGGATAGTATGATTACAAGCAGGAAGTATGTATGTGTGCAAGAAAAAGAAGTAGAAGGTTTGGCCACGTGCCAGAGATTACCCTGACTACGGGGAAGCATCAAGTCTTTGTTGAGATAAAACTGGGAGCAACCACCTGTGGTTAACCTGAGTAAAGAATGAGTGAGTTGCAAAGGAGATTGAAAGTAGGCTGATTGGCCGACGGCATGGACACTGACATGCAGTCTTGGGGAACATTTCAGGCGGATGCAAGGGGGCGCGGTGAGTACCCGGGTGGCATCCGTAGTGAAACGGAGCACACTGCTCCATTTGGACGTTTCCAGGATGGAGGCTGTTAATGAATGAGAATTCCTTTTGCGTGGTGTGTCGCCAGCGTCCTATTTGGCAACTCAGTGGTTAGTCAGCAAGTTTGCTCTTGGGCAAAATTGTTATTTTATGCCGTTTCATGTTTAGAGATGCCTCCTGGAAAGTACTCCATGTATGAGATCCTACTCTGACCGAATGAGCTGATGCTGTCGATGGATAATGATAAAATATTTATTTACCCCTTTCCCTGATTTCTTTTGTAAATCTCAAGTAGCTTATTTGTGTCATCATTGTATTGAAGATGTGCCGGTTTTGTCCCTCTATTTCGTGTCTACCTCCACAAATATGTCCAGAAAACGGCGATAACGTTCTCGCCTGCACCGCCGCATCATCGCGACGATAATTCAAACAGCAGGCTAATTAGCACACGAAACCCCGCAAAAAGCCACGGCAAGCGATCCGAATTTTGTGCAAGGCGATTGCCGTTTTTAGATGTGATGCAAGCCTTGTATCATTTGTTGCTTGCATTTTTTTTAACATCTCCCCCTCATGAAGCAAGGCCACTGCAGAGATCTACGCCATGTCATGAGACACTGGCCTGCTGAAGTATTGGCCACTGTGCGGGCCTCTGTGCCGTTTTATGACTCGCCATCGCCAGCCAGCGCTTGCGACCACCGCGTCCCAGGCTCCTCCTGAATGCATGATATCTTCAACAAACGGCCACAATCTATCCATCCTCTGTATATACCCTTCCATCTCGGTTTCTAGTTCCTTTGCTATTCCAATTCTCCTGCAAAGCCATAATTTCACTACTGTGCCTCGTGCATCGCGCCGTTTACCACTGGCCTGGACAACCCTTGGGTAGCCACTTCAGTAACGGCCACTACTGTCGACCCATCTCAACCATAGGCGTTGAACTCTCATCTTTCTTCTCCATCGGCACCAAACCTGCCCGCATCATCGTCGGCATCCTCATCATCTGAATATTGTCGCTGTCGGCCCGTCCATGAACGGCAGAGGTTGTTTTTGTAACTGAGCGCAAGCTGCGCCCGCGACGCGTGGGTTGCGACTACTCTAGCTAGGCATGGCCCAACACGAGAAACTCCCGGCCATTGGCCCGGCTGTTCCTGGTCGCTCAGCGCTTCCTGACCGCTCTGTAACGATGGAAACCATTGAAGACGCATATGTTGCCTTCATATTTTACTGCAATCCTGCGCTGCCACCTGATTGTGATACTGAGGCCTTGCGTGAAGCTTTCCGCAACCCCCCACGTAGCGGCGGCAAGGTCTTTGACCCATTCGCCATCTACGAGCTTGTCCGTAAATTTTACGACAAGGAAATCAAAACGTGGACCGAACTGACTATGCGGCTCGGCGTCGAGCCTCCGGACCCTTCAAAGGAGGAAAGTGTTCAGAAAATTGCGCAGTATGGCGTGCGTCTCAAGGTCTGCGGCTCCAATCAGCCCCCCTCCATCGTCCGCCGCTAACGTTGCGCTTTCACAGAAATGGCTGCATTCAATGCATGTAAAAGCTTTTTTTGAATATCTTATGGGAGTGTCGAATGATTATTGGACCAACATTCCCATGGACCCTAGCCCCATAGCTCAGCCAGTTCGTGACGGGATTGCCATGGAAGATGACATGGCCCTCAGGGCACTTTTGCCCCATATTCGACCCAAAAGAGGCCGCAAACGACCCGGCAATGAAGATGCTGCCAATGCCAATACTCAGCGCCAGCGAACAGCACCAGACTCCGCAATTGATGAGTATACGCCTCTAGCGGTATGGCCCCACGGCGGAGATGCACGATCTACGCCCATGGATAATGGGCCGATGAGCGCGGTGACTGGCATCTGGCCACCTCATGAAACTACGCAGACGCCGTTGACACGCTGGCCCGCGTCAGCCATCACACCCTCAGTACAAAATGGATTTTGGGGTGATGAGCCAGGCTCCGCAGTGACTCCAAGCAAAGCCAAAGGCCCTAATCAACGACGTGGCGCCAAAAACGTGTCGTCCGCGTGGAAGCTTGCTGGAGACGATGGCATTAAGAAAACACGAGGACGACCGCCAGTAAACCGCACGCCTATTGATACACCAATGACGGCCACGACAGCTTGGCCGCCTACACCAAATCCGTTGCAAACACCCCAGGACAAGTCTGACGCGAATGATTACATGGGTAACGGCATGCTAAACAGCCATGCAAGTCAAGATCAAGACATGGCACCGCCTGTTTCGGTACATCAAGTCCCCCAAGTACAAATGTCTTTTCCGGGACAATCCCAGCATACTTCAACCCACCCACACAAATCCACATCGCATAGCCACCAAGATGGTGCAAGACCAAGTCGGCCAAGCATTTCTTTGCAGGTTCCGCAGCGAAATGGAGGTGTAGTACGTTTAGCAACCCCACCACTCGCACCACATGAATCTTCCCAGAGGACCCCAATGAGATCGGAACAGTGGCCAGGGAGGTCAGACCACCAGGAAGCTATTCCATCGTATGTATCTACAGGCCCGCTGCCTACTTATGATAATATGCACGCGCCACAGCCCGGACAGCCGTATTCAGAGGATAAAAATGGCAAAACGCAAAAATGGGAACCAGCCGGTGCAGCCGGGGGGTCGTATAGTGAAACGTCTGGTGAGAATATCCCAGAGTATTATTTCGAGACAATGGCAGATCGGACCAATGTGGATGCGCTGATGGCGTACTTTGCTCGGGTGACACACGAGTCGGATTGGTACGACGCGGAAGGGCGACCAACTGAGTGTGCATCTATGGAAGAAGCGAGTGCTATTATTAACTCAACGCTGGAGAATATGTATCGTACTGCTACCTCAATGCAGGCTTTTCTCATCAACTTGGCAGCTTTGGCGGGAGCTCGCATGCTCATGACCAACGTGACTCGTTGCATCCGTCTGGGAGAAAGAGAAGACCACACAGCGTACAGATGCGAGTGGGAGTACCGATTCGGACACCTTCACGGTTACTTTAACATGGCGGCAACTGTACCGTTTACAATGTGGCGTGCTCGGCCACAAAAGAGAGAAGGGTCGGGAGGGGAGGACGATGAGTCTGGCAGCAGCGCGCCCAACGGTGGTGGCGTAGACGATCCTGAAGCGCCTGAGTCGTCGAACCCTCGACTACAAGCGGAACATTGGCAGAGAAAGTACAAGTCACTACTGGGCCAGGTTGACAAGATGGACAAGGAGCTGTTTGAACTACGGAACAAGGTGATTGACTCACTTAAGAAGTAAGCGACCTTGTTGGCAGCGGAAGTTGACAGTGATGAGCTATTGGGTTTACGTACTGTGTGATTTCTGTGAAAACCACAACATATTTGGAGTTGGCACTTGTTTTAATTTTTTCTCCTTCTTTTCTCTTTTCTCAATTTCAACTTGCAAGTTTGTAGTATGGGAAACGCATATAGTGGAGAAGCCGTGCAGCTGGTGACGGAAATGCACATGTGGTCGTTTATCGCGTGGAGTTGAGATGTAGCACATCTTCTGGACAACGATTCAAATTCAGCATATATCATGTATATTTTTTAGATAAAGTTTTGCAATGTAACTGTACCACCGTGTTTATTCGTCTTTTGGATTTGCTTGAAGGTATTTGGGGCGGTCTAGGCGTTGTTTTGGCGTAAGGAAAATGTATGCATGTGCTTGAAGGTGTATTCGATTTTTAGAGAATACACCAAGTTCTCGGCCTAGATTAAAATGTAATCAGTTAATGAGGGAAAAAAACGCGCCTATGCACCATCAGATCTGGTTGATTGTGTTGACGCAGCTTTGGAAAGCCATTGTAGGCACTTGACCGGCCGGGAAATGCCGGAGTCTGACTTTCCACATCAGCTTGGGTTGTTATGGTTTTTAAAGGAGAGCGGCGTCAATCGGAACAGGGTGGGCTCGCAAAAGCGACCTGAGAGAAATTAAATATTGGTCTTGATCTTGATGGCTCACAGGCCATTGAGAGTCTTCCTTTGAAGCATTGCTCCCCTTATAATTCACCCGACGTATGGGCTGACCACCCTGCTTGCCTGCTACCCATGATTGCAGATCCCGTCAGCGACCTGCCGAGTCACAGCCGCCCCCTTTAAGATTGTTAGGTCGCAGATGTAGCACGCGCAGTGAGTGCACTATGATGTCCTCCTCGGACGGAATTTGCCACAAATATGAGGGCTTGGCCGTAGTAATACATGTAACCACGATTTGACTCAATGCGACTGACAGGGAGGTCTTTTTCAAGCCTCGTTATTAGTGGCGGAGGGAGATGGCTTAACGGATGGCATCCATCGTACCGGGGCTTGCTGTGGCGTAAGGGCCAGCCGGCAGTCTTGATCCAGAGGTAGCCGATGAGAGATATCGGGTAGATGTACGGAGTGGCTACACGACCTCCTTGTATGGGGATGGATAACTTGTTTATCATAATACCATCATCGGTAGGCATGGAAGTTCTGTTTTCTAGTAGATCGACGGGGACAAGAATACGTCGTATCAGATGCTGCTCTTATGCGTAACAAGTTGGTGGCAAGATTTTACAATTTTGATAGTTTTCGCACAGGTGTGATATAACAGCCCAGGTATATACTGAGAAAGGACTGTCGCAATCAGGCAACCCACCGAGTAGATTAGGCGGCTGTTGATGTGGCCTTGCTGTGGTCCTGCTGTTCCCGGCGTAGATGATGACAAGAGGAGTTGTCTAGACGGCGACCTCCTAGACAGCTACCTTCTTGGAACATGTTGCTGTTTCGTTGTGTGTTCCCCAATATGAGTACTCCCTTTGTGGACTGGTAAGTAATAAATGAAATTGGAGTTCCTGCACTCCCCCTCCCAACACCCCATGATCATACTCACTTGTCACTTCCCCACCTAACTAATGCAGTCTCGCTTCGCCTTAGTTAATTTTAGCCTTGCTTAACTATTTACCACTTACAGGTTAGTTGGGTTAGTTGGGTTAGTTGGGTTAGTTGGGTTAGTTACTACCTAAAACTACCCAGGTAGTAACGTACTAATGAATTACTTGCACACAGGCTTCGTTCTTCTAATTTCGCCAACGCTGGGCTAGTTCTCGGCGCCTAAAAGCCTATTCTCGACCCAAAGTCCCTGACTCGATCAACCATCCCAAGTCAGCACTGGAACAGCGGTTTGGTCTGAATAATCGAACGGCATCGCCGGCTAGCCGGCAGTGGATTCGTCCTTTCTCTCGTCCGAATTTTTTTTTTTTTCAACTCTTGCCCCAGGTTTACCTCCCGGCGGCCCGCCGACGGCGGGTTGCTTTGACTTTGGCTGGTTTATTTGACCCCAGTCAGCCGCCACATTTTGCCCTGGCGTCGCCACGACTGGATCCCCAAATCGTCTTTTCTAGTTCTCCTGGGTGCCATTTCTTGGAGTACGCATTTCCCCTTCTTCATTCTCCTTTGAACCTGTTCCATCGTTTTGTCGCCCCATTGCGAAAATCGCCCCATGTCGCTCCATCGACAAAGGCGTGCCTTACCCACCTAACCTTTGAAAGTAGTAGCTGGACCGCTCTTAACGACAACCAAAAACCCTTCTTCGCTCTTTTTTCATTTATTTTTTAACGTTACAAACTTTTGCCTTTGATGCGGTGCCGGTCGCAAACTTAATTAAAGGGCTGCCCTGGCTAGTTTTCCTCGTCTCGCCCGTGGAATGTTAACCAGTACCCACCTCCCACGCGACGCTTCCCCAAGCACAACCCGCGATAGAGGCAGCAGAGGCATGGCCGCGGCGTCTGCGGAAGCGCCAGATATTGAAGTGGTTACTTGGTAGGTAACTTCCTGAAGGAAAAAAAAATTGTCTTGGATATGATCAACTTGTTGGATTTTCTCCCTCCATTCTGACAGTTGCGCGCAAGCCGTTGCGCCACTGTACCGTTGACTTCCCCAGACTGCCTGCTCTCCTGCACACAGCCCCGCACAAACCTTGAAGACTGACCGTCCAAACTATCTTATCAGCTCAACGTCACAACATCGCAATGGCTCCTCATCCTCATCAGCAGAGGCGGAGCCCGGCTACTCCAAGTCGGATCCTCCCAAGATTAACTTCAATGCCAACATTGAAGCTAGGTACGTCATTCCCGGCATTGAAAATGGTACCACTATCAATACCTGACAGACACTGACGAGAGTTGTTTTTGCGCCACCACAGAATCAAGAACCCTCTCGTTGGCGTTCCCCGCGCAACTTTATTACGAGATGTCGATGAATTCTGCCGTATCAAGGGCATTGAGCAGCACCGCGATCTGATGCGAAAAGGCGCCCTCGTCGCCCAGGACCCGACCGGCTACGAGGACATTGACGGCGACGAGGCACTTACCGAGCACGAAATCGAAGCACTCCGCGATGAAGTCCTGCACAAATGGCGTGTGCCCCGCGTCCTCCTCCTCACAATCGTCACCTGCTCCATCGGCGCCGCCGTCCAGGGCTGGGACCAGACGGGCTCCAACGGCGCCAACTTGCAGCTGCCCAAGGCCCTCGGGATCGGCGGCACCTCGACTGAGGACCAGCTCCTCGTCGGCCTCGTCAACTCGGCCCCGTACATTGGCACCGCGCTGCTGGGCTGCTGGCTCTCCGACCCCATGAACGACCACTTTGGCCGCCGCGGCGCCATCTTCTTCTCGGCCAATTTCTGTCTGTGGCCTGTCATTGGCAGTGCCTTTTGCCAAACGTGGCAGCAGCTCTTTGTCTGCCGCCTGCTCATGGGCATCGGCATGGGTACCAAGGCTTCGACTGTGCCCATATTTGCCGCGGAAAACTCGCCCGCGCCGATCCGCGGTGCCCTGGTCATGAGTTGGCAGCTCTGGACCGCCTTTGGCATCTTCCTGGGCACCTGCGCCAATCTCGTCGGCGAGAAGATTGGCAGCGACGCATGGCGCTACCAGCTCGGCGCTGCCTTCATCCCCGCCGTGCCGCTGGCCATTCTCATCTACATGTGCCCGGAGTCCCCGCGGTGGTACATCAAGAAGAACCGGTATGCCGACGCCATGAAGTCGCTGCTCCGCCTGCGCAACGATCCCATCCAGGCCGCCCGCGACCTCTACTACATCCACGTCCAGCTGCAGGTCGAGCGCGAGGTTGTGCCCTCGAGCCACTACGTCCGGCGCTTCGTCGAGCTGTTTACCATTCCGCGCGTACGGCGCGCCACCCTGGCCGCGTTCACGGCTATGCTGGCGCAGCAAATGTGCGGCATCAACATTATTGCCTTTTACTCGTCGTCGGTGTTTCAGCATGCCGGCGCCTCGGACTTTCAGGCGCTGCTCGCTACGTGGGGGTTTGGGCTGATTAACTTTCTCTTTGCGTTTCCGGCCATCTGGACGATTGACACGTTTGGCCGCCGCTCGTTGCTGCTATTTACGTTTCCGCAAATGTCGTGGACGCTCCTGGCCGCGGGCCTGTGCAACCTCATCCCGGGCACAAAGGGCGCGCACCTAGGCCTCGTCGCGCTCTTTGTGTACCTCTTTGCTGCGTTCTACTCCCCGGGGGAGGGGCCCGTGCCGTACACGTACTCGGCCGAAATCTTCCCCCTGTCGCACCGTGAGGTGGGCATGGCGTTTGCCGTGGCCACGTGCCTGTTCTGGGCTGCCGTGCTCTCGATCACGTTTCCCGTGATGCTGGGTTCGTTTGGTGTGATGGGATCGTTTGGCTTCTACGCGGGGCTCAACATTGTCGCGCTGGTCATGATTTTTCTATGGTTGCCGGAGACGAAGCAGCGGACGCTGGAGGAGCTCGACTACATTTTCGCAGTGCCGACGCGCGTGTTTATGCGGTACCAGGTGACCAAGACGCTGCCGTGGTGGTTCCGGCGGTATATTCGGCGCGACAAGAATGCGGTGCTCCAGCCGCTGTATCAGCTTGATTTGGAGGAGCATCATGATGCAGATGGACAAGACGAGTCTTTTGAGAATGACAAGGCAAAGGTTGAGCTCAAGGAGATGGTGGGCTTTACGACGGGGATTGATCCGCGGAATGGTGAGGAGTCGTCTTCGCGGTCGTCTGATATTATACACTGAAAGTATATCTGGCTTTGAATTTGAATTTGTGGCTTGGCATGGATTTGTTTGATTTTTTTATGGTTTGTTTGACATCATGGGACGGCGTTGGAAAGGCATCTCATGATATGACTAAATTGCAGTGTTTGGATATTGGGGCCAATGGTTTTATTACTTGGTCGGTCCATCTGCAAGAAAAACATGGCGCTTACTGGCGAAATTGGAACGATACCCTATAGCTAGCTCTTTTGTAAATAATGTATTTAGCGATGATGCGCAAATAATAGCTTGAATCTCAGCTGTGATCAAATGCTACACCTATTGAGAGCATATCGTGCCGCTGCGTGCATCAAGCTGCTGCCAGTAGATTGGAACATGCAGATTTATGAGAAACCCACATTTACGCAGACATCCCTACGTCTTTCTTTGCATTGAGTCTGATGAATCTAACAATACTCCGACTGGCAAGTCAGCAAGTCTATCGATCAATGGCACAGCCGGCCCCGACTGATACTGATGGACTCAACTCTTGGCAGTGGGGAGAGTGGACACGCAGGCAGGCAGGGTCGGCCAAGTCCACCTTGGAGAATGACGTCTGCAGGGAAAACCTTGTCATGGCGTCCTGACAGCTGGCATTGGCATGCTGGCAAGTAGGCCGAGGACACATTATGTTTGTTGAGCGGCAATTTGCTACTAGCTACCCACATTATACATACCATCTGGTCAGTAGCTTGAGTGAGAGATGAGTTGGGGAGCCGACAAGCCGATAAGTTGACGAACCTGATGAATCCATCGACAGGACCCCAACATGCCTTGCCAGAGTTACAGCGCCTCTCTTTTCCCTTCACAGGTTCGAGTGTAACCCAAGACCCCATGCAGTGGACCATCTATGATGCATTGGCTTGCGGTTTGGTCCAATTACGCGAACATGCCAATTCAATGGCGGAAACGGGATGCCACCATTGAGCGCGAAAATAGAGCAAGGAAAGTACAAAGCTTGTACGAGCAGTTTAAAATGATTTTCACTTCTGATTTGCGTGTGCCCGGCTTCACATACTCATCGAGGCCAAGCGCTGATCCAAATAGGGAATACGAGGCGCTGCAGTGTGTTCCCTGTTGGGCCACGGGGTGCCCTGGAATGGGGAGAGGGCGTGGCTGAGCAGGACAAATTGGGTAGAGTTTCCTTGATTAAACCCCTGGCGTCAGCCTTAATATAGAAAGACGTAAAGGCTGGCAACGTGGTTTTGCAAATTGAAATCAATTTATTATAAGCCCGGTTGTGCTGTCACTGTCACCCATCACATGGTTGCCAGTGAATCAACAGGGGGCAGGTACCTAATTGTACGCTGTATGTACGACAGTAGGTACCTTACTAAGATACCTCTTGGCGGGAGGGTAACTAGGTACATCCAAGACACCAAGTTACAGTGAGTGATACGGTACCTCTGGTTGGTTTGGGATTGGCGGTTGGTGGACCGGCTCCCCGTTGTTTCCTATCCACATTAAAAATAGATTTTTCTTCCTTTTGTTTTTTAGGGGCAGTTGGGGGAGGTGGGCTAGTGGGTTAGTGGGCAGATAACTCTTACCGGGCCCGTTGTTGCAACACTTGTACCGCTTGCTGCTGTAGCTGGCCCATGGACAAGTGGTTCTATAGTGGGCTTTCTAGTGGAGACGATGACAACTGCCTGGTGGAAAAGTCGCGGCCGCTTTTATTTCGGGAACTGATGCTAGCCCCCCAGCCGCCTGTAGAAGAACCACCCCTCACTCTCTGTGATCTTAAAGCGGCTTGCCGCTAGACCAACCAACCCACTCTACTTTGCTGGTACTCCGTACTTCAGAAAATGATGCGCGCTCGACCCTTGCTTGCGAGTTTCATGTCCTCCCCCTCCAACCCTCTACTGCATTCTGACTTGCTCGGCCTTCAACATCCTTGGCTTGGCTTCACATTCTCTTTCTTCTCCTTCGTTTCCTAAAATTTTTTACCTTTTCTTTTGTGGTTCCCTCCCCCTGTGCCATCAAAAATTCTCTCTTCTTCCACCACCCCCCCTTACCTTCGTTTACTTGTTCAAACCATTTTTTCTTGCCTGTCATTTTCACCTCCGATCTCCTCAACATTTCGCCAAGGCTACGATATAGATAGCATCGACACTACTTGTTACCTTATTGATCGACGCTTCTCCTCTTCAGGAGAACCACCGACCCGAAATTCACGAGCTTTTCTACCCACCTAAACATCTTATACGACCCTGATACATATCACGACCATTTTGCATCTGAAGCAGGTCTTCAGCCCAACCGCCCTACACGAAAGCTTTTTTATTACACCTTTATAATTCATCTTTGTTCACAAAACCTGTCGTTTTCCAAATCTACAACAATTTTTACTGCCAATTGATCCCTGGGTGTTTCAATTTGACGCGGATCTGATCAACTTGCATTCTGAAACAAGGAGACGACTCCACACATCACAAACGGCAGAACATTGTCTCGCTGTTCTTGTTCGATGAACAACAGAAATCTCTCCCGCGCGTCTAGACATTCGTCTGGCTTCGTTCAGCTAGACGGCGGCTCTCAGGTGAACATGGCAGAAAACGACATCCCTCTGACTCAGGTCCGGAGCTACGCCTCCTCCACCGGCGCCCGCAAGCCTGGCGCATTCAACCACGACCCCCAGGACAGCAGCGGCTCGACAGAGATCCATGGCGAGAAGGCTGATCACCAGCACGGCCACCACGGTCGCCGTAAAAAGATCGCTCCAGACGGTCTCAAGCGCAGCGGCACAGGTGACGAAGACGGGCACCGCAACGCTCTCGGCCGTCTGTACGAGAAAATTGTTGGCTTCTCCGTCGTGACTAGATACATGGTCTATGTCGTCCCTGTCGGTATTCTCCTGGCCATTCCCATTGTCGTTCTGAAGGCTACTGGCCACCGAAACGACATCAAGCTCGGCAGCGAAAAGGACTCTAAGGGCGGAACCAAAAATGGACCATCACTCTTCAACCTCTTTCTCTGGATTGAAGTTACATGGTTGACCCTCTGGGCCGCCAAAGTTGTTGCTCTCATTCTACCCCAGCTATTCATGGCCGTCTGTGGTATTGTAAGCGCTGGAGTTCGCAAATATGCCACTGTTCTCCGTAATCTGGTCATTCCCTTCTCGCTCTTCTTCTGGGCCCTAGCCACCTGGGTTACTTTCAGGAATCTCTTCAGCGACGCCATAACCATCGGCATTAGCTGGTGTGTGAACCTTGAGCGTGTGCTTGGTGCCACTTTTGCCTCGTCGGCCGTCTTCCTCGCGGAAAAGGCCATTATTCAGCTGATTGGCGTCTCCTACCACCAACGCTCCTTTGCCCTTCGCATCAAGGAGTCCAAGCGTGAGATCCGCCTTCTCGGTCTCCTCTACGAGGCATCACGCACCCTTTTCCCGATGTACTGCCGCGAATTCGCCGAAGAGGACTACGTCATCGACGATAGCATTGAGATGATGCTCCGCAAAAAGGCTGGACACAAGCGCGCTGGCTCTGCTACTCCCATGAAGCTCATTGGAGGGGTCGGCCGCATTGGTGACAAGTTTACTACCGTCGTCGGCAACATCGCGTCCGAGGTCACCGGAAAACAGGTCTTCAACCCAAACTCTGCCCACACCGTTGTCATTGAGGCGCTGGAGAAGAGACTCCCCTCGGAAGCCCTCGCCAGGCGTATCTGGATGTCCTTTGTGGTGGAGGGCAAGGACGCACTGTACATTGAAGACTTCTACGAGGTTCTTGGTCCTGCTTACAGCACTGAGGCGGAGGAGGCTTTTGCTGTGTATGACTCGGATATGAATGGTGATATTAGCTTGGATGAAATGATTCGCAAAACGGTCGACATGGGCCATGAACGCAAAGCCATCGGCGAAGGCATGAAGGACATTGGCCAAGCCCTGCGCGTTCTCGACAAGGTTCTGTTATTTATTGTGCTCCTTATTGTCATCTTCATCTTCCTAGCCTTCTTCAAGAGCAGCTTCGTCACTGTTGTCGGTACCGCCGGTACAGCTCTACTCTCCCTCTCCTTTGTCTTTGCTGTTACCACTCAGGAATTTCTTGGCTCGTGCATCTTCCTGTTTGTCAAGCACCCCTATGATGTTGGCGACCGCGTCGACATTAACGGTGGCCAGATGGTGGTAGAGCGCATCTCTCTTCTCTACTCTGTCTTTAAGCGTCTCGACAAGTCTCAGGTCACCCAAGTTCCGAATATTGTTCTCAACGGCCTCTGGATCGACAACATTTCTCGCAGCAAAGCCATGAGCGAGAGCATCGAGGTAAATGTATCCTACGACACCAGTTTCGAGGACATTGAACTGCTGCGGCTCGAGATGGAGAAGTTTGTGCGCCACCCCGATAACTCGCGCGACTTTCAGCCCAACTTCTCGATTAGCGTTGGTGGCGTTGGCAATCTCGACAAGCTGGTTCTTTTCATCTCCATTAAGCATAAGTCCAACTGGCACAACGACTCTGTCCGCGCTACGCGCCGCTCCAAGTTTATGTGTGCCCTGGCCCAAGCCCTCAAAAAGGTTCCCATTTACGCCCCCGGTGGCGGTAACGAGCCCCTGGGCGGCCCTGGCAACCCGAGCTACTCGGTCGCCGTCACTGATGAATTTGCTGCGGTGAGCCGCGACAAGGCTGCTGGGACAAAGGAGGCTGCACGCATGGTGCCCAGCAAGACGGACCAGGATGGCAAAGACACGGCCGAGGCGGAGAAGCAGGCCATCTCGGAGCTCACCACCATGCCTCTTGCCATTGACACCACAATTAGTGCATGGGATGCCCGTGATGACAAGAGTCGCGACGACAGGAGCGTCAGCGCTGTGGGCGACTCGCCCGAAGATGCTCGTCGCTCGCGCGATCTAGAGTCAATCCGCTCCGAGCTTCTCAAGAAAGAAAGCCAACGGGGTCGCCGCAAGGCCGGTGAAGGCCTGACTGGCGCGACGGGTCTGACACCGACTGACTCCGGCCCGGGTGGCTTCCCCCATGTGAGAAGCCCACGGCTAGAGACCTTTGATGAGGAGGCCACCACAGATATGCCGTCTTCATTCTACGACCGCAACCACCCTGCCGAGACGGCTACTGCCGGTGGAAGCGGTCATCCGCAGGCTGGGTTCCAAAATGTGCGCATCGATGATGAAGAGGAACCGCGTCGATCAATGTCGTTGAATGTAGGCTCGCAAGCGGTTGGTCGTCGACCATCGCGAGGCCCATCACCATCCAACTTTCGTTAGGTGGAGGAAAGAGTAAAGATGGCGTAAGGTATCTTGGAAACTGAAGAGAGTTTGCGCTCGTTTTTCTGTTTATTTATGTTTCTATTTGGCATTGGCAGGTGTAAACAGTTTTCTTTTTTATTGTTGCCAGGTTATCAGAGTGGCAACTTGATAGATTTATAGACAGGGAGTTAGTTATAGATGTTGATGTTTTTGGGGCTTTTTGCCTTTTTATTTTCTCCCGGTGTTGACTGATGCATACTGTGTCGATGTTGGTCAAAATCCCGTGCCTATAGAACGGTGACCATAATCTACGAATGGAGTGGACTCAGCCCTGCACAAGGAGCCAGTCTCTTTGAACGTCGACAGCCGCAGCATTCTGGACTCCCAGGTTGCAGATCGAAAAATTTGTACCGCACTCCTGCATTTATATTCGTTATCCTTACTATGGGCATCCTGAAATTTGTGGACGATTCCACTCCATCATATTTTTCTTCCCATTGCCCGTTGTCTGGGGTAGCACTGAAAAGCTATCTCAAGATGTGGAGCCGTCACAACATCGTTTCCTTCCTCCATCCTCCTTCGGCCTGCTTGGAGTAGCATGCCAGGTATCAGATAGCAAACCAGCTCTGCAACTTCTCAACGCTGAATGCTTTATCGCGAAATATAATAACAGGTTGCTCTCGCATAGACTGCATTTACGAGGCAAAACAAGACTTTGTCGGCGCCCGGCCGTTCCGCCACGATGAGTGACTGATGGCTCCGGTCCATAACTGATACATATAATTTCGTACACGGCTAAAAGTGGTTGTGTTTTCATTAGCCATGGGGAGAACCCTGCCGCTCCGTGAGGCCTTCTCCGGTATATTCGGGAGCATCAGCGTGACGGCTTCCATGTCCCTCACTGTATGTCTTCACCTGCTATAATAGCAAAACACAACCGCGTAGTTCTGTCGCGAACATTCATTCATAGCCCTCTGAATTCCTGCTGATACAACTGCACAGATTCCTCAGCTCCTGGCCAACTACAGAGTCGCCAGTGCGGATGGCCTGAGCACGACCTTTCTCACCATGTGGCTCGTGGGGGATGCTTGCAACCTCCTTGGTACGTAGATACCTGTTACCGTTTGAAAACCACATGTACTTTGAGCATGAACAGCTTTGAACAGTTGAAACAAAGCTATTCGGCACTTGTGCATCTGCACACGCTTCCGTACAATGAAATATCCGTATCCTAACTGATTCCTATTCAGGAGCGCTGTGCACCCAGCTGGCCCCAACAGCGATTGTCCTAGCATCGTGTCTGCTTATACTCGACTCCCTTCTGCTGATCCAGACATTTTATTACAACGCCAATAATAGTAGCAATATCAATGGCTCTACAAACGCCAAGAGCGTAAACAACACACGACTACCCATAGTGGAAAGCGAGGATACTGTCAACGAACCTTCTGAAGCGGCGCCACTACTGGAGGCGCGTCGGATATCTTTCACAAGCTTCTCGCATGATCCACCCGTGCCACCAGTTGGTAAAGCCAGCTCAGATGTCCGTGACACATCGGAGAGCAGACTGTGGTTACACAACGTCCTTGGGCTTCTTGCTGTCTTTACTGTCGGAACCTGCGGCTGGTTCATCTCTTATACAACAGGAATGTGGGATACAGTCGGCCCCGATCTTCCCAAACCTCCAGCCGGCAAAATGCCACTACACATCATCGGGCCGCTGCTTGGTTATGTCAGCGCTGCGCTGTATCTCTGGTAAGCTTCAAAAGTGAAAGAATTAAAAAGAATAAAAGGAGAACTCTTTCACCTGCTAACGGTGTTTACTAGTGCCGAAATCCCGCAAATTCTGAAAAATTACAAAGCAAAGTCATGCGAGGGTCTGTTGCATTGGAATCAGTAGTCGATCGCTTTCTTCTCGGCTAACAGATTGCAGGTCTCTCGCTTCTTTTCTTTATGTTTTCCTTTACCAACAATCTCATGTACGGTCTAAGCCTCCTCGTCTACTCCCAGGAAAAGAACTACCTCATCAATGCTGTGCCCTGGCTGCTCGGATCGCTGGGAGCCATGATGGAAGATGCTACGGTATTTGTCCAATTTCAACTATACCGCACCAATCAACCCTATTGCTGAGTGAATGATCGGTCATCTTCAACTTTTTTCTGGGTTGAACACCACGGCCGTAACGTTGTACCAGATGCCGCGGACGTTCGTATACCAACGCCATCAAGGAAATCAACGTCAAAAATTAATTATCTATAGTCTAATAATCTATGCGCCCTTGTCCGCATGGGTCTATGTATCTATCGTGCCCCTAGGCTATAATTTTTACGACTGCCATCTGCTTCAACTGTCTATATATACGCGTCTTACTGCCCTCGTCGACACCTTTTTGTTGAGGAAATAAAAGAACCGCTCAAGTCGCTACAGAAATACTTTTATTTGGACTTTTGTACCCACTTGAGAGCGCCAGGGACAGATTCATCAGCAGCGACAAATTTGCACTGGGTAAAGTTTGACCAGAGCTGGCCAAGGAATGAACGGTCATCCCGGTGGTACAATTCTCCAAGGACGGGCTTCAAAGCATCGGTGGCCTCTTCAGCATAATAGAAGGGAATGCGGCTAAAAAGTATCTGGTAAGAACATGTAATTGCCAAAAGGTTTGTGATGGTCAAGTACTCACGGGAATAGATGGTGAACGACATGGTGCTCAATGATGCCGTGGAACAGATGACGGCCGATGAAACCAAAATCACGATCAACAGTGGCCAGGGCACCCTTGACAAAGGTCCAGTGCTCAGCCTCGAAATGGGGAACATCAGTGTGAGTGTGGTGGAGGTAGGTGATGGCGACTTTGGACAGCTGTTAGCGCTGAAACGAAAATGCAAAAACATGAATAAATGCGGGGGGTGCAGCTTACTGAGCCAGTGATGAACCCAGACATAAGGCTGGAGGTAGAGGAGCACGACAGTCGAGGTGCCAACAACGCCCGAGAGCCAGTACAGGGCCGAAAAGGTCATGAGCAGACCAATGTCAGACAAGACAATAAAGGGGGCCTCGCTGCGACGGAAGACGGCGCTGGTGGGATCAAAGTGGCTGCGGTTGAACAAGCTCGAGGTGGGCTTCTGCTGGCTGGCTGATCCAGCGGAGATGTTGAAGAACAGGTAAAAAACCCACGCGAAGAGCTGGTGGAAGATGAGCGTAATGGCCTGGTACACAGGAGTATCCTCAAGATACTCCATGTCGAAGAGAGGCTGGCGCTGTTCATAGTCGGACTGCTTCTTGGGAACAAAGGCCATATCCTTTTCCATGTGGCCGGTGAACATGTGATGGCGGTGGTGAGAGAACTTCCATGAGTAGTATGGAACCATGAGGCTGGAGTGAGTGAAGAAGCCGACAACGTCGTTGAGCAGGGAGTACTTGGAAAACGCGCCATGGCCGGCTTCGTGGCCGAGGATCCAGAGGCCGGTGCAAATGAGGCCTTGAACGAAGCCGTAGATGACCCAGGCGGCGACTCTCAGATAAGTGTCCTCAATGGCGGGGATGAAGCGAACGGCGGCCCATCCAAGAGTGCCAATCATGGTCACGTCACGGACGACATAGCCAAGAGAGATGAAGGCGGAAGGCTCAAAGCAATGCTTGGGAATAGCCTGACGCAATGTGTTGATATCAGGATACACTGGAGGAACTCCTGCAGAGCTGGAATTTGAAGCGCAGAGAAAAAAAGTTAGGGAGATGAAGTTTTCACGTGCAATTGCCTAAAGAGGGCGAAAAACTCACACCGAAGTCTTGATTTTGGAAGCCCTTTGCGACATGATTTGATTGTCAGTCTTGGCAGGATGGAAGGCAAGACTTGAAGAAGAATTGACCAAAGCAGAAGCCAAGATCACGATGATACTGGGGAATAAGAGTGAAGAGTGAGAAACTGAGGAACCTATTTCCTAATCTTTTTTGGTCCCTTTTTTTCCACCCGACCCAAGGCTAATTTTAAGAGCCAAAATTTGGCGAGGCGCTATGACTGACTGGCCTTATCCCTTTGATAGTGGAGGAGCAGGTCGGAAGTGTCTCCTGCTTCTGGTATACCCACAAGTAGCAGGAGACCTAAAAGATACATACCACAGACTGGGGCATGTCACCGTATGTGTTGGCAAATAGGGGGCAGAACAGGGGACATACGAGTATTTTTCGGTACCCCCTGGGTTCTGGGGCCAGAAGAAGGCGTTTTGGTCCCTGAAAGTCCCTGACTTGTGTGGGTGGATATTGGATCAACTGTCAGGAACCCGCTTTTGGTCGGCCTCCCACTATGAACGCGGGCAGGCAGAAAATTCACAGGCTTTTTCTTTTCGGCTTGGAGTTCCCGCCGCTTAAATTTAGCGGAGTAAGACGCGTAGCGAGTAATAAGTGAGACCTTGATTTGCTACCACTGCTATGGAGTTTCCTAGACTCTTGTCGAGTTGAATTGACTCGAGCAAACTCTGTCTCTCAGCAACTAACCTTGGACTCCTCCATGTCTAATCATACGCGTAGACTGTAGGTCTTGGCTTGTCCTTAGTCAAGCCGCACAGATTCGCAGCCACGTGCCAGGGCTACGTTTTGATTGGCTATATTGCTTGCACGTGACTTAATACCGATGCTTGCTTGACAGTGAAAGAAACCTTAATTTTGAGACAATGCTTCTTCCTGCAGGAAAGAAATGGTACAAGATGCCTGTAACAACAGTTCAATACAGCTTGAGACGAATGTTGAAATGGGTATGCAAAACAAAAATTGACACGAGTCCAAAGCCAATCCCATGAAACAAAAAGGGGCGAGCCTGAACTGTTGGGAAGCAGAGCTTTGTCTGGGAGCAAAAAGCACCTAGGCGCCAACACTTTCCACCCAGATATGAGACCCGCCTATCAACTGTCCGGGTACTCCGTACTCTATATTGTTTGTATAAGAGCATCCACTAGGATACTTTTCAATGGATATAGCTCAAGCAAGTTATAGCTGTACGCTCTACGAAATATTCTGGGTTATTTCAATAGTCGGGAGTTGCTTAGATTTAACTAGCCTGCGTTTCAGTAGTTTCTCAACAAGACTTGTCACAAAGGCTGTGTCAAGGTGGAGCCCGAGAGTCTCACACCGTCCCGTGAAAATATGAATCACCCTCGGCATTCTGAAGATCACCATTGACAGGTGACTATAGTTTAGAAACCCATCAAGAGAAAAGAAAAGATTTTTTATTATTATTTTCATTTTATAAACAGCACAAGAAATGGCATCGCTCATCATCTTTGACTTTGACGGCACTCTCGTCGACACGCACGAGTCCATCATGCACAGCATCCAGCGCACCTTTGCAATTCTCGCCCCAGCCCGGCCGCCCCCGCCAGCATCCGACATTCAAAAATACGTCTCCTCCGGCGCAGGCCTGTCCGAGACCCTGCGCGCCCTCAGCGCCTCCAACGGCGGCGACCAAGACGCGTTTGACGCTGAGGCGGAAACCCGCTGGACGGCGCAGTACCGCGAAATCTACGCCAGTGAGGGCCAGCAGCGCATCAAGACGTTTCCCGGCGCCGCGGCGCTCCTCCGGCACCTCGCGCAGCGCGGCGTCCCCGTGGCGATTGTGAGCAACAAGGGCGTGTCGGCCGTTGTCGCGGCGCTGGAGAGGCATGGGCTGGATGAACACGTGCCGCGGGAGCTGATTGTGGGCGACAGCACCCCCGGCGCGACCCGGAAGCCAGATACCTCGAGCTATGACAACGTCTTGCTGCCGGCGTTGAAGGCCAAATATGGCCTCGAGGCTGTGGATGTGAGTAAAGTGGTCGAGGTCGGGGATACGGCGGCAGATATCCAATTTGCGCGGAACATCGGTGCGAAATCGTGCTGGTGTCGTTTTGGCTATGGGGATGCTGAGGTCTGTGAAGGGTTGAAGCCAGATTATGTGGTGGATAATCTGGAGCAGGTGATTGCCATCTGCGACGGCTTGTAGAAAAGCTTGGTTGAGAAAGAATCACTTGCTGCGGGCGCTGACAGAGCAGTAAATATCAAGCCACTAGGAGTCACTGTTGCGGCGTAAAATATGTAGTATCGTAGCTGCGTAGCTGCTGTGGGATAGCTACGGCTGGTTGGACTTCTGGCTGACTCCCCGCCGTTTGATTGACTCGCCTGCCTGCTGGCTTGCTGGGTATAGTATCCCCAAGCATCTACCATGCTCTTACTACCTTCATATGTGTCGCTGCCCTTGAGTGTAGATTCCGAAGACTTGGGACGGTCCAATTTTGGACACTGATGCTGCAACGGCGTCCTTGCTCATCCTCGTTTGGAAAGAGCGGTATATACATTTTGTTGCTCAACGAGCTCATATAGAAGTACAGTTTATTGATACAATATTCTGGTATAATATGTGGCACACATGTCTCATCATCATCAGCCCGACTTATCAAACCCCAGTCTATCGCGTATCTTCTGCCTCCTCTCCGTCTCCATCTTGCGCCACTCCTCATCCCCCACGCTCGGAAGCTCAATCGCCTCTGCAAATACCGTGCCTGGGGCCACCTTTTCCGTGCGCGGCTCCCACACATCCTCGCTGCTCGACTTTCCTTCCGCGTAGTACTTGGCGTGTTCCCGGTTTCGGTAGTGCGTGCGCATCAGCTCCTCCTTGACGGGGCCTGAACTCGCCCTGTTGCGCATGCAGAACCAAAAGTCCTCCCACTTTTCTGAGCAAGAGCGCATCTCGCCGTAGCGGTACACGGCGTTCCACTGCCCACCGACGGAGTTGCAGCCCCACGCCATGTCAAAGGCGTCACGGCACGACATGTCAGTCGGGTAGAGCGACTCGGAGACGGGGTCGCGGCGCGGCGCGTCGGGCTCCTTGTAGAGGGGGTTGTCTTTGGGTGTGATCATCTTGGCGAACCATTCAGGCAATGGCGAAGGTTTCGGCGGTAGCTGTTGTTGTTCTGAGCGGTTCGGGTTGGAGGCGGCGGCTTCTTCGGCTTTGAAAAAGTCCATAAACTTTTGGAGTTCGACATCGTCGGCTGATTGAGGCTTCGACGTAGGTGCAGTAGCGGTGGTAAGGGGTTGTGTGGACGTATTTGTAGTTGGTATATCTTGTGATACTTGTGCCTCGGTCGGCTTGGGATTCGAGGACCATAACCAGCCCATGGTGGCGATGTGATGTGATGGTTTTCAGTAGAGGTTGGAGTGTTGAACCTTTGGCGCGACTGAGCCAGCAGCAGATCTGCAGGTGTTGAACTTCGCGGTGGCAGAATATGCGGTTGCGTAAATCAATTCTTCTGGGGTGACTTCTTTGGTAGTATACGAGCTGTGCATTAGTCGGCGCAATGGGACTGTTTTGCCAAGATGATGGTGACTTTGATGCTATTCATTTCATGTGGGAAAAACGATTCGCCGACATGGCGAACGAAGCCCAAAGTTCAGCGGCGGTTCTCCCGCCGACGCACTAACTGGTTTCCAACTATTTTGCAGATAGATTAGTTAGTGCAGGCCGCTTGAATGCTTTTTGGGTAATTGCAGCTGGCACGGTAGCACCTGTCCTCTATGAGAGAATTCAAAGAAAGCATGGTAAATCACGCCGCTGATTGAGACGCCGTGGTCCCATTTTCATTTTAATTTTAACCATACTATGGAGAGCATTCGCTGCGATACTTTGCAAGTTCTGTTCAGAGTCAGCCTAACTGGGCTTAGTTGGGAGTAGTAGCAATGACCTCATGATGAAGTCGAAGGTCAGGGACAGCTGCAAGACCACCAGCTATAGAGTCGAGTTTTATGAGGAACTCAAGAACAGATTCAATATAAAAGTCATCATATTCAATTCCGTAGAAGATTAGGGAGGAATCTTCTAATTGACATATCCATCGATGCATTGAGCCGTTTAGATTGAATGCAGCCTCTCTGTGCCTTATTAGTGGGGAGCTAGGCTACGTAGGTCACCCACGGACTCCAGCTCCTCAAACCTAGGTCTTGCAAGCTTGACCTGAGCTCTCACCTCTGCTGGCAGACTCACGATGAGTACCTTGCCACGAACCTAGAGCAACCGAGTCATCTCACAGCAATGTACATGCGTGGAAGCCTCGCTGCCATGGCGGCGCGACCGCTCGCGCGATACCCAGCCTCGTTGCGTCCGAGTCTCATGAGTGGCGCCCCGGCATGGAGTCGCACCAACCATGGAGCTCTTCGGCAGGCCGCTGGTAGTAGAAAATGGGAAAGCACAATATCAGCCCCTCCGGTTGACCCAGTGGCGCCAGCCGCGGAGGATGCGACGCAAAATACCATTGCCGAAGAGAAGGACACGGGACACTTTGAAGTCAAGGAGAACGAGGCTCTTCTCTTCTTTGACAGTATGTGATTACAGTAGATTCTCCCAATTATCTGCTTGATTGAAGCTAAACAGACGATGCATCTAGACATTTTCCCCCTCAAGCTCCTTAATATTCTGCGCAGACGGGAGACGGACAGTGAGCTTGCAGATCTGATGCGTCGCTTCGATAGCTCCAGCCTCGGTGTCATGGATCCTATACGCTTGGTCAAGATGGCTATTCCCAAAGAAATGCCAATCAAAGTCACCGAGATTATGCCGCGTCTGAAAGATGGTGGCGCGTTTGTCAAGTTTCGATATAGTGCGGATCTTGATCCTATCGAGATTGAATGTAAACGCAACAGAAACGCCCCCTTGAAAGCCTGAGCTAACTTTTGGTATAGCAACGCTGAAAAAGAAGCTGAAAGAGGACCCTCTGAAGCCCTGGTTCAACCCTTTTCGCGGAATCCAGGCCCGTCTGGTCCGAGGCACGCCGTGGTTAGAAGACTTGCAGCGGTACCCGGCCAGCGTGCTCAAGGTCGAGTTTGTACCAGCCGAGGCCGGCACCACCCCAGAGCAGCTCCCCGAAGAAGTTCTCTACAGCGTCTTCCGCCGCTACGGCAAGATTGCAGACATCCTCCCGCAGCCCGCCGACTCCAAGGAGTTGCCCAAGTACGCCAACATTGGCTTCCCTTTGCTGCGCGATGCCATTATGGCTAGAAATTGCGCGCACGGCTATGTTGTGCCTGAATCACAAGGGGGCGGCAAGAATGGCACGATGCTGCGTCTTTCTTATGTTCGGCGTGCCAAGGGCCACAACATTTGGAACTGGCTCACGAGTCATCCACGCATTGTATTCCCCATCATTGCGGCCCTCCTCGCCGGCTTCTCCGTCCTCATCTTTGACCCCATTCGCCAATTTTTCATTCGCATGCATGTACAGCATTCCCTCAATTTCAGCGAGTCACGGATATACAAGTGGTTTCAAAGCCATCGACAATCATTCTCCTTTGGCAAGCGCCGCGAGCAATGGGACAGCTTGAGTGATGCTGTGTGGAACCACCGCATGGATGTCATCAGTCAACTTCGTGAGTGGCTTGACGTAACTTCCGACAATTTCATCGTCATCACAGGGCCAAGAGGCTCCGGCAAGGTTGAAGTCGTCATGAAAAAAGCTCTTGAGAATCGCAGGGACGTGCTTTTGATTGACTGCAAGCCCATTGTCGAGGCACGTGGAGAGTCCAGCATGATTGGCAGGCTGGCAGCCTCCGTTGGCTACCGGCCCGTCTTCTCCTGGGCCAACAGCCTAAGCAGTCTCATCGACCTCGCCGTCCAAGGCACCACAGGCGTCAAGGCCGGCTTCTCTGAGACGCTCGAGTCGCAGCTTACCAAGATTCTATACACCACCGCCAGCGCCCTCAAAGATGTCGCCCTTTCCGGCCGCTCCAGCAAAGAAAAGGATGGCAGCACCTCGGAGGATGCGTGGCTCGAGGCGCATCCGGAGCGGCGACCCGTTATCGTCATTGACAACTTCCTGCACAAGAGTGACGAGCAGGCAATTGTCTACGACAAAATCTCCGAGTGGGCGGCCTCGCTGGTGCAGAACCGCGCGGCGCAAGTCATCTTCTTGACAAGCGAGAACGCTTACTCGAAGCCGCTGACCAAGGCACTCCCCGACCGCGTATTCCGCGTGCTCTCGCTGGGCGACTTGGACCATGATGTGGCAAAGAAGTACATTCTGGGCCGAATTAAAGATGATCGCGAGGCAGCAGAGGAAAGAAAGGAGGAATCCGACGAGAAAAAGCGCGGAGCGCCAAACCTCCGCGGCCTCGATCAGGCCATTGAGACGCTAGGTGGGCGTCTGGTGGATCTAGAGTCCCTCTCCCGCCGCATCCAAGCCGGCATGAGCCCCCAGGCGGCCACCGACGAGATTGTGAGCGAGAGCGCCGCTGACGTGGTCAAGATGTTCCTCCTCGGCAAGCCGGGCGAGGAAGTCGAGAAGCGGTGGTCCATGCCGCAGGTCTGGCATCTTGTCAAGGCCCTGTCCAAGGACACGTCCCTCCTCTACAACCAGGTCCTCCTCTCCCCGACCTTTTCGTCTTCCACCACACCCGCTGCCAGCAGCGGTGAGGCCGCTCTCGAATCCCTCGCCGCCGCGGAGCTCATCTCCATCCGCTCCGACCGGGGACACCCGCGCCTCATCACTGCGGGGAAGCCCCTGCACCAGGCGGCCTTTGCGCTCATGGCCAAGGACCGTGTGCTCGTTGCCAAGATGGACCTCGCGCAGCGCAACGAGCTGTCCAAGATTGAAGTGAAGAAGATTCAGGCGGCCGAGAATGAGCTTGTGCTGCTGGGTAGCCTCCCCCGGCAGACGAGCGAGTCGGCGGGCCGTATCCACTACCTGCTCGCCCAGATTGATACCTCGCAGCGCAAGATTGAGGATCTGGATAAGGAGATCGCGGCTTGCAAGAAGGTCTTGAGTGAAGAAGTCTAGTAATATGTTCTGCTACTTTTTAGGTACCTTGGCGTTTTTCTGTTTTTTAGGGCTGGTGGTAAAATTGACCAGGGAGGAAGGTTTCTTTTTTACATGTACAACTGGAGGTGCGACTCTACACTTTTCTTTTTCCCTTTCAACGACTGTATAGCCTAGACAGTTATTCCTATCTCTACTTTGTTCATTGCGTGTAATACTTCAGCAGTTTTCTATTGCGATGTACTCTGTATGTAAACTTTGTACGGAGCTAGATTCGTGTGCCCCTTCAAACTCTACATTGAAGAACAATAAAATCCACAATTATTCAACTGGATTTACTTTAATAGTCTGCCAGATCTCGCGGATTTTTTATGTCTTTCCTGAACGTTGGCCTTTCGCGTCGAAACCAGCATTACACCTGATTGGCTGATCATGATGGAGGGGCAGGTAGAGAAGCTTTGGTGGGGTGAATGAAACGATACAACTAATTTCCTCAGTCAAACCACCTTACACCTCACTCGTCAAACAAGTCGGATATCCATAATTTATTCAAACTGAACAAGGATAATAAAATATTAAATATTTCACCATGTTAATTCAGGAGAGCCATGTCGACGTCAAGACGACAGCTAATGGCAAAGACAGCATCATGCGTATGAACGACCCCTCCTCCCTACATGCGGCCGAGTCGCTCTACTAAACAGGCTCTATCCAGGCATCTTTGTCTTTCATCCAATAATTCCAGGATATCCCAATGCGTAGGTGGCATTTTCTTTCCGAGGCATCATTCCCTTACCGAATTGCAAGCTAATCTACACTATAGCCGCTTCCCTGGAGTTTGTCTCTTTAGTGAAATCTATCAAGGTCGGCTCCCAAGAATTGGACAAAACAAGTCATTTGCAGAAGACGGGCGCTAATTCTGCAAACATCAGTCACTGGACCTGTTGCTAGATTCGCTCGTCAGATTGCCGGCCATGGCTACATAGTCGCGGCACCATCTTCGTATCATGACTTTACAGGGCCGGAGCCGCTCAAATACGATGTTGCCGACACTGACAAGGGCAACCAGTACAAGATCCAGAAGGTATGGCTCCCACTTGGCGGGGCCTTGTGCTGTTATCATAATTTCCGGATATGAGTACTCCAATACTAACTTAGAAACAGACTCTTGAGTCGTATGATGCTGACTCCTATGCCACCGTCGACCATCTTCTCAGCCTCTCAACTTGCACAGGCCTCATCGGCGCAACCGGCATGTGCCTAGGTGGCCATCTCGCCGTCCGTGCAGCTGTATGTCACATCTTTGCTCTTCTATCCTCACCAAAATTAGTATAGATCATATTAAATCAGCTCCACCTATACAGCTCGACCCTCGCATCACAGCATGCGTCTCCTACTTTGCCACCGACATTCACAGCCGCACCCTCGGTCCCTATGACGCTGCCGACACTTCCATCGAAGGACCTCCCAACAGCATCCACACCCTGGACCGCTTTGCCGACTTCAAGGGCGAGGTAGCCATGATCTTTGGTGTCAAGGACACGCACGTCCCCGCCGCCGGCCGTGATCTCATCCGCGCCAAGACGCGCGAGGCAGGTGTCGTCGCCAGCTTCCACGAGTTTGCCTGGGCCCAGCACGCCTTTATCCGCGACGAGCTCAGCAAGGGACGCTATGACCCGGCCGTTACCAAAGTCTGCTTTGAGATTCTGCTCGAGGTGTTTGGGCGCGTGCTGAAGACGGATTTGGGTGTCCAGGGCAGCGTGCCGGCTGTTGAGCACGACTGCTAGTCCCACCACTGTTTGTATGTAATTTAAAGGGAAAGAAGACGACGGGGAAATGAATTTTTATTCTGATGTCTTTACTTGCAAGTCATTGTAATTAGAAAGCTCATAATTGCGTCTAGCTAAAACTTCTGCCCCTGTGTGCACTTTTCACGTCCAATCCGTGTCATAGACAGTTGGTTGTTCTCTCTCACTCAAGATTTCTCCTCTGCAGTTCCGTCTCCGCCAAGCATGCGACTCCCTCTTCCTTCCCTTTCTCTCGCCACGAATACCTATGCTTCACAGCCGCACATGGCCTCGATTGCCGCCATTGCCTTGAGAACCAAGGCGAAGTGACGAGTCATTGCGAGGGCCAGGAAAATTGAGCTACGAGCGAATGAATTGATTCGGAGAAGGGTCTGCTCACTCCATTCCCCGCTTTCACAGTATCTGTCCATCAGCGTCGGATCGAGTAGTATGTTATTCGAGTGCAGGCTGATGACTACAGCCAACTTTTTCAATCCGGCTGCAAGGAGCATTCGCTGTTTACAATCCAGGTCCAGGTCGGTCGTAGCTTCAAGCTCGACCTCCATCTGCACACATCTTAAAATCGAGGTCAAAGAGACGAGAAATGGATGCATGTGGTATGTTATGCATGTGAGGGCGACGGATTGATTTTCGTCATCTGCAAGAGCGGCTTTCATAGCTTCCACCTCGGTAATAATTGCGGTCGGGTCTGGTAGACTGGCCAACGTAGCCTTGACCGTCTCGTTCAGGCTCGGCCACCACGTTTGTTCTTGGCATTTCCCAGGGCCATACTGAAAGAAAGCGTATGCGACATCGCTTAAATTTGGCCCATTGGTGTCGAATCTCGTAGGAAACATGGTGTTGTTAGCTTTGAAATTGGTGGCTCCTGCGCTGGTGTCTCCAGAGGCGGCTGGTCTGGTGTTGTTCGACAGTGGGCTCATGTTTCACTGAACGAATCAGTCAGCCAGGGAATATCAGATTGAGTTTTGTATTTGGCTTCTTACATAGAAACCTTTGTTTGAGAAGAAAGGTGAAATCGGGCAAGAGACTAGAGTAGAAGCAAAGCGCTGGAATGGGGGAGACGGTACGGAGTGCCGTGTTTGAGGAGGAGGAGAAGAAAACGAAGAAGAAGAAGAAGGGTGAAAGCCGAGCTAACTAAAATTGAGAAAGAGAGATTAGTTATTGATAACCAAAATCCTATGTTCAAATTCTTCCGAATAAAATAAATTGGTGCAAAATGCGCAAAGGAGGCAACTCGGTCGTGAACCGCCCAACCACAGTCCGTTTGCTGCCTTCGCATTCACTAACTGTTCCTCTGATGAGAATGGGTTGAACGGCAACGAACAAAAGAAAACGCTTAAAGCAAATAAAACAGCTCTCTTAAGGCCAGTCCTACTGGCCCGGGACCAGCGCAACATGAAAACCGTTGCCCACACACATCACACGCCACAAACTAGTAAGCCAGAAAGCAGCCAACGGGCATCTCTAGCCAGCACATAGAAGAAGCAATCCCCTGAATTAAAATTGAGAGCCGGAGGAGTAATATATTGATATGTAATGGCAGAAAGTGTAAAAACAGTGATCCGTAAACGGTCAATGGCTCGCGGCGGCAGAGTTGACGAGCAGGCTTCAGCTAGCTACCGAGACCATGTTAACCGTTGAATAAGTGCCCTTCAAGCAGGCCAGCCAGTGGCGACACTTTGGGTTAAGAGGGGTGTCCTGGAAATACTCCTTGGCCTTGAAGTGGGTTATAGTAGATCTTTGATTGAATTGTAAATGTGATCTCTCTTCAATAATCTAGGGATTATGCTTCAGGTGAAGTAAATCGGTATGAGGGTGCTTATGACTTAAGCTTACAGATACCTCCTTGCTTTCGATTTACTTTGTAATCATCCTGCTCTCCAGGGAGATACGTTTTAAATTTGCATCCTGCGAGCCTAATCCTCCAGCGTCGGCAGCCGCTTTCAGGCTCATCAGCGTAGCCTCCATTCTCTTTATCCTGGCCTCCCTAGATAAATTTTCCCTGCGCAAAGAAGAAACTGCACGCTCACACTCGTCCGCCTCCTGGTTAAGCCTTTCAGTCTCGTTTCTCATTGCTTGCATCTTCTAGTAGTATGGAATACAGATTGTAGAATTAGCACACGGAAGCAATTTTAACTCTTCTATAGTTTGTGTGGTTTTATACCTTGCGTATCTTCTCCATTTTGCAGTATGGCTTTCCTTCAAGAGCAGAATATTTTATGAACAGTAGGAGCAATTATGAATTGCGCTTGCAAAGGCGCGCGGGAGACTCGATGCCACTTGAAGTAAGCTACCTACAACCTGTGTTCAAAAGACGGCCACTAATAAGTAAGTGGAATTAGCACACTCGAATGATAGATTTCTATAAATACATGCGGGGTAATCGGTGATTTCTAAGCTCACCACTCCGTAATGACTCACCAAAGCAAGCCACTGCCGTCCACATAGAGTGGTATATTTATGCAGACTCGAAGAAGTCGCGTCGAGCTTCGCATCTGAAGCACCGACTGCACCTTGGCTAGTGGGATAGCTTTTTGTTGCTCGCGATTTTGCTGGTAATACGCCTCGCATACCCTTCAGGTAAAAAGAAATGGAAATCGTGAGAGATGTAAGTCTACGTCATTCAACAAACGTACCCAGTACAGAGAGCCCTTTGCTAAGATTCAGTTATGGTGTCTGCAGCACCCCGGCCTACGGGTAGGAGAAGCACGCAACATTGCGCGAGCACGCTTGGAGAAACAAAAAAGAGAGCTCGCCCTCGCAAGCCACACTAGAGAGATGCTAGAACTACAGGAGATGCGCCTGGTTGCGGCTATCCGTTCTTTAAAGGAGGCGCGCGATGGGAATCAAGTTTGGATACACAATGAGAAGTTCGGGAGTCGTCTGTAAAATTTCGATACAACGATACAACGGTTCAGCCGCCCATTAAGGATATGACTGACCTGACAGTGTGACAAACATTGTAGAACTGTAATACGTCAAGCTCTTGACGGTAGGATGATCTGTCTTTGGTCACTCGCTGCTAATTGGGTAGAAATAATTTATCATGCTAACCGAAAATGGGATGCTGGAACGGCCAGCCTGATAAACCCTGTAATAAAAAATTGACTGAGAGTTACTGCCTGATAGACCCTGTAGGAGCAGTCGAAGGAATCCTTTCCCCATCTGTAACTGGATTTTGAATAATATCAAGTTACTATTGCATAGTTGGGAGCACCACCTTTTTGCAATAGGAAGCTTATCTTGATAAACCTTTGTTGCTTCTCGGATATATTTCTGAGCTTGAGATGCTACTATTTTCCCATTTTATCTCACTCGACTGCCGCCGCCTACATATTGTTGAGTCACGGAGCTACCAAGACATGTTGTCCACGGCAGGGACCACTGATAGGGCCATAAGTGTTCGCGTGAGAATTGTGTGAGCCTGTCTCCCTTGCTACCCGACGTACTGCTATCCAGCATTGATGATAGCCTGCGGCGAACCCAAGCTTTCTTGGCCTCGATGTCCGCACAAACGCGGCGGCAGCGGATACCTCTCTGCTCAATTGCTTGCGGAGCGTCCCCAGAGGACGCCACACCAGGTATCGCCCAATTGAGGCATACCAGACCCCTGTGGAGTGCCCTATTTAGGTCAACCCGGCATCAACGACAGGGATTGAAGATGCTGGATGAATATATCTCGACCTTGTAAACATTCTTATACGGGCATATAAGCTTCAATATTTAGTCCATAGCTCCAATCTGCATTTTCCAAAGCACCAAAAAAAAAAAATTATACAAAGAAGAAGTAACAGCAAAACCTCTACAACATGGCTGGGTTCCCCATCGTTGTCGCCTACAACACTTCCGACAGGCCCTGGGCCACGCAAGACAACGGGCAGCCCACCGTTGACTTATACTCCGGGCTCGCGTGCAACCCTACGCCTCTGCCGGCTCACCTAACGCGAGTCTTGTTTATCCCTCGCCATGAAACATCAAATTTCTCAATCTACAATGTTAGCAATGAGTTCCGGCGCGTACTACTCCACGCACCATTTGGAGGCGGACATTTACTCGGCACGCCATTGCTGGGAAGTCGGCTGTTCAATACACGATTAGCAATGTTGAATCGGCCAAGCGGCAATGGCAGCGATACTGTTGAATACTTGGTCTACCCCGATGACCATGAAATGAGCTGCAAAGGCGGAATGGCATCTGCTATCCTGCGGAAGCGGGACCTGTGCAATGCATGCCCCAATGTCAATATGTAAGTTGAAATTCCAAGATGATAAAACAGAGCTTGTATTTAAGCGAAGAAGATACTAAAACGTCCGTTAAAAACAAACAGCAAACTGCCCTTGCTAGACGATAGTTTCAAACTAGTCATGGGCGACAGTGACCAAGCGGCTACTACTGTGGTTGGGGTGAGTACGTTTTACCCTCTACCAGATGTGCAAACACACAAGACAAGATTTTCCTTTCCCTACTTTGAGATTTTGCTACCCCATGGCACGAAATTGTATCAATGGCAGATACATCCGGTGGATGACGGCCCGCTGCGATACACTCTTGTTTCACGGGACCGCAATTCTATGCATACTGCGCTACCGGCCGGCCACCGAGATGAGGATAGTGTAGTGGCTGTTTATTACCATGTCGGGCAAGTTAGCTCTTTGTTCACGTCACATAGTGAAGGAATACTACTGTTACCAGAATGTGGTGGATTGTCATTGCCTGAGCAAACCATCGTGGCAAGCTTGGTCGGCGTTTTATTCCGTGTTCGGTCTATGAGGAGAGCCATCGACAGGCAGGGGCAGGGCAACACAAATCCACGCGGGAAGTCATGGTTGAAAAAACTAGTATGTTAATACCAAACCGTGGTGTGATGTATGATAGACAGCAAAGATTCTTCAGTACTCCTACATTCGCCAAGCCCTTTTGCTTGTGGCAGATAATAAACTTGCCGTCAATATATTCATGTGGCTGGTATCAAAATATAAGTGTTGAAAAAATCATAAAAGTGGTAAGTAGTCGCATGCTAGTAATTTACCACCACAAATATTGTAAGTGGCGGCGGTCACGCGTTGTAGTTTGCCCTGATTGCGGGAAGGCTTTCCAATCCATGATTCATGACATCTACACAGCCCTAGTTCGATATTAGAATGCCTACTAGAAAAAATTTATAAAAGCGAACGGATTGTATTCACACCCACTCAATTTTTTTTCGACCGCAGCCACTCTGAAAGCAACATCTACTTCCTCAACAGCAGCCAATGAGAATATATCGCAACAATTGGGGTTAGAGGTCAGCGTAGAGAGTTGTAATCATATGGACTGGGGCGGGGGGCAATGGGATGTTTCACTTCATATCTGTTCTTTTCAAACATTGACTAATGATGAGCAACTAGTCTGCTGAAGTCACTTTTGTTTTTTGCTTTTCCTTTTCAGTCATTGAGCAGTGCCAAGGATGCTCCCATCCCCCTTCGAGCATACAAACTATCGGATCCTAGCTCGACATCCAGGAAAAATTCCAGGGCGAAGGGCAAATGATAGCAAGCGAGGGAAGAATCAACACAAATTCTACGAAATAATCCATCGGCAGAGGGGTATTTATATTTCTTCTTGTTCATCAAAACTTCTGATATTTTCAGAGTTCGCCCAAAAAAAAACCGAAAATGCAATTGATATATTATGTAACTTATAGCCCTTACAAAAGTCAATTTATTCAGCTAGGCGTAGCTTCTTGCCAACATCACCTCTCCGCCTTGCTTGGACGGCCGCTCTTTCCGAGGGTTTCGTCTGTTCCACTTCCTCGGCAGTGGCAGCCTCCGCCGTGGCCTCGCGGGCTTTGAGAGCCTGCAAGAGCATACCTGCATCGAAGAATCCATCTATAAAGCATCCGATTCGTGTTAGCAGCAGTACAATGGCAGTTACATGGATGTGGGCCTTTGGAGAAGGGCCTGGAATGAAAGGTGGTTGACTTACATCCGCCAAGTTCGTCATCATCACTGGCGGGCGTGCTCTCATCCACAACAGCAGACTGCAATTGTGTGTTTGAGCTTGAGGCAGCCACCTTACTGGTCTCGGCGCTGGTCAGAAGACGACCACGGTTCTTGACTCGGCTCGCAGTGCTGGATTGGTGTGGGCGCGACAACTCGGCCTCGCGGGCACGGCTGACTTTGCTAGCAGAGGACTTGCGGTTCGAGAGACGCAAGATGCGGCGAATTTCTAGTAGGTAGCTCTCAAGTGCGGCGACGAAACGCTTTGTCTGACGGTGCTTGGACGAAATGCAGATGGAGATGCTCTCGTCCTTGATAATGTAGCCAATGCCAAAACCGTCACCCGAGGTGGGACCGAATCCAAAGTGGCGGAGAGCCGGGTTACCGCAGTTTGATGTGGACAGCACAGTCGTGTTAAGCTTGTCCCAACCATTGTCCGCAAAGATGAGTGGCATTTCCTGGTGAAGAGAGCCGCGGGAGCGGGAGCCGGTGCTGTCGCCTCGGGAGCGTGGGGTGCGGGACACCTCTATAGCGGCATCCGAGGCGTTGGAGGGAGAAGCTGGACCTTCACCGTCACTGAGGGGTTCACGGGGGCTCATAGTTCCGTAGCTTTCACCACTTGACATGTCACTGCCGAGTCCATCAATGTACTTTTGCCAGACGCAGTACAAAGCGTAGAGATGTCTGTCGCAGCCCTCTGCCTTGGCGCAAGTTCGGGTATTGGCGACGTGCTTTTGGCAGGCCGCCTTGAGGGCCTCGAGTTTCTTCTCGACGGGGTTATCGCCCCAAAAGGTCTGGACAAAGTTGACAGACTCGTCCGTAACGGAGCGGATGGCCTCCGTTCGGCCATGGAGGTAGACCTTTGTCATGGCGGGTTCATACGTGCATTCGACACGTCCGTAGAGACCGTAATAGGCTGCCTGGAAGGCCATCTGGACGTAGGCATCCGGGGAAAAGCCCATGGAGGTGATGAAGTTCTTTCCGTAGGTGCTAAAATCTAGACACTGGAACTCGTTTTGCTCAATCAGATCAGCGAGACGAGTCTCGGCAAAGCGAACGGCGATGCTTAATTCCGGCTTCATATCCCAGCTGAGCTTTCGAGGGGTCGTGTTAACATCACCAAAACTCTCAGGATCGCGCTTGGAGGGGTCAGGGCTAGTTGTTGTCCAGAGTGAAGGGGCTTGGCCGTTGATGGAGCGAGCAAAGCGTAGAATCGTGTCAGTGTAGACGTCACTGGCAAAGCGCAGGACAGTGTGGCCATCGACACCAGTGTGCTCAAAGTTGATGCCAGCACTGCCGTTCTTGCAAACAATAATTTGGAGCTTGTCATACCATCTATTTGTGCAAGTGCCAATCTGTACACCGTTTTTGACCTCACTAGTACCACAGAGCATGTTTTGGCACAGATCAGCGACATTGGTGGGTTCGGTGTAATCGAGGCAAAGCGCGAAAAGGGCCGAGTCGACAATGTTGAGGCAGTCGGCATTGTTGGACTCGGGCTCACGAGTCAGGACATCTCGCAGGCCTGACCAGACCTTACGGTTTTCTGTGCTTAGGACGCCGACAGCACCCTTGGCGGCTTCTTGGATAGGAGTCTGGGCGGCGTCGTCGATGATAGTTTGCAGATTGACAGCGATATCGCGCTCAGTCATAATGGCATCCGAGTTGTCGTCGAGGACGTCAAACCAGTAGACCTGACCGTGGCACATGACAACCATGTGCTTGGAGTTTGGGTCTTGTACAATCTGGCAACCGGCCTCGGTGGGGACACGAGCGGTTCCGAAAAGGCGAGAAAACTGGTACATGCAAAGGGGAGTGCCCTTGATCATGTCGGGAGGCAACTCCTCCTTTCTGACGGCACGGATGAATTCGAGGGCAGAGACGACGAGTGATGCTGCACGAGTGACCTGGTTGTTTCTGGCAGGCGTAGGGTCATCTTCGAGAAGGAAGAAGGGATTTAGGTTGAGGACAACGGGGTTGTCAAAGTTGAGGTATGAATCATACCCTGATTTGTTAGTATGTATGTACTCCGTATTATGCGGTTAGGAAAGGGAATGCAACAGGGTCGTGACTTACAGAACTGCTCAATGTAGCTGGTTTTGCCTTGCGCGTAGCTCTTGAGCTTCTCTTGCAGCTCAGGGCCATCGCCGCGCAGAAACTCGTTGACGGCTTGTTGTGTGTCGGATTGCTCACGGGCAGTCTGTAGAGGCTTGAGAGCTTCGATGTATCTGCGGCAGGTTGAAGCGAGCTCGGGAATGGGTAGCTTGGGCAGCTTATCCTGGCTGGCAAAGGTGACGCCGCCGTTGCCAGTTTCGCTGGCCATTGGAAACTTTGTGTAGACAGATGGGCGTCTTTCCGACTCAGGCGGAGGCGTACTGGCGTCCGTACGGAGGTCCCGCGGCTTGAGAGTGTCGTCGGCCAGTTTGCGAGGGGTGCTGGCGTTTGGCGACAGCTCAACAGCAAGGGTCTGGCCAAGAGGTTGGGGTGAAACAAACGTTCGAACCTGAGTTGACATGGTGGCGGTTAGTTGACTCGGTGGTTGTGAGCGTGATGTGAGTTGTGTATGGATCGAGAGCCTCTGGCTAGGAATAGAGAGGCGAGACGGTAGTGCAGATGTTGAGACCGCGCAGGGCAGTGCGGTAAAAGTAATGACAATCTTGACTGCAGTAGGCAGGCATGTCACGATTTAGAACAGGCGCACCAGAAGAGTCTTGGAATAACAAGACTACAATGGAGCCAGCATGTATGTGTAGTGAGTGGGAGCGTGGATGGTGGTGGTCTTGTTGGTCAAGCAAGGAAATGAAGAATGAAGCCGGGTTGAGAGGCGAGGAGGGCAAGTGATATAATAATATACCGGCGGATGGACAGGTGAGCACAAGCCGAGCTGGGGAGCAATAAGTGATCTGGACTGGGATGGGGGTGGAGGGAAGGGGTGTAGCTCATGGGGTGTGGGCTTGTGATGCTGGGGCTTGCATTGAGGCTTCTTTACTTGAGCAACCAACCTATCGGATAGAAAAGGACGCGATCGGGAACGCCAAGGGGAAGAGGTGGTGGGGAAATTATGCGACAGAAGCGGCTCGTGAAGAATGAACTATGGTGAGTAATAGTACAGGGGGAAAGGTAAGCGGAAGGAAAAGTGCGTGCATCTGGGGGGGGTGTCTTGATGGTGTGGTTTTGATGGTGGTGATTTAGCTTGCATGGCGGTTTTCTCTTTTTTGGTGGAGGTTCATAGAGCTCCGCATGTCCGGCCGGCCAGCCAGCGTGAGATTTGGAGATTTGAATGCCGAGGGGCGGGAGAGGACCCGGGGGGAGGGTGGGAGTATGGCCTGGTGGTTTTGCATTGTGGTTTCGGTCATGACTGATAAGGCAACGTACTTTTCTTGTCGGATGCTTCCGCGAAGGTCTTCCTACACGTTGGTATCTATCTTAACATGGACGCCAAACGGCAAACGGGCTCAGTGGGTTGATGACTTGGAGCGTGATGGAAATGTTGGCCAGGATGGCGTAAATCGATAAATATAACGAAGATAGTAATGAAGATAAATGGCAATGATAATAACAAGGTCGGCTATGCAGGGTAGAAGCAAAGGCGGGGTGGGGGACTTGGATCTGGTTCGACGGTTAGAGGTTCTCGGATGGACAAGTCAGAAAGCAAATGTCTCAGTCATGATTTGCATGTGCAGGTGATGCTGGTGGTGGGCAGTGTGTTTGCTGCAGGCGGCTTCAGTTGTGTTAGTTACTGCACTCGGAGCTACATCCATTTGCTTGACTACAGTGGGCAACAGGCAACAATACCACTGCACCTCCGCTCTACTGCCTATGGCTGTAGAGGCTGGCAGTTGGCGAAAATGAGGCGCCGTCTCACATGCGATGAAATCAACAGCCTGACTTACTGAAGAAAAATACAAAAGGCCAAAGTAGCGAGGTTCAAGTTGCTCACATGCACTCGACAAAAGCCCAGATCTGGCTTGCAGCCTGCAGCCCTTCAGCTTGTGCCCGTGTGCGTTGGCTTGTGCGTGGCAGCCGTAACGTGTGGTTTATGACCGCAAGACAGGAATGAGGGTAATTCGACTCTTGTTGCCCAAATTAAAACAAATTCTAGGCTTCTTGATAATGTGTTATCTTTATCTTGGTTTTATTCTTCAAAGGTCTCTCCCTTTTAATATTACAAGCAACTTCTCTTGCTGCCATGCCCATCTCTCCATCATGACTCGGCCTGTCATTGTCTCTATTCGGACGAGTGGATGTCTCGGCCGCTCTCACATTTTACAGTGGCAAGGCCGGGACCACTTGATGTAACATCTCCAGTTAGCCTCTAGCTGCGATGCATGCTTCATTTAACAATCCTTGGAATTTTTCAATTTTCTTTTTCAATTTTTTTTTCTTGCCTCTTTGTTGTCTGCAGGTAAATTTGTCTCCAAACTTCACTTTCCCCCTTGCCTAAGAAACAGTCTCTTAAAACTCAAGGCTAAAGTGCAACACCAAATCTTTGTCACTTACAAATGACGGCAAAAAGCTTACGGATCCATAGAATATTACTACCCATCTCACTTCAATCCACAAACTCTCAGTACTTGTGCCACGCCCCCAC